>JAVJIX010000158.1:1477500-1930000 GCA_036785185.1 Paratrypauchen microcephalus | reverse complement strand
CGTAATTTGAAAGAAATCGTGGATGAAATTGAAATCGCAATATCTGCCAGAAAAATCACAATTCAATTTTTTCTTAAAATCGTTCAGCCATAATCATAGGCCTACTTGCCTGTAGAGATGAGTTTATTTGTAGTTTAACAATAATGATGATAATATTGAAAACAGTTTTGTATCGGGATCGGATCGGAAGTGAAAAAATGTGGATCGGTGCATCCCTACTTACAGGTCAGATCTGTGGACAGATGCCCTCGCTCACAGTAGAATGTTTTTCAAGGAGGTTTTGGAAAACACCTGTAATTGAATAAATGTAAAATATAATGCCATGCTGTGGAACATTCCATTCAAAGCAATGACATGTTACGTAGTGCACCTTTAAAGTCCATATGACATATTTTTATGATTCCCAAATATTGACTTAATTTGGTGGGATAATGTGTTGTAAAAATAAATTTTGGTTTTACACAAATCAAAAAGCAATTTGTGCAAAAAGATGAAAAATTACAGAAAGGCTAAGGGGAATTTTCTATCAAAATGTTGACAGAATTTACATGAAAGAAACCATTTTTTTCTGTTTTGTTAAACATAATTTCGACAAAATAGATATAATGATCTTAACTGGGTTTTAGTAATACAGTATCAGTAGTCCAATCTGTCATAGGCACTTTAAGCTAGCCAGGACTGTAATAAATAAATTATAAGTAATCATAAAAGCACCCAGACAAGTTAGCAAACCTTTCATATGAACACAAACTTTGTGAACCAACAGGAAATACCAGCGAAATTGAAGTTCACAAGTTTAAATCCAAGCCTTGCGTAAAGCTGCATTTTCTATAGGTTATATATCAGAATATCATCCATTTCCTGCATCGCGCAATCACAACTGAAAATGACATGAACGGCCTCAATTTTACATGGCCCTGCTCTGGGAGAAACCTTTCCTCTCTCTGGCAGGCTCTCAGCTCCCTTGCATCATCACAGCACAGCCCAGGGCAAACTCTGGGCCGGTCACTGTGGTGGACAGAGGATCCAGCAGGCAGGTTTCGCACAGTACGAGTCTGCTGCTATGACACTGCCCATCGGTCACCAGACTCCGCTAATTGTCTGAGAGGAAGCTAGCACGCCACGCTTTGCCCGCTCGGAAATGTGAATTATTTTTACATAGAAATCATGGCAGTTCTCCAGTTATACAAGGTTGAGTTGGGGATATGAGGCTGACTTAGGTAGGAGGAAGTAATTTTACACTGACGATTCATGATATTATGAGCATTGGCAGGGAAAGTTGGACAAGTTAGAAAGAGAAAATTAAAGTGAAAGAATGTCCAAAAGTTTTTTGTCCTTGTATTGGGTAATATGTCCTGTGCATTTTACCCATCATTTAAGTAGTGGCTCAATGCAGTTTCTTTCTGCAAAATACAAAATGTATACAAGGATTAATCACACTAGTTCTGATTTTTTTTAATTATTATTCATCTATCTTTCTTTTTTTTTTTTTTTGCTTTGTTCGAGCGCGATGTCTGAGCCTCAGCTGCAACTCTTGACGTGGAGGAGCAACGGCTCTACTCCAAGCTCCTCCCATGTGACTTAGTTCCTCACCCTGTTTCTAAGGGAGCGCCCAGCCGCTCGTCGGAGGAAACTTATTTTGACTGCTTGTATCCACAATCCTTTTGGTCATTACCCAAAGCTCATGACCATAGGTGAGGGGAGGAATGTAGATTGACCAATAAATCAAGAGCTTTGCCTTTCGACTCAGCTCCTTTTTCATCACAACAGTCCGATACAATGACTGTATCACTGCAGATGCTGCACTGATTCAACTGTCAAACTCATGAACAAGACCCCAAGATACACTCAACAAAAATATAAACGCAACACTTTTGTTTTTGCTCCCATTTTTTCATGAGATGGACTTAAAGATCTAAAATTCATTACAGATACAAAATATTACCATTTCTCTCAAACATTGTTCACAAATCTTTCTAAATGTGTGATAGTGAGCACTTCTGCTTTGCTGAGATAATCCATCCCACCTCACAGGTGCGCCACATCAAGATGCTGATCTGACATCATGATTAGTGCACAGGTGTACCTTATACTGCCCACAATAAAAGGCCACCCTGAAATGTGCATTTTTTTTTTTTTGCTTTATTGGGGGTCTGGGGACTCAGAACCAGTCAGTATCTGGTGTGATCACCATTTGCCTCATGTAGTGCAACACATCTTCTTCGCATAGAGTTTATCAGATTGTCAATTGTGGCCTGTGGAATGTTGGTCCACTCCTCTTCAATGGCTGTGTGAAGTTGTTGGATATTAGTGGGAGCTGGTACACACTGTCGTATACGCCGGTCAAGCATATCCCAAACATGCTCAATGGGTGACATGTCCGGTGAGTATGCTGGCCATGCAAGAACTGGGACATTTTCAGCTTCCAAGAATTGTGTACAGATCCTTGCAACATGGGGCCGTGCATTATCTTGCTGAAACATGAGTTGATGTTCATGGATGTATGGCACAACAATGGGCCTCAGGATCTCATCACGGTATCTCTGTGCATTCAAAATGCCATCAATAAAATGCACCTGTGTTCTTCGTCCATAACAGATGCCTGCCCATACCATAACCCCACCACCACCATGGGCCACTCGATCCACAACACTGACATCAGCAAAGCGCTCACCGACACGACGCCACACACGCTGTCTGCCATCTGCCTCTCCAACACCTCTCCAACGTGCCAGACGCCATCGAATGTGAGCATTTGCCCACTCAAGTCTGTTACGGCGACGATCTGGAGTCAGGTTAAGACCCCGATGAGGATGGCGAGCATGCAGTTGAGCTTCCCTGAGATGGTTTCTGACAGTTTGTGCAGAAATTGTTTGGTTATGTAAACCAATTGTTTCAGCAGCTGTCCAAGTGGCTGGTCTCAGACGATCTTGGAGGTGAACCTGCTGGATGTGGAGGTCCTGGGCTGGTGTGGTTACACGTGGTCTGCGGTTGTGAGGCCGGTTGGATGTACTGTCATATTCTCTGAAACGCCTTTGGAGACGGCTTATGGTGGAGAAATGAACATTCAATACACGAGCAACAGATCTGGTTGACATTCCTGCTGTCAGCATGCCAATTGCACGCTCCCTCAATGCTTGTGACATCTGTGGCATTTTGCTGTGAGACAAAACTGCACATTTCAGAGTGGCCTTTTATTGTGGGCAGTATAAGGCACACCTGTGCACTAATCATGATGTCAGATCAGCATCTTGATGTGGCACACCTGTGAGGTGGGATGGATTATCTCAGCAAAGCAGAAGTGCTCACTATCACACATTTAGACAGATTTGTGAACAATGTTTAAGAGAAATGGTAATATTGTGTATCTGGAATGAATTTTAGATCTTTAAGTCCATCTCATGAAAAACGGGAGCAAAAACAAAAGTGTTGCGTTTATATTTTTGTTGAGTGTACTTGGAACTCCTCTTGAGGCAGAGACTCACCTGGAGAGGGCAAGTCACCTGTTTTTTATTGAAAGATTTTTTTATTTTATTTATTTAGTTATTTTATTTATTTATTTATTACTGCTCCTGATGGATGGGTCAAATGCAGAGAAATAATTTCCCTACGGGGATGAATAAAGTCTGTCTTCTTCTTCTTATTTTTATTTTTTTTCATTTCAAGATCATTTTAATTCTATACCTTGAAACACTCCATGCAAAGCCATAAAATCACCATGGAAACATACCCTGGTATACCCTCCATCAGAAAAATTACCCAGTTAGTTTCATCAAAGAACTTTGAACTTCTCAGAATGGATGAAAAACATGTAGGCAAGACATCCTTTTCAATTACAGCATCTTAACAATGACCATGTGCAGACTCTTTTACAGAAAAACTGCACCGCGTTTTTGCACTTTATTTTCTGTTTTTCTAATGTAAAACTGGAGACATGGGTTATCAACTTGAAAGTGTAACTCCACCCACACAGCGGAGAACGCACAGCTCTGAGCGCTCATTAAGAGAAGTGTGGTGGAGGAGGAAAGAGGAGGCCCGCCCGGATCCACACAGGTTCACATGAGGTAACAGCGACCGTGCTGGTGGTCTGCTTCTCAATTTATTCAAGGCATTTTCAACTTATGTCTGGCTTTTCTTTTTGCAGCTTTCAAGAAACGAAGCCAGCTGATGAGACTGAAAAAAGGAGAAAAGTAAAAATACAGTATATGGAGACTAGGAGAGATTCCGATGCTATACTGGTTCACCATGCTAGTATGAGTTAGAAGTCATTATCAATCAAATAAAATAAAGGTGGACTATGTAACTTTTTGTTTTTTGCTTGTTTCTAAGAATATGACATTGCTCTGCCTGGAATGTTCCACAATATGACATTAAAACAGCAACACTTTACATTTATTCAATTACAGATGTTTTTTTTTGTTTTTTGTTTTTTTTCTAAAGCATTCTGACTATGAGTGGGGTTGCCTCTCCATAGATCTGACCTGCAGCTGCAACTTGGTTTGATTTGGCCTCCCTGAAGAAAGAAGGGCTTAATGCCATACTGGGAAACATTCCAGACAAAGCAGTAACATATCCATAAAGAAAAGCAGGTGGCGTACCCAACACCAGAAAAGTTACACAGTTCACCTTTAAAGGAAAAGTAACGTTGTTTTTTTTTACAATCTGAGCCTTCTTTCGGCAATAAAACAAGTAGTTTTACTCACCCATAGCAGTTTGGTGTCATTTTGAGCAGTTTCGTAGAAGTTATGTTGTAGCGTATCCGTTAACTTGAGTGCTCAGGGCATTACTTTGCGGTCTCCAAATAACACAAACTTTAGCACTTTTCAAATCATAGAAGCCCGATATCTTAATCTACGATTTTGTTTGGTCAAAAGTGGCCTGTAATCCGAGATTTAGCCATAGTTTCGAGTAGATGAGGAGGCCAGTGCGCATGTGTGGACTGTGCTCTCAGCTCCCGGGACCCAAACATGAAATGCAAAGCTGTAAACTATGGATAAATCTCGGATTACAGGCCACTTTTGCTTCAAACGAAATCGTAGACTAAGATATCGGGCTTCTATGATTTGAAAAGTGCTAAAGTTTGTGCTATTTGGAGCCCGCACGGGGCATATTACATGCTTGGGGAATATATTATATGCCCCGAGCTATGGCTAGAAGTTGCGCTAGGCTAACCGCAAATCTAAAACATCTCTGGAAGTGCTCCATATGACACCAAAGTGCTATGGGTGAGTAAAACAACTTGTTTTATTACCGAAATAAGGCTCAGATTGTAAAAAAAAAAAAAGTTACTTTTCCTTTAAATAAAATACCAAATTATTTTATTGTTTTATTTTTTTTTTTTAATTCCAGTACCATCAGTACCATCCAGTACCAGTACCGGCTGGTTAGCTCAACTGGTAAGTCACTGACTTTCCCCCCGGGGGTTGTGGGTTCAAATCCCCCCCGGGCAATGAGCTAACCAGTGTGGGTCCTTGGGCAAGACCCTTCACGGTACTGCCCCCCGGGCGCCAAAAAAGATGGCTGCTCACTGCTCCTGAAAAGGATGGGTCAAATGCAGAAGTCAAATTCTCCCATGTGTCACTGTGTGTCATTGTGTGAGACCAATAAAGGCTTAATCTTAATCTTAAATACAAACATCCTGACTTCGAAATATTCAGATGACTATCCCTAAAACTGTTTTGTTTGATTTATTTTATGCTACATTTTGCCTGTAGTCTCTATATTAATGACATTTACATTCTCTTACTGTTGTAACAGATGTAATTTTCTAATGCCTAATGGAAAAAAAATAAAAAATCACACTTGGAAATAAATAGAAGCACAATTATTGCTTCATAAATGGTGTGGTGGAGGGGGGTATCTGTGAACAGCTTTTGTTTGCTACTGATAAAACTGTGTGCACAACAATAATGGGTCATTTCTATTTGGATTTAGTCTAAAATATATAAAAATCACAGGTTATTGTGATTCTGGTCAACCCCCATTTTCACCGTCCCCAGTATACGCTCACTGCTCTTTACTTACTTTGTCCTCCAATTTTATTTTCTTAATCGGAGATATACGTAGTCATTTTGGTACAAATGAAAAAAAAAAAAAATCTGTTGCTCAGTCAGAATATGCCAGCAGGTGCTAGATATTAAGGGAAGGAAGATTCTGCAAAATTATGTCTCAAGTGACAATGGACGCCAGGCTTAAGGTGTGCACTTTCTTTCTTTCATCTTATAAGACTCCTGGATATCACACTACATGCCATGGGGAGTTTTAAGTCGTGGCAACAACAAAAGTTCGCCTGAGTGAATATCAGGCTCCAGCTACATAAAATACCTAATTGTTCCGTAGGCCTAATTGGAAAGCAAAAGCATGTTTTTTGATTAGTCAATGAAATGTGCAAGTCTAAAGTCTTATGTAGTGATATAAAAGAGTGATAAAATGTTGCTGGACTACCTGTGCGGTTATACAGCAGTTAGCCTTAGAATTCTCACTGACCCTGGTATAATATTTGTGTAAGGGCTTTGAGACCTTTAAACAGTCCTGTGCAGAGACATGCTTTGGGAGTACCACTTGTCATAGTTAGTTGTCTCGTACGTGAAGTGTAGAGTGTAGACTCATGTCACTGGATTTGTGTCCAGCATGGCTCCCCTCAGGGCTGCAGACAGACTCACACAGCGGCCCCTACGTGAACAAAGATAACGCGACCAAACTGAGCCGTCACCCACCATAAAACCAACCAGCCCCTTTAAATAAATCATCAAATACCACAATGTCTATACTCACCCACGCTGTGTCAAATTTACATTCACTGGGAAAACTGCTTTATGCTCCACTCAGGCTAATTATAATGCAAACACATGGCAGGAGGCTTTGAACGCTGAGCCCACAGGTTGACAAGAACAAACCTGATATGGAGATTCAGGCTCATTGTGCTTCACCTGTAAAGCCAAGGGCAAATGGAAATGGTTCAGGGAGGAGGGTCGGGCCCCCCAGCTCTGCCCTGCAGCCAGAGCCACGCAGAGGGCTTTAATTAATGAGTCCAGGGTTTGTCCATGTACATACTATACATTATCTGGAGGTGGTCTGATGAAAAGAGCTTCTGATCGATAACACCAGAATTTATTTGCATGTGTTAAGGTAAACTTGAGTGAAACTTGTCTTTATTGACCTATGATTGTCAGACCCTCCAGGAATTCACGATGTTGCGATTTGCAACTTCAACGCAACTTCAGCCAATCCCCGTGAATTCAGGGCGGTGTTGCAATTTTGACCAATTACCGCAATTTTCCCGCAATTTTGACCAATTTTGACCAGTCATCGGCGACGTATTGAACTCACGTCGACCAACTTCCTTCTGCCTTACTTCCGTGTGACGAAACGAAACTGCGGCCGTGTCCACAGTTCGGAGCGTGGTTTGAAGGGGGCTCAGACTGCAGTCAAGGCGGTGCACACTTGCTCAGCCCTGAGTGCAGTCCGCGGACCGCATGGCCGTCTGCGAAATGCGACAGGTCTCGCAACTACGGGAAGCAGCCGCCGACTCCATTTTCTCCCGTAGAAGAAGTAGCATGCTGGGATAATATGAGTGTGCGAAGCGTGCATTTTCACACGCTTGGTCCACGCCCCGATTTCCATGGAAACGACTGCGGTCTGTGAACACGTGTTTTAACTGCGCATGGGACAAAAAACAAATGACGCACATGCCCTTCAAACCACACTCCGAACTGTGCACTCTGGGAATTGGGACACGGCTTCTAATGGCAAAGAAATATGTCTGCGGCCAGCCATTTGCCCACAAAAATAACACCAAAAGACCGCGCGAAACAGTTCCCCTCCTAGTAGTAATTTATTTTCGACGCTGGTAAGGTTGTTTTAGGACCATATATCTGTGATCTCTGTGTCTTTGTATTATTTTTTGTCAGTAAAAACTCAATTTTTATTACGAAAAGGGAAAATCGCAACTATTTATCGCAACTTTCACATCCTCCCGCAACAAAATCGCAACAAAAACCTTAAAAGCACCGCAACTTTCATCGCAACTTTTTGGAAAAGCTCCCGCAAATTCAGGCATTTTAGCCCGCAACAATCACAAAAAATGCCCGCTAAATCCTGGGGGGTCTGGATTGTTTCGGTGTTGGTTAAAGGGCCCGTATTACACTATGAACTGTAAAACGCTTTGGGTGTCATGAAAGGCGCTATATGAATGCTATGAATTAATTATTTTCTGATGAATTTTTAAATTTATTTATTTATTTATTTGTTTAATTTTTCATTCATTTCAGATGGATGTAGAAGCCAAAAAAGTGCAATCTTATAATATCTGCCCCTTTAAAACAAAAAAACATTAATCAGGGCATCATAATTTGTTATAATGTTTTGTTTCATGCACACATGTTTAACACACAAACCCTGCATATTTAAGATGAGTTCTTCTCTCAAACTGAAACCACTCTGTTCCACATTGTGATGTCATGCGGTGATGTGTTTTTTTTAAGTCCGTACACGTTCACTAGAAACATTTGGATGATTTCAGCCCTGGAATTGCCCTACAGAACAAAAGGTAAAAAGTATTTATTAACTTGAGAACTACTGCTTCATGGCATCACAAGGTGAAAGGAGCATTTTGAGCTTTGGAGATGTAGACAGACTAATAAAAAAAGAATTACTCAGACGTGTGAATGAAACAAAACATAACTCCAGGTATGTTTTTGAGGAGGTTATAACATGGCTTAAAGCTCACAAGAGTCAGTTTTGTACTGTATTTTGCGAATGCAGCATATTGTGATTGTGGGCTCTACAAAAATACATAGACTGACTAATTTTTGTCTCTATTCTCTGCATTTGACGCATCCTTCACTGACTCTTGGCAGCCTGTTTGTAGAGGACAAATTTCCCTATAGGGACAATAGAGTATATCTTAACCTTATGTACCTTTTGACTCAGCACAAACATTTACCAGCAGCACATATTAAAAATAACCAGCTCCTAATCCATAATCTGCTATGATTACATCAGAGAGTCAGCCTGGCACTAGAGTGTGTGAATGATGCCCTCCCCTGGGGCTGCTACATCACTGTCTCCATCGACTGGCTGCATTAACATAGTTTAAGAAATTTAATCCGGATAAACAAAGTGCTGATCAAGACTTTCTGCCATTTGGTCAGCGCTAATTTAATCTGCAGTGAGATCATATGACAACCAGCCATAATATTAGGACCACTGTGTCTTTTCATCAGGGCAGAAGGGTTTCTGAGTTATAGTGAAGTTAAAGCTGCAATACAGAATTCCTCTGGTCGCCTGCTTGTCTCCATGGAGATGTTCCACAGCACTGAGTGTAGTCATAGACTAAAGAAGTGGACAAAGGGAGTGTGACGTCACATAGCATTTTGGTCCAGTCAAATGAAGCTCATGGTTAAAGGGACAGTGTGTAACATTTGATTATGTGTTAATTAATATGTATTTTATTGATGTATAACAATTATTGCACTTTTTCCAGGGAGCCATGTGTCCACCAGGCATCGGACAACAGATGAAAACTAGCCTTTTGGCTAATTCTGGCATGTTATACAGTAATTGTTGGTCAATATGCACTGTCCGTTATAAATAAATAAATAAAAAATAAATAAAATAAAATTTTTACCCGTTAATTACTGAAATTGAAGATATTCAAAAATACATTGTTTTCCAAGCCTTTTCACTTCCATCATGAAATCAAAGTATTCTTTTGGACTTAGATATAGTCACATAAAAGGGGGATCTTCCCCATGCAGAGGCAGCCATTTTGAATACGAGAGCCGCAGAAGGACATTTGGGCTCCGCCTTCGCCTTCGGCAAGGCTTGTGGTTTTGGGTAAACAACACAAGCATGCTGCCGGATCAGACGTCGTAATGGATCTAACACGTGTTTTGGACTAAATTGTTTTACTGGATTTTATTCGCTGGATCCTTACGGACAAATTGAGAGCAAGTTTATGGTGAAATACAGAGTTTGACCTGTGCAAAGCATTCTAAGGTAAGCTAACCTCGTTTTGTGCTTTTCCGTATAAAATCCCCATGTGCTCAGGGAGTGATTGTTGTGTAGGGAAATGAATTGCATAGTCAAAAAGAGGAGACTGTAAGGTTTCATTTGATGTGTAGAGTGTCATGGTACATGATCAGGAATGTGTGTTTTCATGAGAAAAAAACAAAAACAAAAACGGGGCCGCGTTTTATTTATACAGTAGCGGCGCGCGGCTCGTGCGCGAGTCCCTCGAGGTCTGCCGTAGTTAAAACAGAAAGTGCAATAGCACCATCCACCTATGCGCCACAAATCCTACACACTGGGGCTTTAAGCATAGAACTGTATTAACAGAAAAAATGGCGAAATAAAAACACCAGGATCATGGAGAGCGGGTTAATAGGAACATTTTAAGACCAAAATGATGAGCAAAGAGGCGCCTAGCAAATTAGCCATATCCACAGCCTATCCGTGTATTTCTCTTTCATTTAATCAACAATTGTAATGTTGATTTTAGGTGCTTGATTTTAGACATCTTTGGCCATGGAAGTGATTGGAACACTTGATTTCCATTATTTGGATGGGTGAGTGAATACTTTTGGCAATATAGTGTGTAACTTTATTTTTTATTTTTATTAGTAACACATCTTATAGCAATTACCTTTAAGTTCAGTTAAGGTAAATCCACTTTGTTCACTACTCAACTGTGTTTATGATGTTTTAATAGCATGATCTACTGTTCGTAATGATTTTTTTTTTTTTTGTGCCAATTTTAGCACTAACGTTAGACATGTTGATACCTGTTAGACCAATCACATTGTTCCCTTTAACCCAAACTCCACCGCTCCTCCTCTTAATTCTCTTCTTTAGTCCTTCAGGTACTACCCAGTTTAGCAGCTCTATTTGCAATGTAGTTGTAGGCAGAGTTTATGAGTCCCACTTTAAAGTAGCCATTATAGTTTTGTGAATATCTAAAATCGCATGTGATTAAAAAGAAAAAAAAAAGCTTGGTTGTCTTGTCCTTAGTAAATCCAATAAATACAAAAACACAGGTGCATGCCTCTAATAATAAGACAAAACACCTGTCAGATAAAAACACATTCTGCGCTTTCTGGAATATCTGCTGAATCCCCCAAAGCAACCTTAGTGCTTGTAAACCACTTTTATTTATAAAACGATGATAATACAATTGTGCCGATTGTCTAGCGAGGAGCCAATTACCTCTCCCCGAAGCTGGAACTGACCCCAAGCGGTCAAGCAGACAAGCAGTCCAGGTCAATGGTTCTCTTGGAGTTTCCAGATGAGCTAAACAGGTTCATGGAGGAGAAAAATAAGGGATATAAAGGTGTTTTTACAAGTCAGCAAGTCCCGGAGCCCTAGCATAGACTCTGGGGCCCTCCACACTGCTCGCTAATGAGGCTAGATCTTGCTATCCACTCCAAAAAAATACCCATGCCAGCAGTCTTCAACTTGTTTCATCATGTGTTTTTAGGTAAGTGAATCCCCTAACCAGTGTTATCATCTACCTGAGCAAATACAAGCCTAATAAGGTTTTCTCAGAGTTAGTTAGATCATTTTTTAACATATTTTTGTCATTTAAGATGGCCAATAGCTGGTAATGAGCTTTTGCTGGAGTTCACAGGTGGTCGTATTGGTCTGAGTGGTCATAACAGTACAAATTACACAGACAGTGGGCTCAAATGCGCCGTAAGCAGGGTAATGACAGTGAGTGACAGGTAGGGGGAGCCAATAAAGGAGTTTTAGCTGAATGCCGCACTATAATAATTCATATCTGTCACAGCTGTTGGGAATAGCAGCAGGAACATGCCCAAATATGGGTTTAATACAGTATGTGTTGGTTATGAGGTAAACTCTCACATTATTGATACTTCATAGCTGATGTCATCAACATTCTCTGGAGGTGTGAAGCCAGCTGAAAGCACTACTCTGTCAGAAGCTCTGTTGCTCAAATTAGACTTAATATGAGCTTTATTTTAACATGATCTGACCAGAAAGAGGTGACTTCACTTGGAACTACAACCGGAGAAATGATCTTCATATAAAATTAGTCACAAGGTCATCCCCCCAGGCAATGAGCTAACCAGTGTGGGTCCTTGGGCAAGAAAAAGATGGCTGCTCACTGCTCCTGAAAAGGATGGGTCAAATGCAGAAGTCAAATTTCTCCCATGTGTCACTGTGTGTCATTGTGTGTGAGACCAATAAAGGCTTAATCTTAAAGATACCTAGCATTATCCGACAGTTTTTTCAGTTAGTCACTTTCGCATTTTGTTGGAAATCAAACTCCTAAACAGGACCATGAACACTTGTATTGGCTCTTAAATGTGTTGTGTATTTTTTCTTAAAACATTTTTGCTAATGTGTGCATTGTGTCACTATGGTAACTCCTAATAGAGATACATGTAGAACACCTCCAGCATGATGTCACTGTATCAATACATTCATTGTGATTTTATTGTGTGTGGTTTTGCTTTATTCTGCAACTTTGTGTAGGGCTTAGCGTGCCAATGACAGGTTAGACTACTCATTTTACTAAAGAGTAAAGACTTACTTAAGATCATTATTAGTGTTGTCAGGTGATTTAAAAAATGTATCTAATTAATTACAGGATTTATAATTAATAATCAAATTAATCGCATTTTAAGAGTGAGAGAGATAGAGAGTGAGAGAGAGGGAGAGATAAAGAGATTGAGGGAGACAGAGATTGAGAGAGAGAAGGAGAGATAGAGAGATTGTGAGTGAGTGAGTGAGTGAGTGAGTGAGCGATCGAGTGAATGAACTTTGCGATTGAATTTGTCATTTTTTCTGCCTTCGGTTTGCTCAGTCGTTTCCCAAATTCTGCAAGCGTGGTTTGGTGGTTTGTTGAAGTGCGCACTATCACCGGTAACAATGGAACTTGTCCGGACATGTTTAAAGGTCCCATGGCATGAAATTTTCACTTTCTGAGGTTTTTGAACGTTAATGTGAGCTCCCCTACCCTGTTTAGCCCCCCTTCCTCCCCATGGCTAAAAGTTGCGAAATGTGTAAACTGAGCATTTGCAATCCTTTTCTGCGTTTGAAAAAAAGACAGCCCAAACAGGCGATTCTGAACAAGGGAAGTTTCTGACGTCACACTCAAGGAAAAATGTAAATGCAGTTCCACCGCCCGTCTGTGTTTCTACCCACACTCTCTGGAACTCACGCCCAGAGAGTTTGGACCGCGAACGAGCTACGCAATGCGAGATGCGTTTTTTTATTTGCCTGGAGGCACGTGAGAATGTTTCCAGGCTTGGATGTCCTTTATCAGAGCCTCCGAACCTCTGAAACAGCAGTGGTTTAATTTTATTTTCTGTGAAAATGTGTTTATTTTTCAATGGAACGCTTCTCATATCTTCCTCCGTGCAAAAACGTGGAAGTGGGGCCAACGCACATCGCACCGCTAAAGAGGAAAGAGTGGAGAGTTTGGCCACACCCCCACGGGCTGCACTGGCCTATCTCTGTCCTCCTGATTTGCATTCAAGCAACAACGCCCAGAATAAAGTGTTCCAGAGAGATATTTTTGTCTCTGACTGTGTTCATGGGTCTTTCTCATGCACTGTTGATTGTGTTGATTTTGAAGAAGGATTCATTTACAGTATTAGGGAACCATTAAGGCGCCATATAAAAGCATCAAGAAGTACCATGTCATGGGATCTTTGATGTTCAAATGATCTGTCAGGCTGGAGCAGCTTCGGTGATCGGAAAATTCTTTTTGACAAAAGCTACAAATCACCGCGTTCTTAATGATAGTCCCGTCTTTGTTCTTTTTATAAATAAACTTGCTGTTCAAAGGCCCTGGCAGCGATTTGCTCGCAGGACGCCAAATTTAAAATGCGCGCACATTGACTTGCCACTCATAATTAATTGCGTACATTTTTATATCGTAGTTAATTAATTAATCTAATTAACGCATTAAATTGACAGCCCTAATCATTATATATAAGATTTATCTACAAATGCTAGCCTTTTTGGTTTGGTAATATTTTTTTATTCCAATTTTCCAATTTCAGATTGGACTGGTACATAAGACTGTGTTTATGGACTAACAATCATACAAGCTCAAAGGTACAAAGCAGCATGGTCTATATTGATCACTCTATTGACCACTGATGCCCACTACTTTTCATTTTGCATTGTGGGAAATTTTCACCAACTGGTTCCACCAACAATTCGGACACCACTGAAAATGGCATGACCCCTATATAGTGTCCTAAGTCGGAAATATAATGTGAATATTTTCCAAGAATAGCAGCTGTTTTATTTTTTATTTTTTCCCATAGCTAATGGAGATTTAAATAAAAACAAAAAAACAAACAGTGACCTACTGCTACCTTTATCCGCTCGTAGAAATATGTAAATGCATTGTACGGATATTACAACAATTACATTCGATAGCTGACCATTATATTTGCATAATGTAATCCATTATACATGCCGCAATATGGTGAGTGTTGAATAATTAACACAAGTAAACAGAGAAAGAGAGTTTTAAATACTGAATCATTTAAGACGTGTACTAAAACAGACCCCTCCAGCTATAAGAAATATAAACGCTAGATAAGTAGGTGCATTTTACCAAATAAAATGTGTGTTGTTTACATTGCGATGAATAAAAGACTGAAAATAACGCAGGTAGCTATTGTTGCAAACTGCAGGTGCTAGTGCCATGTCAACTGAGGGAGAATATGAGTACTAATAAGTAAAAGTAGTAAAGTGCTGTACTTAAGTATACATTTTAGGTATCTGTACTACATTTTACAGTAGATACTTTTTACTTTTACTTCACTATATTTGAGAGCAGGTATCTGTACTTTTTACTTTCCACTACAATTTGAACATGACTGAAAAGTAAAAGTATTTTATTATAGTTTGAGACCTGCTAGAAAGGCTGAGGCATTTATTTTTAACCTGTTCATGTAATGATTGTAAAATAGGACAATTTAAAAATTACATTTATGATACAAATTTACTATTGTTAAATATAGAATTCATGGTAAGATTTATGTTAAAAGGTAAAGTAATTTCATATTATTGGTTCATGATTGTTATTTGTATTCCATGATTGTACCACAGTATATTATGGTATTTTCTGGCATTGTGGAAAGATTTTGGTTGATTGAAGCACATCCGGTCGGGTGACCAGGAGGGGGAGCTCTGGTTCAGTCTCAGGTCATTAAAACCACTGACTTGAGACGTGAACGGATCGCTGTTTGCTCATTCAGGTTTTATTCCCCCTTTTTCAGGTAACTATGTGCTTCTGATGTACCAAGTTTGTACAAAAGTTAGATTATAATTAATATGTGATCATCAATTAAAACCACTGACTTGAGACGTGAACGGATCGCTGTTTGCTCATTCAGGTTTTATTCCCCCTTTTTCAGGGGGCCGTGGTTGTAACATTTGGAGGCACCGCTGGGATGAGTGTGACTATGGTTAGCTTATGACAGAAGTAACCCAACTCGCTTCTCATCCCCCGAAACAACCCAGGCTTACGACAAAGAGTGATAAAGTGCTAACAACGGACAGCGGACTGCCTGAATAAAGCCTACAATCTGAGGTGAAGCGACAGCCACCAGGATAGCTACGCTAATATTCAGAGCTAAGCTAAAGTTGCTAAAGCGCGAAAACTCTGCGTCGTCACGTAACTACTTTGTAAAGAAAAAAAAAATGGAGGCATTGGACATAGAAGACCTACAGTTAGAAGTGATCCAAGCATTGTGTACGCTACCTAAAGACAATTTAGTGGATATTTTCGGTCTTTTAGGTACTCCTACACGTGGAATTGAACTTGTAAAGAATAAGCCCCGCACCACACTGATAACAATGATCAGCTCCCATTTACAGCGAGATGAGCTCGGAGAGCTGGAGGATCAGGGCATGTCAGAATTGCTCTACATAAAAGACAAAATACAAGAATATAGGAATACAGGAGAGCTTGCAGCCACAGATTTACCAGAGCTCGAGTCTGTACAAATAGAAGCAACCCAAAGCAATGAATTAGATATCCAAGACCAGGGTAATGAACAAGTAATATCACAAAACAAGGCAGATGACACACCGGATGAACAAACAAAGTTGGAAAAAGAAATCGAGGCTTTGCAACTCAAGTTATCCTTAATGCAAAAACATAGTAAAAGCAAAGCTCTTAGTGAGAAGCCACTTATCACATACACTACCCACCCCCAGGTCACTACTCCTTGGAATAAAGACTTTAAACTTTCTGGCCAAATTGGTGAGCCTGGACAGAAAGATCGCCTCACTTTCTCTAGTCTGGCACGCCAAATAGAGCATGGGCTAACCAAGGGCTTCCCAGAAACAGAGATTGTAGACGCTGTCATAAGGGCCATCACTCCTGGAATGCAGCTCCGCAGCTACCTCGAAGGTAAAGCAAACTTGTCGCTTCCTGCTCTGAGGAGGATTCTCCGGTGCCATTATCAAGAGAAAAGTGCAACAGATCTGTACAAGCAACTAAACTCAGAGGTGCAAGGTAATAAAGAAACACCCCAAAGTTTTGTCATCCGTGCCCTAGATCTCAGACAGAAAATAATTTTCGCCTCTCAAGAATCTGAATCTGGCCTGAAGTATGACCCTGTTCTAGTGCAGAACATGTTCCTTCATACACTGTTGACCGGTTTGCAGAATGATAACATAAAACGTGACCTACAGCCATACCTACAACTAGCTAATGTTTCAGATGAACTGTTGCTAGAAAAACTGAACACTGCCTGTGCATGTGAGAGTGAAAGACAAGATAAAAGAAAGCTGCTTGCCCCACACCGCGTTGCTGTCCATTCTGCACATACCGATGAGAGTCCTACTGAAAGAAAAGAAAAAGCATCTGCTCCACAGAATAAACCAAAAGTACAATCAGACATTTTATCAGAACTAAAAGAAATGCGATCTAACATGACACTGCTGAGCGACCTAAAAGCTGAAGTCTTACAAATTAAAGAGTTCATGCAAAAACCCCAGCCACTTGGTCAAGCGGACCAAACCCCAAGTTCTGTCACCCCACTTATGGTTGTTCCTCCTACAATACCAGCTCAAATGCCATGGTCCAACCCACCTGTGCATCAGAACCCACAGTATGGTCACATGACCTCTCGACATTTTGTAGCAACTGGTCCGCGGCGCAGGAGGCGTTGTTTTGACTGCCAACGAAAGAACATGGATGACTGTCGACACTGTTATGCTTGTGGCAGTGATGAACATTTCTTAGCAGGTTGCAGGATGAGAGGAGCCCGCTCGTCACATCCTTTAAACAGGCATGGGTTGCTCCAGCGGGACCAACAGTGACCCACATGCCAAAGGTGTCCCAGAACTGTGCCAACTGTAGGGTTGGGGGAAATAAGGGGAGGCTCAGACAATGTGCACTGTGCAAAAATGTATTATATTGTTCCAAATCCTGCCAAGCTGAACACTGGACTGTCCATAAAGGAAAATGTACACCTGTGTCATGTGATACTGTCCAAACCAAGTCACCCAAGCATAAAACACATGTCAAAGTGGCCCCATTAGTTGGACAAAAGTACTTGATTGACTGTTACATACAAAAGATAAAGACAAAAGCATTATGGGATTCTGGCTCTCAAGTAACTATTGTAGATGAAAGGTGGTGGAAGGAAAATCTGTCACATGTAAAACTCAGAGACATTTGTGAAATACTGGAAGGTGACAATACACTGGCAATAACAGCCGCAAATGGAGAAAGTATGCCCTATATTGGCTGGCTTGAAGTAACGTTTAAACTGCATAATAATCAAACTGCTAATGAAGCCCCTACAACTGAGGTCACTGTCCCTACACTTGTTCTGAGCGGCTCCAGCCTTGTCAGACCAATCATTGGCTCCAATGTTATAACACTTATTGTAGATACTGGACTGAACCAGGCCACTACTGACAAAGACCAGCTCATCAAAACAGTTGCAACAGCATTCCCTAATGTCGAAGCCAATGAGATACAAGCATGTGTTGAACAAGTGAGTACCAAGCCAATGGTTGAGTACAAAGTTAAAACAATAAGAGAAACAGTGACTGTACCTAAGCACACATCAATGAGTGTAGAATGCCGTGTACAAACACCTCCATGCCTCGAAGACACAGCTCTCATTTTTGAGCCCGATGTGAACCCTCAGTGGGCGGAAGGACTTGAGTTCTGTGACACTCTAATAAACATTAAAAGTGGTGTGAAACCTTTCATTGCCGTCAGTGTCCAGAACCCCACAGACCATGATATTGTACTCCGTGGGAGAACACTTATTGGGACAGTGCAACCTGTACAAGCCATTTATCCTGCCTCAGTTTTCCATCCTGCTCCTTTAGTTCAAGCCGCTGTGAGTCAAGTGAGGCCAAATGAAGAAAAAAATGGTGCTTGGGACCCATCAGTCGACCTGAGCCACCTGTCTGAAAATGAAAGGTTAGTAGTACAAAAAATGTTAAGAGAAGAATGCTCAGCTTTTTCCAAAACTGAAAATGACATTGGCTGTATTGAAAAGTTACAATTATCTATCTCTCTGAAAGACACTGAGCCAGTAGCCAAAACATACTTGTCTGTGCCCAAGCCTCTCTACAGAGAAATGAAAGACTATTTGCATGATCTCATTGCACAAGGCTGGGTAGAAAAATCACACTCGCCCTACGCAGCCCCTGTAGTGTGTGTTCGAAAGAAGTGCGGAGGGCTCAGGTTGTGTATAGACTATCGTGAACTTAACAAGAAAACAGTTCCTGACCGTCAGCCTATTCCCAGGGTCCAGGACATCATGGACGGGCTGGGAGGCAACTCTTGGTTCTCCCTACTTGACCAAGGGAAAGCCTACCACCAGGGGCTCATGGGTCAAGACTCCCGCCACCTGACAGCATTCGTGACTCCCTGGGGCTTATATGAGTGGGTCCGAATCCCCTTTGGCTTAATGAATGCCCCAGCTGCCTTCCAGCGCTGTATGGAAACTTGTTTGGGAGAACTGAGAGATGAAATCTGTATTCCGTACCTTGATGACACCATTGTGTTCAGCAAGTCATTCACAAAACATGTTCATGATGTTAGAACTGTGTTACAAAGACTCAGACAACATGGCATTAAACTAAAACCAAGTAAATGTGAACTGTTTAAGAAAAGAAGTGCGTTATTTGGGGCGTATTGTTTCAGCGGAGGGCAGTAAAATGGACCCAGCAGACACTGTTGCAGTCAGAGCTCTTAAAGACAGGCAACCCAAAACAGTAGGAGAGCTGAGAGCTATCATGGGTCTATTGAGTTACTACAGACAGTATATAAGAGATTTTTCACGTATTGCTGGTCCTCTTTATCACTTGCTCAAGGCCCCTGCTGGCACACAAGCAACAGACAGCCAAATAACAAAGACAAGACAGATGGACAAGAAAGTAAAAGGTGTCCCCTCAAACACCCCAATCAAATGGACTCAGTACCACCAGCAGATTTTGGAAAAGTTGGTCAGTTTTCTTGTTGAGCCACCCATCCTTGCTTTCCCAGATTTCAGTAAACCGTTTATACTTCACACTGATGCTTCAAACCAAGGTCTGGGCGCAGTTCTCTACCAGGAGCAAGCTGGTAAGATGCGAGTAATAGCTTATGCATCCCGCACTCTCACTGAGTCTGAGAAGAATTACCACCTGCACTCAGGAAAACTTGAGTTTCTTGCACTAAAATGGGCAGTCTGCGAGAGATTTAGGGATTACCTGATTGGCTCATCATGTACAGTATACACGGATAATAATCCACTTACGTACGTGTTATCAACAGCGAAACTAAATGCTACTGGATGTCGATGGGTAGCAGAGCTTGCAGATTTTCACCTCACAATAAAGTACAGACCTGGACGTGAAAATGTGGATGCTGACAGCTTATCACGTATGCCAGTTGACATTGAATCGATGATGAAAACATGCACAGAAGAAATATCATCACGTGCAGTACAAGCCACTGTTCAAGTGATAGAAACAGGCCCAAGTACACAATGGTCAATGGCTGTTACTCAAATGGACAATAACAAGACCCTTATTCCCTTCCAAAACAAAGACATAAGCAATGCCCAGAGGAATGACTCGTGTATCGGTCCTGTCATCACCTATCTACACTCGGGCACAAAACCTACTGGCCAAGAGTATAAGTCACTTAGCATGCCCACCAGAAAACTGTTATCGGAATGGGACAGATTAACACTGGACAGCGACAACATTCTCAGACGCCAAACAACAGTGAGGACACAACTTGTTTTGCCGGATGTATACAAAGAGACAGTTATGAAAGCATTGCATAACGAAATGGGACATCAAGGGATTGATAGAACAACGTCACTGGTCAGAGACAGGTTTTTTTGGCCTCGAATGGGACAACAAATCGAACAGTATGTGAACTGTTGTTCCTGTGTAAAAAGTAAAAAACCAAGTAGAGAAACAAGAACCCCTCTAACAAGCATTGTTACGTCCCAACCTTTTGAGTTGGTATCTATAGATTTCCTTCATGTTGACAGATGTTCAGGAGGCTACGAGTATATACTGGTTATAGTAGACCATTTTACAAGGTACGCCCAAGCTTATGCCACAACGTCAAAATCAGGAAAGACAGTTGCAGACAAAATATTCAATGACTATTCACTTAAGTTTGGTTTCCCGTCACGAATACATCATGATCAAGGGGGCGAGTTTGAAAATCAGCTGTTCGCGCAGATGTCCAAACATTGTGGTGTGGCAGGCTCTAGAACGACCCCTTACCATCCGGAAGGAAATGGGCAAGTTGAGAGATTCAACAGAACATTGTTACAAATGCTGAGAACTCTCACTGAAAAAGAGAAGTCAAACTGGAAAGAGTCGCTGAATAAAGTCATTTTCGCTTACAACTGCACACGAAGTGAAGTAACAGGCTTCTCCCCATTCTACCTGTTATATGGCCGAGCCCCACGACTACCAATAGACATCCTATTCAAAGTGACACAAGAGACAGGGACAAACGACCAACAACAGTACATTCAAAAGTGGAAGAGTCAAATGCAAGAAGCCTATCAAATAGCAAAAGAAAAGAGTAAAAAGTCATCAGAAAGAGGAAAAAGGAACCATGACAACAAAGTGAAAAGTTCTGTCTTGGAGGAAGGAGATCGTGTCCTTGTGAGGAACATGACCCCTAGAGGCGGTACAGGCAAACTGCGTAATCACTGGGAAGACAGTATCTATAAAGTGGTGCAACAAGTAAACAAAGATCTCCCCATTTATGAAGTCGTACCAGAACAAGGTAAAAACAGAGACAGTAGAATACTACATCGTAACTTACTGCTACCTTGTAACCACCTACCACTAGAGATACCCCTCAAGGTGACACACACAAAGAAAAGAAATCGATCTAAAGAAAGAGCACTAACAGCTGCCCAAGAAGAAGAAAGTAGTGATGAGGAAGACAACTGGTGCCATCAGTAACAGGCTGTGCTAATGATACTGTGGGCACAGATCAAGATGAAGTGGAAAACACACCAGCATCTCCACAGCATCCCATTCTGCCAAGAGAAGAACAACGAGAGCACATCCAGGAAGAGACACCGAATCAAAGACCAGCAGCAACCATCCAGAAAGGAGTTTCATCTCCCAACGACGCAGCCGCCAGTGATGACCTCCCAGCATCCTCGAGGAATGACCCCATGGAGCTGGAGCCGACACCACAACGGCCACGCCGACACAGATATCCACCAAAGGTTTTCACCTATGATGAACTGGGTAAGCCTTCCTGTTGCGGCGTCTGGCCAGTAGCTTACCAGCAGCCCTGTGGTCTACAAGCAGCAGAGACATTTTGGAGAGTCCCAAATATGTCCCATTATTATGATTATTGATGTGTTATATCAATAAGAGACATGTTACATTTGGTAATTTAGGAATCATAATGACTGCTTCTATAAGAACATCAGCCTTAATGTGAATTGTTTCATAAACGGCACTAACCTGAATTCCAGGGACTGTTGCATAACAGATAGGAGTCATGTACAAGTAGTAATATTGATACAGTGGTTGAGAAAAGTTGATGTAGTATGGTGTAATCACCTGAAAAACTGGGAGTGACAAGATGTAATGAGTGACTGAGGTTTATAATGAAATTGTCTATGCTAAGAGAATCATATTGAGACTTATTGTCCTTTGGTGAAAATTGAAGGTGCGATAACAGTGCTTTTGCATTGAGATACTACTAATGGTAATACCCAAGCATGTTTGTCAGTAAGTAAGTAAGGTGTAACATGTTCCATAAGTTATATGCAATATTTTGAAGTTCTAAATATTTATGTTTAGAGTCAGATGTCGGGACGACATCTCATTTCCAAGGGGTGTGTGTAATGATTGTAAAATAGGACAATTTAAAAATTACATTTATGATACAAATTTACTATTGTTAAATATAGAATTCATGGTAAGATTTATGTTAAAAGGTAAAGTAATTTCATATTATTGGTTCATGATTGTTATTTGTATTCCATGATTGTACCACAGTATATTATGGTATTTTCTGGCATTGTGGAAAGATTTTGGTTGATTGAAGCACATCCGGTCGGGTGACCAGGAGGGGGAGCTCTGGTTCAGTCTCAGGTCATTAAAACCACTGACTTGAGACGTGAACGGATCGCTGTTTGCTCATTCAGGTTTTATTCCCCCTTTTTCAGGTAACTATGTGCTTCTGATGTACCAAGTTTGTACAAAAGTTAGATTATAATTAATATGTGATCATCAATTAAAACCACTGACTTGAGACGTGAACGGATCGCTGTTTGCTCATTCAGGTTTTATTCCCCCTTTTTCAGGGGGCCGTGGTTGTAACATTCACAGTCTGAGCAAGCAAAAATATACAAAAAAAAAAAAGCTAGGGAAAAAAATGAACAAAATTCAGCAAAAATCATTATCAAAATCAGTACATTTGAAGCTTTATTAGATCTCACTCAGGTTCCTAAAAATGTGTTTTTTGTTTTTACAACCACCAGCATACGCCCTCTGCTCTCTGCTTACTTTCTTCTCCGATTTTACTTTCTTAATCGATGATAAGTATAGAACAGGTCTGGACTGGGCCAAAAACCGGGCCTGGCATTTTTGGCTTAGACCGGCCCCTCATAATTAGTCCTGGTTTAGTCCTGGTTCAAACCTGGTTTAGTCCTGGTTCAGACCTGATTTAGTCCTGATTTAGTCCTGGTTCAGACCTGATTTAGTCCTGATTAGTCCTGGTTCAGACCTGATTTAGTCCTGGTTTAGACCTGATTAGTCCTGGTTTAGTCCTGGTTCAATCCTGATTTAGTCCTGGTTTAGTCCTGGTTTAGTCCTGATTAGTCCTGGTTTAGACCTGATTAGTCCTGGTTTAGTCCTGGTTTAGTCCTGGTTTAGACCTGATTAGTTCTGATTTAGTCATGGTTCAGACCTGATTTAGTCCTGATTTAGTTCTGGTTCAGACCTGATTTAGTCCTGGTTCAGACCTGATTTAGTCCTGATTTAGTCCTGGTTCAGACCTGATTTAGTCCTGATTTAGTTCTGGTTCAATCCTGATTTAGTCCTGGTTCAAATCCTGATTTAGTCCTGGTTCAATCCTGATTTAGTCCTGGTTTAGTCCTGATTAGTCCTGGTTTAGTCCTAGTTTAGTCCTGGTTTAGTTCTGGTTCAGTCCTAAATTGTGGGCCTGTCTCTAAGAAAAAAACAAACAAAAAAAGAACGGCATCAGCCCCTAGGACTGTCGGCCCACCGGGAAAATGCCCGGTATGCCTGATTACCAGTCCAGGCCTGGTATAGAATTCAGCAGCATCGTGTAGACATTTTGGTACCAAAAAAACAATAAGAATAAAAATCTGCTGCTTGCTAGTGTGATCTCTGTTGTGGTGTTTACAGAGACGTTACCTCAGATTGGGTGCCACGTTTTTTCCAACTCTGAAGTCAGTGGACATGTTTCTTTTATTAAGTCGTGTGACATGAATATTGCAATTTAAAATATCCAAATTATAATATAATGCTCCACGGGTGGCATGGATTAAAACTGTACACAACAGTTCTTCTTTAAAATAAATAAATACACAAAATATGACATTGTTTTAATCAGATGACCATTTCCTTATCTTCATTAACCACCCTGACTCTGGCTCTTTTAGCTCATGTGAAGTCCCATTAAAGCCCAGGTCCAATCACACATCATTCAGTCTAATGAAGAGCCTCTCAAACACAAGCACTCATTATTAATAACACCTGACTGTACGTGTGTGTGCCGTATTCCAGAAATCACGCCGTTCCTCCTCGTTCCAGAGTCAGGCCTGTTGGTTTTCATAATCAGACAATTATTTATTCATTTTTCATCAAGCGGAGAAAAGGATCTGAATAAACTTGGTACATTTTCATAGTTTTATGCAGTAAACGGAAGTCAAGCAAGTAGGGTCTCAATGATGCAAAATACTAATATTACTGTATTACCATTTTATATGAGGGGAACTAATGACTGCAGAAAATATTATTGACTTAAATACTGTCTCTGGATCTCTAGAACTAAAACTTGAAGAATTTTTTTGGAGAGAATTTTTTTAAAAGTAACATTTTTGTGAGTGATAAAAAAATACTTGAAGGGACAGTGTGTAAGATTTTTACCCGTTAATTACTGAAATTGAAGATACCCATTCAAAAATACATTTCCTTGCCTTTTCACTTCCATCAAAAATCAAAGTATTCTTTTGGACTTAGATATAGTCACATAAAAGGGGGATCTTCCCCATGCAGAGGCAGCCATTTTGAATACGAGAGCCGCAGAAGGATTACCTGGCCAGCCAAATGATATCTCTCTGTATTTGCTACAGCGCGATACCATTTGGACACGCTCCTTCCACTCTCGCTCCTCCGGTTAAAAACGGACTCCGCGATTCTGATTCGTTCAAAGATGGTGACGTCAGTGCACCCGCCTTTGCCCGCAAAGTCACTCTTAGTCAGCGGAAGTTACTCCTCAGTTTTGAATCAAGATGGCGCAATCTCTGATTGGTTCACTTAGCTGTCTGTCTAAGCGCAACAGCAGCGCATTTTGGACCAAGCGTTACCAGACTCACCCGCTGGTACAGCGATGAGTCATGGATTCTTCCAGGCAAGCAGAAGAACATTTGGGCTCCGCCTTCGCCTTCGGCAAGGCTCGTGGTTTTGGGTAAACAACACAAGCATGCTGCCGGATCAGACATCGTAATGGATCTAACACGTGTTTTGGACTAAATTGTTTGACTGGATTTTATTCGCTGGATCCTTACGGACAAATTGAGAGCAAGTTTATGGTGAAATACTGAGTTTGACCTGTGCAAACCATTCTAAGGTAAGCTAACCTCGTTTTGTGCTTTTCCGTATAAAAGCCCCATGTGCTCGGGGAGTGATTGTTTTGCAGGGAAATGAATTCCATAGTCAAAAAGAGGAGACTGTAAGGTTTCATTTGATGTGTAGAGTGTCATGGTACATGATCGGGAATGTGTGTTTTCATGAGAAAAGAAAAAAAAAAAAAAACAGGACCGCGTTTTATTTATACAGTAGAGGCGCGTGGCTCGTGCACGCGCCCGGGTGCCCCTCGAGGTCTGCCGTAGCTAAAACAGAAAGTGCAATAGCACCATCCACCTATGCGCCACAAATCCTACACACTGGGGCTTTAAGTAAGTGTGAGACAAAGCAATGACATCTCCATAGAGTGGAGCAGGTATCAGACACCAAGCAGGGAGTTAAGCAGTCAAACTGACCAACAAAGAAAAACAAAACAAGACAAAACAAAACAAAACAAAACACATAGGGATATCATTAAACTGGCTCTTAATTTTATACCTCCTATCCCCACATATCACCTCTGTTCTTTTTCGTTGGGTGACAGTAATGGCGTCTTCTTAACCTGCTTCCTTGTGCTAATATGAATCATTGGCCTCAGTCAGTCTACTGTTAAAACCAATGTAGCCCTCTGTGTTTTCCCTTCAGCACATGGCTTTGATTAATGAGCCCCGTTCACTTGGAGCTAAATGGCGTCGAGGAGGAATTTTCTCTCTTCCAAACTTCTTAAAGTTCACAAACTGTCAGTCTGAGTGGACATGGCACAGGTGGGAGGCAGAATTATAGGATCTGTTTTCTCGTCAAGGTAGGTCCCAAAAACATGACAATCAAACCACTGAGCCACTGTTAAGACTGATTGGGGGTTGTATTTGTGGGGGAAAAGATCTGAGCTGTATTATTTTCTTTTGTCCCATTTTCATTTAAAGGGCCTATATTACACAATTTTCTGATCTATGTGATATTGTTGTTTCCTCATCAAAAATATCAGTCTGAGAGAAGAATTTGGCCTAACTATGCAGGGTCTGTGTGTTAAACATGTGTGAGTGAAACAAAACACATCTCCACGTCTGTTTGTGATGAGGAAACAACATTATAACATAGACCAGAAAATAGCGTAATATGGGCCCGTTAGAAGACCCTTTCAACCTCGTCTCGGTACAGTACATAAAGTGAAGTTAAGCGTCCTGGGGGGCAATCATACTCAAAATACCACCACTGCCCCTTTTACCACCTTCTACTATTTGTTCCTCAATCTTTTCTTCAATCCCGTCTGCCGTGGTTGGACTTTTAATCTGGGAGCGCTGAAATTCCATCTTTCGCTCAGCTCTGTGCCACTTACCGATTTGAAAAGCTAGTGTACAGCTCCTTCTTTCTACCATGGAGCTTAATGGCACTATTGTTCAGAGGCAGGCATATCCCATTAGAGGAGAGGAGAGTGCTGGAAAACGCTGTAATACAAAGTCCACACTGGCCTTTTCTATTCACACCAGCCAACATTAAGAATTCATTTTCTCATAACCACATATGGCGACAATTCTCTCAGTGTTTTTTGATGCTTGGTTTGGTTTGCATTCTTTAATGTTTATTTTGTGTTCTTGAATATCTGTTGTTTTAGCTTGAGCCGGTGAGAGGAGAATAATAAAAAGAAAATGCATTTAGTAGAATACTGAGTACCTGCATTAACAGTTACTCCATTCCATTGTCTATTCAGGGTAATATATTCTGAATACTTTAAAGTTGAGTTGCTTTATATCCTCCTGGGACCTGAAGAAAAAAGTGTATAAAAATGATTATTATTATTATTTTAATTTTCTATTTGGAGGTAAATGAACACCTTAGCATTTACATTTTGTTAATTTTATTTTTATTCATAATGTTGTAACAGGTCCTCTGTAATGGACGTCGGGGACTTTTTGGTGTTAAATCCATGTGTAACAATCTAACAAAAAAAATGTTTTTTTTGATGACCAACATCTCTGACAAGCTTCTACAGTTGCCTCAAAAAGTTCTTAGACTCCCTTTTAATTAATTTATTAATTTATTAATTTATTAATTTATTAATTTATTAATTTATTAATTTATTAATTTATTAATTTATTATGTATTTATGTATTTTAATATGTATTTACATATTTATTTATGTATATTTTTTATGTATAATGTATTTATTATTTATTTATTTATTTACATTTTTAGATTTTTTTTTTTTTTAGATTTTTTTTTTTTATTTTATTATTTTTTTGTGCAGCCACACACTAGAGTCTCAAAACAATTAAATGATTAAGACTGGTTAACTCGATGTCCACTGTAAAGGATACAAATGAATGGTCTCAGGAGGATATTATAGTGCAGGGGTGACCAAACTTGAGCCCCACACCTTCAATATGGGGCTTTTTTTTTTTTTAAGTCTGTATCACATCATATTTATTTATTTATTTAGTTGAAGCCTAACTTGAGTAATGAAATCCACCAATAACTGCATTTCCACCCATATAAAATGGGCACATTTTCAAAATTTGCATCAGACAAACAACAAATGCGACTTCATTTCTGTTTCTCTCAAACCGTCTGAATGCATCACTGGGTGTTGGTTACCTGGTTACGAGGGTCACCTGCCTGCACAGCTAAAACTGCAAAGGGTGCAGAGACACTTTTTATGTTAATTACCCATTTGTTGCATACATTTGTGTTGTGTCCAAAGGTTAGCAGGTTGTTAAATTTTAATAATAATATAGACATGTTTTACCATCAAGCTGAGGGCTGGTGCCTCTAAAAGAACGACTACTAACATCCTGCAACTTGTCCACAGCGCTGGAAAACCATAAACTTTCATTCTACTCAGGAAGATCAAGTGTTTATGCAGCTAAATGCATTTCCACCTTACAAAATGCACTTTAACTGTTATGCTCTTAAATCAGAATCCACCTGAAGTGAGTGAATAAATGTATGCAAATGAAGAGTTATAAATGCAATATTTGGCATTTCCAACTCCCATTACTTGCAGAACTCTCAGAACTCTTCAAAATGTGTATGACCGAAACGCAAGTAACTGTACTGGAATACTCAAAAGTACTATTCTGTCCTAAGTATTCTCAGTATATATATATATTATTTGCTTCATAATTCTATATAGGTCAAACTGTAAGCAATCAAATTCTTTCAAATTCTTCAAAAATATAGTGATCATCAACTTTTCACCTAAAAAGGCATCAAAATAAATACAGCAAAACAAAATCATCCACCAAGGAGCTCGTTTGCATAGTGTGTTACCTTAAAATGGCCTGACACAAGTAATAAATTTGTATTAGCGTGCCAGGGCATGGGGGGGCTGTGTTGTGCTGAGTGGGAGCCTGCCGGTGCTGAGTTGGCGAAGGAGGTAAACTTCCCGAGGCTTTCGTAGTACGTTTTAACAAGCTGCTCATCTGCTAATTGTGACACTGACACCATTTCACTACACTGGGCTGTACGCGGCCAACGCAAACTGCTGAGTCTGTGGAGCTTTTCACTGGGAAAAACCAAGACATAACAAAAGTAAGCACTTTATCTTAATGTTGTTTTTTTTTTTTCTTTTGTCATTATTTTTCACTTATTTTCATAGTATTTGGCTATTTACTACAGTCAAAGTAGGGTTCCACTGATGCCAAATACTATTATTACAGTTATCTTATATGGAAAAAACAGAATCTGAATCGCTAGAACAAAGACTACCAAAAAACTACCGGTAAGCACTTTATCTTAACCTCATCAAATTAAAAATGTTACCAGTTCCTGCTGCTAAAAAGAGCTATATGAATAATCAGCAAAGAAGGGTTTCAGGGAGTACACCAATTACTTTTGTTTCAGCTCAAATTAAAAGGCATTTGATCTTAAAGGGATATGCCACCCCCAGGTCAAATTTGGGCATCTCCCCACAGTCCAGAGACTAAAATAAGTGGTGGAAAGCGTTTTCCTGCTCACCCAGCCATTGTCCGAGTCTGTCGCCACTGACCGCCGCGGTATCTGCAGCTCCTCCGCCTTAGACTGGAGTCTAACGTCGCCAGAGAAAGATTTCGGCCAAAAGGAATTAATTTGCTCGATGCGTTTCCCAATTACTTTATGTGTAGTGCGCATTCATATCGAGTGCAAATAAATGTGCAAATCAACACGGAGAGCTTGCCTTGGTCATTTTGGGTGGGAACTATTTTCCAGTGCGGAAGAATACAGTTGAATCACGCACCACGTTGTGCAACAGGGGAACTTCCCGGTGCGTAACAGGGATTCCCCTGGCAGCGTGCTGCGTGATTCGACTGTATTCTTCCGCACTGGAAAATAGTTCCCACCCAAAATGACCAAGGCAAGCTCTCCGTGTTGATTTGCACATTTATTTGCACTCGATATGAATGCGCACTACACATAAAGTAATTGGGAAACGCATCGAGCAAATTAATTCCTTTTGGCCGAAATCTTTCTCTGGCGACGTTAGACTCCAGTCTAAGGCGGAGGAGCTGCAGATACCGCGGCGGTCAGTGGCGACAGACTCGGACAATGGCTGGGTGAGCAGGATAACGCTTTCCACCACTTATTTTAGTCTCTGGACTGTGGGGAGATGCTCAAATTTGCCCTGGGGGTGGCATATCCCTTTAAGATTATTAGTTATGTGAAGAGTGTATAGACTATATAAAGACGTGGAATAAGAGAGTGTGACGTCACCCACAGCATTCGAAGAAGCTCACGATGCTCGCAGTTACAGGGGCAATTTAGAGCCAAGCTCCAATTAGAAATAGGAATTTATTAACGGACAAAATGGCATTTGTTTTTAGTGCTCATAAACAGGTTGAAAAACAGATAACTTGGTCTAAGGGAATCACCTGGTGACAGATATCTTTGATGCCCTAATGTGGAATATTCCATAGAGACATGCAGGAGACAAATCTTTTATCAAAAAAGTGTCATAGTGTGCCTTTAAATTAAGATAAGATAACCTTTATTTGCACCGCAATAGGGAAATTCCGGTGTTGCAATGCACACTTTAAGAGCAGGAAAAGAATAAAAATAGATAGTGTCATTCATTATTCGTAACTTTTAAAATGCATTTGATCTTTGGTCTGACTAATACTATAGACAGCTCCAGCCTGTAAACAGCATTTAACTTCTTTACCAAAGTCTTGTCTATAATTTTTAAGTGAAACATGAAGGGATCAAAAGGCTAACACAAAACTTATCTTTAAAGATAAAAGCCTAAAGCTAAAACAGCCATCTAGAAAATTAGTCAGATGCTCTTGAGGCTTTGTGTTAAACAAAAAGGGTAGACAGAATGGTTCAGACCTTGGATGTTAATGTTGTTTATCTTGTTTTACATAATGGGTCTTTAAAACTTAAAATGGGACTTGCGAGTAATTAGCATACCATCCATCATAGTATGTATATAGTTCTTGTTTAGTTCTTGTTCTTGTTATCTTGGCCTGCATCATCATAGGTATAATACTCTCTACAACAGAAGCATAGTCAGACTGGACTGACTCATAGACTGTACTGTATACATTACTGGGCATAGCTAACTATTCTACAACAATGATAATAATAACTTTACAAAAACTCCTAAAACTTTCCTAAAACTCTCTTCTACTACTACTCTTAGGACTGTCCACTCTGGTCTGATCTCAGAAGCTAAGCAGGGACAGGCCTGGTTACTACTTGGATGGGAAACCACTGTGGACACCAGGTACTACATGTACTACATGGACATATTGGGTGTTCTACATGCATCTTTATTGGCAGAATGTTTAGCAATTACCCTGGTGACACAATGGACACATTAGCAAACACTGCCAAAGAAAATATCCAAAATGGATGTTAACAGCACATTTTGAGGATTGTTCATGAGTTTGATTTTCAACAAAAAGAGCAGGAGTGAGTGAGTGCTAGCTGTCTTGTGACTGTAATTGTATGTGTGCGAGACGTGTTTAACAGCACGAATCATCTCATCTGTTGTAGTTCCAGCTAAGTCCGCTCTTTTTGGTCAAATTGTGTTAAAATGCAGCTCAGATTAACGTCTAATTTGAGTAACATCTTCCAACAGAGCAGTGTTTTCAGTTAGCTTCGCACCACCAGAGTGAGATTAGTGGTTGGTGGGTGCATTTTATTTATTTATTTTTTAACTCATTCTATTCCTGTTTCTAATAGATCAGTTGATTGTGTTAATTACAAGATATTAACACAATGAAGTGATAGTCTGTGGCTAAGGAGCAGGTCTGGTCTTATGTCTAGCTGTTGTTTACTTGTGAACCATCCAGAGAGGACAAGGTCACAGCTTGTTCAGGGGAAGGCCTGTCAAGTCACGTCTGTTTTTTAACACCGCAAATAGACTGAGTTTGTTAAAAGTGTATACGCTGGTGTGAGAGAGGAGAAACTAGTATTGTTAATAGTGGCGTGATTAGAAGTAGCCATGGTGGCGCAAATGCACATATTATGAAACATTGTGAAAATAGATTTAAAATAGTCTAAAAACTGTGAAAAACTGTAAAAAAAAAAATGTGTTTAAGCAACACATTTTCAGGAGCATGTGATGAATACAAGCATCGTGGTCCTGTTTTGGTGTTGGATTCTCAACAAAAAGGTAAAGTGACTAATTGAAAATCCGTTGGCTAATGCTTGCTAGCTTTTGACTAATGTTTTTTGAGAGGGACTTGTTTAACCGCAAACATCAGCTCACCTGTTATAGTTCCAGCTATGTCAGTTCTTTGTCAAATTGTGTTAAAATAAAGCTCAGACTGAAATCTTCAGTAACCGAGCTTCAGACAGAGCAAAGTTTCAAATTATCACCCCCAGCATCAACTGTAAACATTAGCTCTGTTTTTTTGTTATTTTATTGGCTATTAATATGTTTAATTATCAGCAGAAAATCAGTACAGGGTTCTTTTTGTCATAATTAGTTTTTGTTGTTCTGCTTGACACAAGTAGCACCATGGACAGCTCCATGTAACATATTTTTTTCCCCATCTTAAGTTTTCTTAAGCATTTCTTATAACTACAGATGAAGCTGAACGATGATGAAGGTTTTGGATCTGGCAACCCAAATCAGCCTCCTACTGCTTTCTTGTTGAATAATCAACTTGAATGACAAGTTATAAAATGACAATTGACATCAACAACTTGGCATCATCTAAAATGTTTTTGTATTTAACCCTCCTGTCGTGTTCGGGTCAAATCTGACCGTTTTACAACTTATAATACTCATAAATATTATGTTTTTCATCTGATTACCTCAAGACCTTATGATATCCTCCACACTGTGGACTTGAACATATAAAACTGATGATCACCTGTTTCATTCCATTTTGAGTGTTTTAATCAACCTTGTTACACCTGTGGTGTTCCCGGTCAAAAGTGACCGCCATAGGAAATGAATGGGTATCCAGAGTAAATTCATTCAACATACAGAAAACATCCCCATACACACTGCCCCAGCTCTCACACACACACACACACACACACACACACACACACACACACACACACACACACACACACACAATCCAGGGTATGCGTGTTGTGCTGGACATGACAACCGGTCTCCAAGGGCATAATATCACATGTGACAACTTCTTCACATCACATGCTCTTGGTCAGGAGCTACTGAAAAGAAAGCTCACCATGGTAGGGACAGTGAGAAAGAACAAGCCCGAACTTCCCCCTGCGCTGGTATCGACCAGAGAAAGACAGGCACTCTCATCACAATTTGCATTCACTGACACTCACACTCTTGTGTCATACGTTCCAAAGAAGAACAGAAATGTCATCCTGATGAGCACAGTACACAAAGACGCCGCTGTCAGCACCACAGAGGACAGGAAGCCCCTGATGATCCAGGACTACAACAAGAACAAGGGAGGCGTTGACTGCCTTGATAAGGTAATGTAAAGTCTCATCATGCATTTTATTTTATTTTTATCTAGGTGAATTATAGCATTTTGTGTAAGACAGATTGAATATTGTTCCTAATCTCTTATTATTTATTGTTCCTTTATTGCAGCTTACTGGTACATACACCTGTAAGCGGATGACGGCTCTCTGGCTGTGGCACTGTTCCACAACATCCTGGATGTGTCAGATTTCAACGCGTATGTGGTCTGGACAGCAATCGACCCAACCTGGAATCAGGGGAAAAGTTTCAAGAGGAGACTTTTCCTCGCAGAGCTGAGGAAAGCTTTGGTGACTCCTCTTATACAGCGACGCCAGCACATTCCCCGCACACCAGCCTCCGCCAGTCTGGTTAGGAGCATGCAAGCTCCAGCCCCAGCCGCTGCCCTGGCTGCTCTCCCCCAACAAGGACATGGGCAGAAAAGGAAGCGTTGTGGCCTCTGTGCCCATAGAGACATCAAAACGAGCCTGACATGCTGCTAATGTCATGCTTATGCTTGCAAGGCCCACTCTGACCTGAGTGTCACATGCCACTCATGTGCATGAATACACACACACACACACACACACACACACACACACACACACACACACACACAGAGACACCCTGTTGAGTTTGGTGTTTGGTTTTGCATTTATTTTTTGTATTATATGTTCATTTTGTAGTTCATTTTCAGTGCCCAATTGTATTTTAACTGATGTTATTTAATGTTTACTTCTATAATTTGTTGTTAGACAATACTTTGAAACATTGTTCTCAACTAAAGAATGTTTAATAAAAAAATTGGTGTTGAAAAAAATGTTTTTGTGCTAATTTAAGAGCAGTTAAAACAGACCGGTCAATTTTGACCGGGAACACTAAAGTAGGGGGCTGGAGGCGAACACAACCGGAGGGTTAAAGGAAAAGTAAAGTTTTTTACAATTTGAGCCTTATTTCGGTAATAAAACAAGTTGTTTTACTCACCCATATCACTTTGGTGTCATATGGAGCATTTCCGGAGATGTTTTAGATTAGCGTTAGGCTAATGCCGTTAGCCTAGCGCGACTTATAGCCATAGCTCGGGGCATTCCCCGAGCATGTAATATGCCCCGTGCGGGCTCCAAATAACACAAACTTTAGCACGTTTCAAATCATAGAAGCTCGATGTCTTTAGTCTACGATTTCGTTTGAATCAAAAGTGGCCTGTAATCCGAGATTTATCCATAGTTTACAGCTATGCGTTCCATGTTTGGGTCCTGGGAGCTGAGAGCACACTCCGCGCATGCGCACTGGCGTCCTCATCTACTCGAAACTATGGCTAAATCTCGGATTACAGGCCACTTTTGACCAAACAAAATCGTAGACTAAAGAAATCGGGCTTCTATGATTTGAAAAGTGTTTGTGTTTGTGTTATTTGGAGCCCGCACGGGGCATATTACATGCTCGGGGAATGCCCCGAGCTATGGCTATAAGTCGCGCTAGGCTAACGGCGTTAGCCTAACGCTAATCTAAAACATCTCCGGAAATCCTCCATATGACACCAAAGTGATATGGGTGAGTAAAACAACTTGTTTTATTACCAAAATAAGGCTCAAATTGTAAAAAACATTACTTTTCCTTTAACATAACGAAGATAACAGGAGAAATTCAATTTGTCAGCTGGACAAAGTTTGTTTGGTCATGGATTCTACCTGGACGACTGAGGAACTCTTCACGCATCTTAAGATTAACATAACGAAGAAAAAAAAAAAAAAATTTAAAATGTTTATCTTGTATTTGCATACACAGATAGGTCAAGTTTATGAAGTTTAAACATTTTAACATTATAGACTTTTGCAAGATATGATCTGAGACTTACTTACTTGTGGAAACAGACTTTTCTGGGAAATAATCAGGTTTTAGCAGCAAACATGTAGAACAAAGCAAGTCACTGCAATAAATGTGTCGATTTCACAGCTAAAAAATCTGGCTCCTTGAAATACAAAAAGAGAAAATCCATGCACAGATGGCATAAATACAAAAGTCATATTGTTGAGAATTGCAAAAATAAGTTACAAATCACAGCTGCCTTAAACACACCAGCTCAGTCCTAACAGCTAATAAATATTTTTAGGTTTGTGCGCGTACTTTAAAACACGACGTTTCATTCGAATCTCCATCCAAGAAGTTAGGAGCACAGATGGGAAGAAAACAACAGTTTGGCTTGGCAGATACTTAAAAAAGGTGCAGCCCAGAAGAGTTAGAGCATCAGGCAAAGGCCCAGTGACCAACAGAAGCACAAGGCAGGCAGGGGAGATCACACACACACACACACACACACACGCACGCACTACGAGACCCTCTGATAAGAAAAACTACACATAACCGAGCGCCCACAAACTCACAAAGGCACAAAGTTCAAAACAAGAGAAAGAAACTGTCTCGGAGAAGTTGGTGACACAAAATCTGCTCTCCTCTGAAGCCTCCTGAAATAAAGTTATTTTGCTGTCATAAGGACTCAAGGAAAACATCTCTGTCACACATTTTCACTTGTCAGGTAGTGGTAACAAAAGTACATAACAGTGTTTTCTGTAACCTACTCGTCCCAGTGGAGATGATACAGAGTAGGGCATTAAAGTCATCTCGGTATGGTCCACAGTATGGTGGAAAATAGGGATGGGACGAGACACAATTTCCACAAGATGAGACAAGATACGAAATTGGGTACACGAGAACGAGAAAAGACAAAACACAGAACTTTTCAGAATTGTAAGACATGTAACTCATGAACGTAACCCTTTTTCATCCAATCTAAATGTAAACACGACATCATCTTTCTCATGTGTGCATGATCTTGTGGCAATTTTGTCTTGCGAGATCTTGTGGCACGAGTTCTTGAACCATCCCCAGTGTAAATCTCCATGAAGACAAGTATGAGATGCTGCCCGGCCAACCAGGTTAGATCTGCATTGAGCTGACACTATGGATGTTTGTAAAGGCATTTTTTTTTTTATCAATTCATAAAGGTAGGGTATGTTTAAAGCCATTCTGTGAACCTGAAAGCCAAATGATTGTATTGATAAAGCCAGCACATCCTATTGTTTGGTTTAATAACCATTAACACTGCTTATGCACTGACACTGATTGATTCAAAACATAATTTTATGAGGAAATGTCTTCATTTTCATTGGTTTATCAGTTGATGATAGATACCCATTACTGTATTATTTGACTAGGAAACCGCAATGTATTCTCTAGGCTTTGTGTTTTAATTAAGGAGAAAGCCTGTGCATACTACATTTTAAACGTATTTTGTAAGTAAAGACTAATTTATGAATTTATGTCAAGCTATTCGCAAGGCTTAAATAATCTTTTAGCTCAAACCCATTTAAACTAATCTTTTCATTTAAATAACACCTGCTTATAGATTATTTTGCAATTAAAAGTTAAGATGGTTGAATTATGGAAGGAATAACATTTGTTTTGATCATGTGTGAGCTATGAAACACACATATTTAATAAGCATAAGGATCTATACTGTATACAAACTTTCGCAATAGATGTAACTAAATGGGACATTGTGCATGGGTTCTGGATGCTTTTTGACATGGATATTTTGTTTGGGTATTCACAAAGCAAGAAAAAAGATGAGAAAACAACCTAGATTTGTTTAAGCATTACTGACAAAATAAGTGCTGTTCCATATTTAAATCCACAGGACAAAATGAGCTGCCACAGAAGCTAGCCATTTTCTTGCCATACATCTCCCCTGAGCAGACTTCAAAGCCTCAGTCGCTCATGAAGGCACACACACACACACACACACACAAATAACACACATGACTCACACAACTCACATGACTGAAGCAAGGCAGCAGCTCCTCATTATGGCCCTGGTGACATCTTCCCTCTGTGATGTGGACAGCCATTATCGACCTCTCCGACTATCTCACCACATAGAGCGGTGAGTGGATGGACGAGCGAGTGGGTCAGTGTCACAGAGAGGCTGAGTGTGTAACTGGAGATGATGGATTGAAGGATTGGAGGGGTGAATTTAAACGCTACGAGCTGTCAAGTCAGCTGGTAATATGGTAACGCCAGGTATATGTACTGTAGTGTAACGCCAACTCAAATAGTCAGCTAAAATGCCATAATATAATGTTATCTCCTCAAAAACATACCTGCAGTTGCATTTTGTTTCATTCACACATGTTTGAGTAATTCTTTATTATTAGTCTCTCTACATCTCCAAAGCTCAAAATGCTCTGTTCAACCTTGTGACGTCATGAAGTTGTAGTTTTCAAGTTAAAACCTACCTTTTACCTTTCAGTAGAGATTGACAGTACCTTTTCAGTAGAGGTTGGTAGTTCTAGGGCTGAAATTATCCAAATGATTCTAGTGAAGGTGTATGGAGTTTAAAAACAAAGTTGAGCACTTCTGGTATTACCACATGACATCACAAAGTGCCTGAAAGAGGAGCTCAGCCTAAATATGCAGAATTTGTGTGTTAAACATGTGTGAATGAAACAAAACACAGCTCTAGGTATGTTACAACATTATAACATAGATGAGAAAATAGTGTAACACGGGCCTTTTAAAGACATAAAAGTAACAATTAAAGGAAAAGCCATAGTTTCGAGTAGATGAGGACGCCAGTGCGCCTGCGCGGAGTGTGCTCTCAGCTCCCGGGACCCAAACATGGAACGCATAGCTGTAAACTATGGCTAAATCTCGGATTACAGGCCACTTTTGACCAAACGAAATCGTAGACTAAAGACATCGAGCTTCTATGATTTGAAAAGTGCTAAAGTTTGTGTTATTTGGAGCCCGCACGGGGCATATTACATGCTCGGGGAATGCCCCGAGCTATGGCTATAAATCGCGCTAGGCTAACGGCGTTAGCCTAACGCTAATCTAAAACATCTCCGGAAATGCTCCATATGACACCAAAGTGATATGGGTGAGTAAAACAACTTGTTTTATTACCGAAATAAGGCTCAAATTGTAAAAAACGTTACTTTTCCTTTAAGTAAAAGACTTTTTGAATTTACATTGTTTACATAGTTCACTTAAACCAGGACCAGATTGGACAAATGTGGATACACCCTTGGTAGAAATATTACAGTTACAAAATAGATTCCATATTGTTGGTCTCTTATGATCAAAGTTATATAATTCATCCAAACCTGCACAATAATGATGCAAAAACAAAACAAATAAATAAATAACAAACAAACACGCGCACACACACACCCACACACACAAACAGCATTACAGCTGGATGGGCGTTGCTTTTGACAAACTTCACATTGCTGACTTTGAGTTGGTTAATAGCGTGCATTTGGCCCATGGCGCGGTGTTCGGTGAGATAAGCGCTCTCTCAGGGACCAGTACGGCTCTTGTAATGAATGGCTGGTGCACTGCTGATGCGCTACAATCATTAACAGGTTGATAATTAGTCTGGATACCTCAGTGGATTGTGTCAGGGAGAGTGTGTGTGACGCAGATAGAGTCATTACCGAGTAGGCGGCCGAAACAGAAGAAGATAAGAGCCGTGTTCATGTGGGTTTTGCTTTGCAGTGATTTCCGTGTGGCCTCAAAACGTCGTGCTTCGTGTGCATGCTTACAATGGTGAATAGGGGCTTTAATCTAGTGCTGCTTAAAGGTGCACTGTGTAAGTTTTCGGTTGGGGGTTCATCACCTTCTTGTTTCTATGGATATGTCATTGTTCTGCTTAGAATGTTCCACAGTATGACATTTAACAGATCTACATTATTCAATTACAAAGTTTTATACCTCAAAAATACCTAGAAAAACAGCCATTCTGACTGTGACCGGGATTGCTTCTCTGCAGATCTTACCTGTAACTTGGTTTGGTTTGTGTAATACCATACTGAAACATTCCAGACAAAGCAATAACATCTCCATGGAGAAACTTATTTGACGTACCCTCCATCAGCAAAGTTACACAATGCACTTTTAAAGGAAAAGTAACGTTTTTTACAATTTGAGCCTTATTTCGGTAATAAAACAAGTTGTTTTACTCACCCATAGCACTTTGGTGTCATATGGAGGATTTCCGGAGATGTTTTAGATTAGCGTTAGGCTAACGCCGTTAGCTTAGCGCGACTTATAGCCATAGCTCGGGGCATTCTCCGAGCATGTAATATGCCCCGTGCGAGCTCCAAATAACACAAACTTTAGCACTTTTCAAATCATAGAAGCTCGATGTCTTTAGTCTACGATTTTGTGTGGTCAAAAGTGGCCTGTAATCCGAGATTTAGCCATAGTTTCGAGTAGATGAGGACGCCAGTGCGCATGCGCGGAGTGTGCTCTCGGCTCCTGGGACCCAAACATGGAACGCAAAGCTGTAAACTATGGATAAATCTCGGATTACAGGCCACTTTTGATTCAAACGAAATCGTAGAGTAAGATATCGAGCTTCTATGATTTGAAAAGTGCTAAAGTTTGTGTTATTTGGAGCCCGCACGGGGCATATTACATGCTCGGCTATAAGTCGCGCTAGGCTAAGGGCGTTAGCCTAACGCTAATCTAAAACATCTCCGGAAATCCTCCATATGACACCAAAGTGCTATGGGTGAGTAAAACAACTTGTTTTATTACCGAAATAAGGCTCAAATTGTAAAAAAAAAAATGTTACTTTTCCTTTAAGCGTTTGGAATTGTCTCAAAACAGAGTAGGTCTTAGGTCTTGTCTTACTGAGGAAATGTCACTATCTGGAGTTGTGTTTTGTTTCATTCACACATGTTTAACACACAACCCTGCATATTAAATATATACATTTTAGAGTTCCATCTCGTGTCATGTGGTTCCATTGTGTTTTTAAACTCCATACACCTTCATTAAAATCAATTGGATAATTTCAGCCCCGGGAATTGACTATCTCTGTTGAACTAAAGGTTAAAGGTAGCTGTTAATTTGACAATTACTGTTTCATAACATCACAAGGAGGAACAGAGCATTTTTGAGTTTTGGAGATGTAGACAAACTAATACGAACTAAACGAAAACTAATGCTTTGAACATTCACAGACAGCCAAAATGTTGTCAGATTTCCAAGTGAACTATTTTCAGTTGGTGGGACCATGGTAAACTTACTAAACAACTTGGAGCGGTGTGTTAAACAGTTTTAACACGTGTTGCAATTCCTGATTATGAAGCATTATAAAATGTTTTAGATGCAAGCTTATATTATCTATATGTACTTTCTATCAATTATAAACCTGGAATATCTGCTGGGAGCTTTTTTTTTAAAGACATTTAAGTTGTTGTGTGTGTGTTTAAGCAGGAAGTAAGCATGGGGGTGCTTCTGGCTCCATCGAATCTGGCTCCACTTGATTTACATGGGAATATTGTCACCACTCTCTTTGTAACTGCTGCAGTGAGCCTCATCATTTTGGTCTTAAACTTTCCGTAATAACCCGCTCTACATGATCCTTTTTTTCTTGTTCTTTTTTGCTATTTTATCCATTAATAAATTCCTATTCCTAATATGGACCTGACTCCATATTCACTCTTATAACCACTAGCATCATGTGCTTCATTTTGACTGGTCCACTTCTTTATACAGTCGATGGTTTCACACAAACAAAGTTGCCCTATAGACTGCTAAACTATTTCACCAATAACAGCATGGTGCTTTTTGGAAGTTTAAGACTCATTTTATTATAGTTTCAATTTCACTCAAAATGCACTTTGAAAGGTCTTCTAACTTCAGCGATATATCAGGACAAATGTTTGGCTCTCCTATGCAGACTTGTTTACCCAGCGGATTCATTATTAGTCTAGCTCTGACCGAGTGACGTCTCTATGGAAACGGACCCGTCACCCAACTCTGTATGGCGTAATGGACTTTAATAAGAAACAAACATAACATTGCTTTTAAAGGGGCTCTCCAGCGGAAAAGGGTTTCTATAGACACTTTGCCTGGAGAATGTAAAGCCATTAATCCCCATAAAAACATAAACAAGAAAGTCCAAGGAAAAGTGTGTGTGAATGTAATTGAGTCTATAATTAATATGGCTGCTTTGGCCGTGGAGGTGGGTAACAGTCACAGTGTGTGCTATCACCATAATTAAACCTAATAATTTTTAAGATGAACTAAAATAGTTTATTTGAGAGCGGCTGGGCATTCCCTTAGCGATAGGGTGAGGAGCTCAGTCACACGGGATCAGCTCGGAGTAGAGCCACTGCTTCTCCACATCAAGAGGAGCCAGCTGAGGTGGCTCGGGCATCTGTTCCGGATGCCTCCAGGACGCCTCTCTCGGGAGGTGTTCCGGGCATGTCCCACCAGGAGGAGGCCCTGGGGAAGATCCAGGACACGCTAGAGGGACTATGTCTCTCAGCTGGCCTGGGAACGCCTTGGGGTCCCCCCCGGAGGAGCTGGAGGAGGTGAAGGAAGTCTGGGAGTCCCTGCTTAGACTGTTGCCCCCGTGACCTGGCCCCGGATAAGTGGAAGAAAATGGATGGATGGAGTTTATTTGAGATGATAAAACATATATAAACATATTTTTCTCCAACCTGATAGGCAATTGTCAGTAAAATTAATAAAAAATTGAGGATGAATTTGGGTACAAGAAAAAAAAGACTTATAAGGCTTTTGACCTTAAAGTGTACAATAACTATTCTGACTGAAACTTGCTATCTCAATGGAAACAAGCAGGTGTTTCGTGTTTTTCCAGATTTACTTACTTTTCAAATGCGTGGAAGATATTTTAAAGTGAGTATAACAGATTTTCGCTTCACTTTCACTTCAAAATATAATATAATAACTCAAAATAAAGGTGTTAATATAAGCAGGGTTTTACGAACAGTTATTGATTTCTCTAGTGATGTCACGATTTCCAACCAGGAAGTAAAATCTGAAACTTTGTTAATTGTGTTTTAGTCAAATGAGAAGTCCAACCTGTCATAGGCACTAAAATCAGTGTAAAAAGTGACTTGAAATTAAGTATTTACTGTCAAGATTGGCAGTCATATGCAAAAATCATACAATCGGAAGGAGGGTTACAATTAATGGAGGTGCCCATGGCAACGTCTGAATTGATGAGTTGTAGTGACTTCACGTTGGGTGTGTTCTACATTTATTTCTATTGGCAGAACGTTTACCATGGAGACACAGCGCACAGTTTTTAGGCTACGTTTATACGGCGACGATCAAAACAGAAGACGCAAAAGTGGCGTTTCGTCTTCAGTTTTTATCCGAGTTTATACGAAGACGCAAAAGTGGACGCAAAAGCCAGCGAAGGGAGGCGCTGGACTGAAAAAAAAACAAAAAACATCACAACAGCGTCAAGTTGCATTTCTAACCACGACTGTACTGGAAAAGAGAAAGGTAAAACTTCAAAATAAAATGTTCTAGTTGCGTTTTAAATGAGTTGTTAAGTTCCGCTCCAAACATTTCAGTGACTTGTACTTTTGTTTACATGTTTTTGAATATTGTACTGAAAATAGTTACATTACAGGAGGATTACAGTGAATTAGAAAATATAAAATCACATCGGGTTTTACATTTGAAGTGCCTCATGCGGAAGTTACTTGTCTTGGCGTCTGTGTGGCTGTGAGAGTGTGATGCAGCGTGAACATGTTTTGCGCTTCTTGCCGTTTAGACGGAGACACGACCCGGGCCGTCTTCAGAACTTCACACTCTGGAAGGAGTCTTCAGATTTTTGCGGTTTCAGAGCCCGACGCCGCCGCCGCCGTGTAAACAAAAGACACTTCCGATAGAATATTTTATCGTTTTCAATCGCAATCGTCCTCGTCTAAACGGCCCCTTAGTCTGAAAACGTCTTACACAACAACACATCTTAAGGAGCCTGTGATAAGTACAACCATTCATGGTGCTGTTTAAGTTTATTAAGTCAATAAAAAAACATGTTATTGAGTAAATGAAAGATGGGTACATTTAATGTCATACTGGGAAATTCCAGACAAAGCAACGACATCTCCATGGAGACAAGCAAATGGCGCACCCTCCACCAGAAAAGTTACACAGTGCACCTTTAAAACAACAACTGATTTATCATGTTGGCTCTATCGACAACTTGCTTGACTTAATCTTGGAGTAAAAACCTCAGAATATCAGTCGGTTGAAGAGTCCTCTCAATCATCGCAGGTCCGGCCCTGAAATGACCCACCTCTGCTCCACTGCAGCCTGGCCCTGCTGTCCGAAGGCGACCGTTTCTTGGCTCTGGTCCACAGTGGTGTTTCAGTGATGGAGAGCCCAAACAGTGGCTGTGTGCCCTGCTTAGTTGGGTCTGCCGTGGGGTAATTGAATGGGCTGCCTGCAATAGCATTGGAACACACTGGAAGAATGCTGAGCTATAGGCTAATATGGAGACGGACGCAGCCAGCACCAATTAAACAGAGAAATGATGCGTGAAATAAGAGGGGAGGGGGGGCTCAAAACACACTGTAAACTTGTGAAGGGGTTTTTGGCAACATTTGGACACGAGGGAGAAATAGTCCCTGTAAAATGATAAGGTTTGATCTTCTGAGATCTTGAGGTGTTTTAATCATTCATGGCACAATTGAATTAAAATAGGAAATGTTTTTTTTGCTTATGTTGATCCGTTGCAGCTGATGACATCAATATTTCCTGGGAGTGTGATGCCAACTGTAGGCACTGCTCTGTCTGAGGCTTTGTCAAGACTTTAATCTGAGTTTTATTTTAAAACAATCTGGCCAGAAAGAACTGATTTAGCTGGAACTACAACTGGGGATCTGATTTGGGTGCTTAAACAAGTCTCTCACACACACAATTACAGCCACAAGCTAGCTAGCATTAGCCAACAGTTTTTCAGTTAGTCACTCTCACTCTGTGTTGAAAATCCATGTAAACAGGACCATGAACCATGGAAATTTGTTGTTTATATCCTCAGGGCTCTCAAACTACACTCTACAGTCTGCCCAACAACAGAACAATCTATTTTCTGATTGGCTGATTTTTTTCCGGGGAGCGGGATGGGGAGGAGGGGGAGAGTTTTTTTCGCTGAAAACGCGCGGTGCCTGCATAAACTGAGCCACACAGACCGATTTTCTGGGCACAAAAAAAAAAAAAAAATCAGAGTGAGAAATGCCATGTGTGGCGTGTGAACGTGTGAACACGTTGAATTGCGTGTGTCACACTCTCAATGCGTGAGACTTGAGAGCCCTGGTCATAGGCTTGTCATCAATCCAGGCAGTGCACAGGTTGGCCTGTCGGGTTCTGCAGTCACAGGTGACTGGTCAGTCAACCAGGAATTAGTGTTTGGCTCTCCCGGTGTTTTTGCCAATGCCCTTCTGTGCTGTGCTCATGTATTGATCCATGTGCCCGCTTATCTTATCACGATGATGCCTGACATGAGCTTCCATGTTGTGGAGAGACAGGTTATTGGCCGATAGTTGGATGGGACTGTACCATTTTTTGATGGATCCTTCAGGATCAGGATCATACGCCCTTGGGTTAGCCATTCAGGGTGAGTCCCATCCTTTAGCAGCTGGTTCATTTGTGCTGCCATGCGCTCGTGGAGTGCAGTGAGCTTCTTTAGCCAGTATGCGTGGATCATGTCAGGGCCTGGTGCTATCTAATTTTTCATTCCTGAGACTCTTTCCTGAATGTCTGCCATTGCGATAGTGACTGGATCTTGTTCAGAGAGGTTGCTGTGGTCTTCCCTCAGAGCCACCAGCCACAGTGTATTGGTGTTATGTGATGCCTCCCTCTCCCATATGGCTTTCCAGTACCTTTTGCAGCCTTGGTGGGTTTGCTCTGGTGTTATTCCCCTGCCATTGAGCATACACTTTCGCAGGTTGTGTTGCAAACAACTGGTTTATTCGTCTGCCTTCATTATCTCACGTGTACCTCTTTAGGCAGCTGGCTAAGGCTTGCAGCCTTTGTTTCATATTTTTGAGTGCTTCAGGTATGGGCATCTGGCTGTACCTCTTGGGTACTTGCTTTTTCATTGCACCTATCTGGTCTCTAATGGTGAGTATTGTCTCTGGTTGCTCTTATAGCCCAGCACCTCTAGGATCACTGCTGCTGAAGTGTATATCAGCTCATTGGTTTCAGATGGTTGCGGTAGGGATCACTCTCAGTGCTGCATTCACATCTTCCAGGAGACATTCAGATGGTGTGTGTGTGTGTGTATATATATATATATATATATATATATATATATATATATATATATATATATATATATATATATATATATATATATATATATATATATATATATATATATGTATATATATATATATATGTGTTCTATCAGTTTTTTAAGGGGATATGATCAAATCTGGAAGGATCACATCCAAAATTCTCAGAAACAATTTTTTTGCTAACCACTGAACTGAAAAACTGAAAAAAACATCACAAAAGCTTTTACAACAAAAATACAAGGACATTCTACTCTCATATTTAGCAGAGGACATAATATTAATTTTGTTACAAGTTCTTACATTGAGGTTCAAACAATAGGCCTATTTCTAATCCTCTTCTTTACATGAAAAATGATTACTTTCAATGTTGCACTTGAGAGAGGCGTCCATAGCAACCACTCAGAAACCCTCAATTAAAATGAAATAGCTAATCACAGGTGTTTCCATCACAAGACATGAAAAGGAAAACATGGTATTGATAGCACCATTTCCAAAAAAACACTTTATTTAATTTAATTTTCTTTTTTTCCCTTTTAATCCACACAAGCACTTATTAAAGGGGCCTCAAAGGAATAATAATTTATTTCCTCATTCAAAACAGATTGTTGAATCAAATTAGGAAAAGCTTTTAAAAGGTAATTGCAGGATTAATTCATAATGGAATTTGAGGTTATACAAAAAGACTGCACTCGCTCAAGATAAAATACTGTATTTGGAATAGCATTGCTCAGACACTTGAAAGGTATGTGCAAATGTGAACTGGTAGTGCATAAAATCTGTACATTTATTTTACCTCATTCATGCTCTGGTCCACCTTGTGATGTCATGAAGCAGTAGTTTTCAGGTTAACAGCTACCTTTTAGCTTTTGTCAAATAGAGATTATTATCCAAATGCTTCTAGTGAAGATGTATGGTGTGTACAGACTATGATTTCAACACGAAACGCACATTTGACTTCTTGTAACATTTAACCATGTAAAACCCATCTTCACACAGCTTATTACATTACCTATAGATCTCCACATATTCCCACACTTTATCTACTACAAACTTGCAATTGCACAAAAGCACAGATCATCGGCTTTAGGAGTTCGGATAGTTGGAAGTTGAAAAACCACAGTGTTAGCAATTCTGGAAATGTCAGTGACCAAAGCGATTCTAAGGTCCCTGGAAGACTCGGACTATGGCTTCCACTCTTCCATAAGTTCTTTAATGAGAGGAAGTCCTCTGCTCTGCACTGTGAAGAATCTTGCGGAAATTACTCTTTAACTTTCCCAAAATGTTACACTGGCGAGAGTTAACTTTAGCGCTAAAATCACAGTACTGCAACAAAAGAAGTCATTGGAAAGTCTCCCTGGGAAGCTCTTACATCGCAATACATGAATCCAATTTGAGATTTGGCCTTATCTCGTGATTGCTTTCGTAGCGTAATTTGGCGGCAATGTTCCTAGTTTTGACAATTGTTTTAAACACATTTCAGAAACACTTCCGTGACCTCTGTGGAATTGAAAGAATCCGCCCACTCTCCCCTATCTGCGCATGCTCCAATCCAATGCTGCCAGAAGGGTTTAATTTACTGCCCAGACTTCCTCTCACACAATTTCTTTAAAAGTACATTTTATGAGACTGCAATTCCATTTCATTGGGAAGGCCCCGTACAGTAAATCCTATTTGCCGAAGCGTCGTATGCGGTCACATTAACATGACAAAAGTGCCCGTCTGCTCCCCTATGCGCTAGCTCTTGCCTGTATTATCGCCCACTGAAGCGCTTTTATAGGAGCGTCTACTGCCAGCTTCTGTCCATCAGGGAGGTAGTGGTGCTTACTGCGCAGTCATAAGTGCTGATGGAGGGGGGATAAAGGAGGATCCAGGATCATATGAATCTACAACGCTTCAAAACTGAATGTTGTTTTAGCAGACCTCATCCGATGTGTGCGTCAGGATGGGAGATTTAGAATAGCAGGGTTTCGGAGTTAAACAAGGTCACCATGAATGACAATTGAGAAAACATTGGCCTTCTTGATAAGTTTAGCAATATCTGAATATATTGTTGTGGATATTAAACGTGCACTGTGTAACTTTTCTGGTAGTGGAGTTTTCACCATGCGCATATTGCTTTGTCACTTGTTTTAGTTGCTCAAAAAAGCAAAAAAAACAAAGCAAAAAAAAACATGCATTCTTTAACGGATCTTTCCACAGATTCTGTAACATGGCTAGGCAGCATTCTCGACTGGTCACCATGGAGTTAAATAAGTCTAATGCAATGCTGTGTAACTTTTCAGGAAAAACAATAACATCTCCATGAAGACAATCAGGTGGTAGGAAAAGTTACATAGTGCATCTTTAAGTATGTGATGTAATGTAAAATGTAAATCCTTGCTGCTATGTTGCAACGACTACTTTGACTACTATGATAAATACTATTATACTGCAACTGCATCAATACATGTGTGATCTAAGTGCAGATCTGACTTCGCATGAGGTGAAACTGCAGTTACAGAAAAAAAGGTGCTTTAAAGGTGCATTATGTAACTTTTTTGGTGGGCTTGTCTCCATGGAGATGTCATTGGTTTGTTTGAAATGCCTAGCCTAGCCTGCTTTAATTCATTTACGGTGTTTTCATGGCTATAAAAACAAGCATTCTTCCTGTCAGTGGCTTTGCCTTTCCACAGATCTGACTTGTAACTTGACCTGTCAGTGTCATCTGTTTAGGGCTGAACAACCTGAACAACCGCATTGTGTAACTACACAATGCGTCTTTAAGGTCCTTCTCACGGTTTGAAATAATAAGCTGTGAGTAGGGATGCAAATTATCAATTAATTCATTAATTGATAGTTGATTGACCTTATTGATCGATTAACGATTAACTGATAAGCGGCATTTTTCACCTGAATTTGAGTGTTTCAATAGGGTCTTTAAGAATATAAGCTATAGTATACATAACACTGAGTCAAAAATATATCATAGTATTATTATATTGTATATTCCTCAATTAATTATTCCTTAGTAAAAAGCAGACAAATGTATTGATGCTGAATAACAAAATACATTCTTTATTGAAAATAAATTGAGGATGTTTTTTGTAAAAACGAATCTTGCGCTTGGTACATGCAGCTTGACGCAGAGCTCCGTGATATGAAATGATAAAAAAATGAATTGATCGGGGAAAACATTTCACTCACACACACGCACGGTCGCACACACCGGCACACGGGCCGGACAGAGGGCTGCTTCCACTGCGCTTCCACGTGGAGCCTGCTACGGCCCGGAGCGGAGGAGCACGTGCAGCGCGCCGCGCACATGTTCACGCAGACAGCGGGACGCGGAGCGAACCAAGCCGCAAAAATTGAGTGGGCAGGAGAACATTTTGCACTGTTTCTAGATCCGGCCGCGGATGTAACGCTATGGTCCTTCTCGCGAGTGGGTTTGCATCTCGTGTTCACATTCCAGAGTAGTGCCCTCTCCTCTAGCGATTAGTTACAATTAATGCATTTTAATCGACCAACGTCTTGATCGACAATTAATCGTAAGTCGATTAATTGTTGACATCCCTAGCTGTGAGTGAAACATATTAGCAGTTAGCCCAGTGAATGTTTGATGTTTGAACCATGATGGAGAAGCAACAAGGAAAGTTACAAAACTTTGTTTCTTTTTCAAAGTTCAAAGTCAGCTTTATTGTCAAAAAAGCTTATGTACAGGTTGCACAGACTGGATTTGAAATTGCAGCGCTCCCTAGGCCCACAGTGAACATAAAACATCTGATAAACAAGACAATAAACACCAAGACACTAAAATGTCACATATACCCATAGCAAAAAGTACAAGACAATACACACAGTGGCTAAAACATCACATATACCTGTAGTTTTTCCCATAAGGCCCTCGTCAATCATTGTCTGATTCAAATTGCTTGATATTGTTTCTTATGGTTCTCGTCCAACAAAATGCCGTTCAGCCTTTTCTCCCCACAGATGGCTTCTTTTATTTTAAACATTCAAATAAAACATAATCTTGTACTTGAAATACAATGCAATACAAAAAGGTCCTACTGTTTACTACAATTTTCCTGCTTACTGAGCCAGACCGGAGCACAGTACAAGTATCAAAATGTCACTCCCCCTTACTGCTTATTTGAAGTATTTGAAGTACACAAACATATGGCTCCTAAATATCTCCAGGTGGGCATCATTTTCACAATTACTGCAGTAAATAAATAAATAGTTAATTAAAGCAAGAAGGTAAAAACTGCCAGATAAGTCATATAGTTAGTGAGGAAGAGAGAGTTAGGAAGAGATATTCAGGGTAGATTTTTTCGTCATGGCAGGTTCCAGACGGGGAGAGCGGGACTAGAGTCAGAGCCATATGGTCTTGTAGCTGCGAACCATTTTGTGCCATTAACAAGCTGTGATGGATTGGAGCTCATGGCCAGGAAGCCGCATGGAAGTTCAACAAAGGTTTTGAAAGTTTGGTGACCAGCCCAAAGAAAACAACAGTAGTAGGGTTGTGAAAAGTATTGGAAAGCAGATACAAATCAAGAATAAAATTGGTATTGAAACTAATTATTCATTTGGGTAGGTATCGATACTAAAAAGTCACATTCACAGATCAGAAATGAACCCTTCTTGAATAGTTTTAGAATGATCTTGAGCTGTATCAGAACAAGTATAAGAGCACATAGACTTGACGCTATGGATCATACCTGGACCACTGAAGTATTACACAGATATAAGACCACGTGTCTCCATGGAGATATTATTGCTTTGCCTATAATGTTCCATGGTATGATATTAAATATATATCCATCAAGCATTTATTCATTATGGGCATTGCTATTGCTAAAAAATGCATGCAATGAATCTATGCCGTGGAACATTCTAGACAAAGAAATAAAATTTCTCGGAGGGATCCTTAAATGTTGTCTACCTTAAATGTTGAAAATCACATTCTATTACCTTTTTTTCATCATGGTACCTGAGTATGGAGTTCGTTCCTTAGTACTGAAATTGAGTTTGAAATTTTAGTACCGTGACAACACTCATAAAAGTTAATGACAAAAAGATGCATTCATGGAAGCGTCTCCTCATAGTAAGTTTTCCTGCTTGAACAACATTGCACATTGTTAAACAGTTTGACTAAAATAAAATTATAGCAACCAGTGAAGTTACCAGGCATCCTTGTGTAAGTATTAGATATCCAAGACTACTCGAACATATTTGAATAGAACAAATCTCCAAAAGTCAAAGAGTTCATTTTAATAGATTGTATTTAATTAGATTTCATTTCATACCTCCTCAGCTACTGACCTTGAAAATCCTCAGTTCACACACAATTTTAAATGCATGAAAAGAAAAGTAAAAACGCAAGCAACTTTTGGAGTTTGGTGCTATGAGACTTGTAGACAGTACTTCCTTGGCATACTAACTGAACAATGGCAACCAACCAATCCTGCTATTCGGAGGAGTTTGGTACACCGTAAAAGGCCCTGTACTTGGAATCGAATGAACAGAACAACTATGTAACAATACTTGGGTTTCCTGGCAAGAGGGAGACTCACATTTGGTGAAAGCTTTGAATGAGTGTACGATTTACCTCTCTGCCAAATATATTCATCTACAATTTGAGAAACTTTGGATCATTTTTCTTCTGTAAAAAGTTGGACAATGTCACAAAGTAGTGACACTAGTGAATTACACAAACAAGGGGTTAATTAAGTTTGAAATTATTATGAGTAAATATATACGGCATGAGCTAATTGCAAGTGCTAAATAAGGTAGTAAAGTGGTTTCGAAACCTGAATAACTCTTACTTAAATGTTTGTTCATGATGAATTAAATCTTTGTTCAGGTGTTATTAAGACTAAATAAGTGTAGTTATTATAAAGTGTTACTGTGGAATCTAGTGACATAAAAGTAGTAAAGTACTGTACATGTGTATTTTTATGTATCTGTACTTTAGTACCGTACTTTTTGTACATATATAAGCCGCGCCTGACTATAAGCCACAGATGTCCATATTGTAACTTGAGATACTACACAGAAAGAAGGTACACAAAAGGAGTTTTTATTTATTTTTTTTTTTTTTTTTAATTTACGTAAATACCAGTACAGTGGTACCTCACCTTACGAAATTCATTCGTTCCAGAAGTGGTTTTGTAACGTGAATTTTTCGTAAGTTGAGTAGCTATTTCAATGGAAAAAGCCTGATTCGTTCCAAGGCCCCGATCCAAGTTTTTTTTTTATAGTGTAACTTTTTTTATAGTGTAACATTGTGTTCTGCGTAGAGACTGTAGACCCAGGACTAAACGTGGACTATACCAGGTCTAGACCAAGGTCTAAACCTGGACTAAACCAGGACTAGACCAGGTGGATTAAAGCGCCGCGTGAGGGTCTATTTCCTGGTTTCATTTTAAGTCACGGCTGAGGCGAGCAGCGAGGGGGACCGCACGCAGTCTGAGCGCATGGACGAGACCCGTGCTCAAACCATGCCTAAAACCGGTGGTCTAGACCTCCTCTAGACCTGGTCGAGACCACCGCGGCTCTTGCATGCGTTCGTTCATGCGCTCAGACTGCGTGCGGTCCCCCTCGCTGCTCGCCTCAGCCGTGACTCGAAACGAAACCAGGAAATAGACCCGCGCGCGCGCGGCGCTTTAATCCACCTGGTCTAGTCCTGGTTTAGTCCAGGTTTAGTCCTGGTTTAGTCCAGGTTTAGTCCTGGTTTAGTCCAGGTTTAGTCCTGGTCCAGTCCTGGTTTAGTCCAGGTCTAGACCTGCTGGCAGCCCCGCGCCGGGTCATGCTGCGCTATCACACGTGTCCGCGTGCAGTTTTCTCCCCCCCCCCCACACACACACACACACACTTCACTATTAATAATTTTGTTGAAAATCTATGAAAGTTTGAGTGTTTAAACGAGAGACAAATCAAGTTTAAATTCAGTCTGAAAAAAGCGTATAATGTGTGTGGCTGAGCGCGCATTATTTGAATTTTTGAGATTTCGCGTTTTGTAACTTGAATTTTCTTTCGTATCTAGAGACCAAAATTTACCGTGAAGGCGTTTCGTAACTTGAAATTTTCGTTTGTTGGGTCTTTCGTAAGGTGAGGTACCACTGTATGTGCTTTTTTCGAACAGCGCCTACGCCAGCAACATGGCAGAAACACGGCAGTAAAACAACTGTAAAATGGCCAGCCTGTAGCCTCTGGAAGCCTTAAAACAAAGCTTCAAGTTTAACTTTAAGGGTAAACCCCCTGAACTCAATCTCACGGAACTGTTGATACCTGTAGGAGATTTTAAGTGGTTAAAACAAGGCTTCATTAATTCATGAACTCCCCTCACTTAGTTACCATCTGATGTCTGCTGTCTTGATAAAGAATTAATCTATACATAAGCACCTGACTATAAGTGTGAGAAAAAAGTAGCAACTTATAGTCCGAAAAGTACGGTACTTTACTTAGATTTTAAAGTGGAGAAGTTTTACTTTAACTTTACTAAATTTGAGAGCAGGTATCTGTAGATTTTTAAACACAACTCAAAAGTAAAAAGTTTTTTAATTGTGTGAGACCTGTAGAAAAGGCTGAGAGGTTTTGTTTTTTTTCCACATTCATAGTCTGAGCAAACAAAAATATACAAATATATCTGTATAAAAATCACTTCATTTGAAGCTTTATTAGTGCTCAAACTCTGCACAAAATACTTTTTATTCCTAAAGTAAACTGGTACTTTAATACTTTTGCTTAAAGGTGCATCATGTAACTTCTAAGGTAGAAGTAGTAGTCTGCTACATGTTTGCTACATCTGCTACATTTCTTTGCCTGGAATGTTTCACAGTAGGGCATTAAATGGTCACATTTTTATACAGCGCTTTTCCACATTCAAGTGCTTTACAACAAGAAACCCCTCACCCATTGACGCACAAACTCATACACCAGTGTGTGCAGACAGTGCCACTGACAAGCTGTGGGTCAGTGGATGTGACCGCTCAACCAGTGATGTTTATGTCGAGAACGGGATTCAAACCTCCAACAAATGCTCTTACCAAATGAGCTACTATTCCCCCAGCATATTAAACATATCTCCGCTCCATTTGTTCAATTACTGGTGTTTTATGGCTGAAAAATACCTTAAAAATATGAATTCTTCTTGCATGCAGTCTTGCTTCTCCATAGATCTGACCAATAACTTTGATTACCAAGTTTATTTCTATACTGTGGAATATTCAAAGCAAAGCAGCAATATCTCCACAGAGACCAACAAGTGGCAGACCCTCCATGAGAAAAGTTACATTTAGATTTTTTTCATGTGATACTTTTACTTTTACTTGAGTATTTCTTTTTTTTCTCTGGTATCGAGTACTTCTTCCACCACTGACGAAGTTGGACAATGTCACAAAGACTCACTTTTATCAGTTCATGAAGTCAATGCCTCAGCCTAAGCAATCAAAAGTTGAGAAAGTGCTGTCAGCGCAAGTTTACAATGGTAACCTTCCAACGTGTGACAGTATTTACATAAAAGATCCAGGCTTGGTTGGAATATTAATTATTGATGCGTAATGAATGATTTATGACTTCAGCCAATCAGAAGCTGCCGTCTCCCAGCGCCACCTGAAGCATATTATAAATTTATAACTCAAGGACATGCTGTCATTGTTTGGGCTGTCAATTGTTTCGGAGAGGAAGAGGATGAGCGATTCACCGTCTTCCTTGTGTTCAAAAACGTGTGCGATTCGGTTTGGTAGGAAATATTGGGGGACTGTCTTAAAGGTCCTATATTACGCAAAATTGAATCTTGTGAGCTTTGACTCATGTTAGAGTTTCTGCTTGAAAACATATCTGGGGTTGTGCTTTGTTTCGTTCACATGTTTGAGTAATCCTTTATTATTAGTCTGTCTCCAGGTATATTTTTGATGAGGAAACATTATAACATAGTGTAGATCAGAAAATAATGTCTATGTATGTGTACCTGGATTTGTCCCTCTTAGTGGGGCTTATATTGGCAGAAACATAATTTAAAGCAAATCAGTTTTGGACACATCTGCAGCCCGTCTGTGGGAATGGAGCTCTTTTTCACTGTGGTTCACTTCAAATTTTCTCTTATTCCCACAGTATTTTATTTATTTTAGATTTTGTATTATTATTATTATTCATTTTATTTATTTATTTTTCCTGGAAGAAGGGTCTAAGGACAGGCCTCGCTCTGGACATTTATCAATTTGTCTGTGAATATTGGTTAATCTGCTTTTCTTTTATTCGCTGTTTCATTGTTTGATTTTGTATCCTTCTGTTGGGTCAATCAACAATTTTCGTGTAGCCCTGTAATGAGATTACTGTCATTTTGGGCTATACAAAAATAAAACTTCAACAGTGAAGACTATGAATAATTTTGTATTAAAACGAGAAAACAAATGTGTGTAAATCATCGACCCGGTGTGTGTGTTTGGAGAGTTTTTTATGTATTTATTTTTTCATTTATGTTTTGTCTATGTTTTGATGTACCATAGATAATTGTTCATTGCCAAGGACGTCTCTCATTGAACTATCAAACGAGGACAATACCATGATTTAAAATCCAAGGATACACAACAAGCAAACAAAATAATTCAGTTTTTTGTTTCCTCTGTGCTTCGTGCGCATGCTAGCCGATGCAATAATGCCACTTTTAGAAACATATGCAGAGTGGGCTCTATAAACACATTCTATTAAGACACTGGGTAAAACAATATGTTGATGTGGGCTAGATAGGAATACATTTGCATAGCTCACCGTGCCCATGGGAAGCCAGCAGAATGATTGGGGCAAATTGATCCTTGCAAAGAATTAACCCCGCTCTGATTGGCGCTATTGTAATTGGGGGTCAGACAGGTTACTGTAATACATGACGTACAATTGATAATTAGGAGACTTGCAATACGCCAGCTAAATGAATTCATGCGAGGGGGTTGCCAGGTTCACAGGTTGGGAATAAAAATAGCCTCTTTATGTTGGAGGGAAAGCGCTGAAGTACTTTTAGCACAGATGATTAACGGAGACGTAATTATGTTTAAATGTACATTGTGAGAGTAAACATGCGCTTCATTTGACGGGGGAAATTAAGAGGCATTCCCTATAGAGCGGGGCCATTACTACGTTCTGTGTGTTCAAATTAGAAGGTGGAAAGAGTGTGTTGTAAAATGATCAAATCAAATTAAAGCAAATGTACATTATTTTCACTTTCAAATGCAGATAAATGCAAATTCAGCCAGTAAAAGTTATTTGTGTGCCTTTATATTTTTGTATTATCAGTGCATCCTTTGATTCTGTTTAAATTTTGGCAACACTTTAAGATTTTTTTTTTTTTTTTTTAGTTAGGCTTAAGCCTTTATTTGTCTCACACACAATGACACACAGTGACACACGGGAGAAATTTGACTTCTGCATTTGACCCATCCTTTTCAGGAGCAGTGAGCGGCCATCTTTTTCGGCGCCCGGGGGGCAGTACCGTCAAGGGTCTTGCCCAAGGACCCACACTGGTTAGCTCATTGCCCGGGGGGGATTTGAACCCACAACCCTCTCAAATTTACCAAAAAAAATAAAATAAAATAAAGCATTCGTACCTGACCTGCTATTTGGCCTGGTGACGATACTTGCTTGTTACCATGGAAAAAGATACATTTAATGCCACACTGTGCAACATGCCAGGCAAAACAGCAACATCTTCATTAACAAAATGCAAGTGGTGGACCCTCGACCAGAAAAGTTACACAGTGCACCTTTAAAGGGACAGTGTGTAAGATTTGTACCCGTTAATTACTGAAATTGAAGATACCCATTCAAAAATACATTGTTTTCCAAGCCTTTTCACTTCCATCATGAAATCAAAGTATTCTTTTGGACTTAGATATAGTCACATAAAAGGGGGATCTTCCCCATGCAGAGGCAGCCATTTTGAATACGAGAGCCGCAGAAGGACATTTGGGCTCCGCCTTCGCCTTCGGCAAGGCTCGTGGTTTTGGGTAAACAACACAAGCATGCTGCCGGATCAGACGTCGTAATGGATCTAACACGTGTTTTGGACTAAATTGTTTTACTGGATTTTATTCGCTGGATCCTTACGGACAAATTGAGAGCAAGTTTATGGTGAAATACAGAGTTTGACCTGTGCAAAGCATTCTAAGGTAAGCTAACCTAGTTTTGTGCTTTTCCGTATAAAATCCCCATGTGCTCGGGGACTGATTGTTGTGCAGGGAAATGAATTGCATAGTCAAAAAGAGGAGACTGTAAGGTTTCATTTGATGTGTAGAGTGTCATGGTACATGATCGGGAATGTGTGTTTTCATGAGAAAAGAAAAAAACAAAACAAACGGGACCGCGCCCGGGTGACCCTCGAGGTCTGCCGTAGCTAAAACAGAAAGTGCAATAGCACCATCCACCTATGCGCCACGAATCCTACACACTGGGGCTTTAACCTTCATTTAGTCAGTTGGACCAGTGTCAGTTGGGTGTGCATGCCCTTGAGTCTAGTTGTGTATGCTTTTTTTTTTTTTTCTCCATTCACCAATATCATGTCAATATCTATTGGTACTGCTGATTAAAGGAACAATGTGTAACTTTGCTATGCTAAATCCATACATACATTCTCAATTGAAATAGATGTTTTATACAACTTTATAAAACTATATACAGATCTGGAAAAAATAAGAGACCACTGCAAAATTATTAGTTTTTCTGATTTTACTACTTATAGGTATGTGTTTGGGCAAAAGGAACATTTTTGTTTGAGTGTATAAACTACTGACAACATTTCCCCCAAATTCCAAATAAAAATCGTTTACAGCATTTATTTACAGAAAATGACAAATGGTCAAAATAACAACAAAGATACCTGTTTTCAGACCTCAAACAATGCAAACAAACATTCATTTTAAAACAAGATTCAAGATTGAAGATTGTTTATTTGTCATATGCAGGATGCAACACAAGGTCAACAATGCAATGAAATGCTTAGGATCAGAAGAACCGTTGACTCGCTAAGATAGTCAAGAAGTACTAATAGCATGCAGTAATAGTACATGGTGAAAAAGTGTTACAAAAAGTGCAGGGGAAGAAGACAGATAAGATAAGACTTTATTGATCTCACACAGGAGAAATTTACTTGTCACAATAGCTCCAGGTAGGGACTGTTTGAACATGAAAGAAAAGTGCATGCAGGCAAGAATGGCATAAAGATAAGTAATAATAATCATAAAATAAGTAATAATTCAAATAGGTAATAATAATAATAAAACAGGGACAGGGAGAGTATTGAAAAAAAACAATATTGCACATTGGAAAAACGATATTGCACGATAGCACGATAAAATATGTAATAAAATGTAATAAAATACAAGGTACAGGTAGGGTTAAATAAGGTGTAAGTAGAGTATTTCACAGATTGCACATACAACATAATACGACATAATACTAATGTTTACACTTAAGAAGAGTTCAGAAATAAATATTTGGTGAATTCATTCATTCATTTGTTCATTCATTCCTTTTCATCCGCTTGTCCGAGTCTTCGGGTCGCAGGGGCAGCAGTCCAGACAGATCTGCTGCCCAGATCTCAATCCACCCATGGATCCTCCTGCGGATGGTGGGTCCATGGGAGGACAGCCCCACATCACTTGACACAACCGGCCTTGATGTATCTTCTGTCATGGGGGCTAGCAGTGTACGCAGACAGAAGCTCTCCACAAGTCTTTCACATTGTTCTTGGGTGATAAAAGGAGAAGTTCAATTTGTCAACTGGACAAAGTTTGTTTGGTTGAAAACGTTTCGCCGCTCATCCGAGAGGCTTCGTCAGCTCTGGTTATTGTGCTGGTTAGACACTGCTTATATCTAGCTGCCGGGCGGCGCTCCCGACACTGAAAAAGCTCTGAAAATGATCCCCCTAATCTGTCTCTTTGTTTTTCAAATTACTCTAGCGACTAGTTTCGCCCCCCTATTCAACGTCTAACGACCCTCTCCACCCCTCTGCCCTGGATCGTCTGCCCTACTGTTTCTTTGTCTGTTTTGACTTGGTTTAAGAATCGAATTATAAATGGGAGACAAGTTATGTCTAACTCCCCCATTTCTGTTTAACGACGGATTCTCTTTTTTGACAAAAATAGCCTCTTTAACCCCCCTCTCAAACAACAAAGAAACAGTAGGCAGTAATTTGAAAAACAAAGAGACAGATTAGTGGGGATCGTTTTCAGAGCTTTTTCAGTGTAGGGAGCGCCTCCCGGCAGCTAGATATAAGCAGTGTCTAACCAGCACAATAACCAGAGCTGACGAAGCCTCTCGGATGAGCAGCGAAACGTTTTCAACCAAACTAACTTTGTCCAGTTGACAAATTGAACTTCTCCTTTTATTATGGATTCTACCTGGACGACTGAGGGACTTTTCACGCATTGTTCTTGGGTGACTTTATTCCACTCCTGGTGCAAGAACTGAAGTAGCTCAGCTTTGAGTTTGTGTTGGAATTCAACAGACGCTGGAATGGAATGGATGTAATACATGTAGAGATGCTGATTTCAGAAAAAAATACAGTTGTCTCTTATTTTTTTCCAGAGCTGTATATTGAGTATATAAAACTGTGGGACATTAGAGCCAATTGAACAACATTTCAATGGAAAGTAGTAGGTTTGTGGCGATGCAAGCACACTCAGATACGGACACATGTTTTTTTCAGTGCAACAATCACAATGAAAAAACATGCTTTTAACCATCCTTTTTTTTTTTTTTTTTTTTGCAGGGGGTATTTTTCTCTGTGTTATGAATTCTCAAGTCTTCTGCTTCTTTTGTTAGTGCATTGCAAATACGCAGATGATCAAAATATCTGATCCCGCAGAGTACACAATACAAACATAAAAACATCTCTTCTCTGTAGTTTTATGCTCTGCTGGTGTGCACTGCAATCCTCCCACATATGCTGTTCTTTTGTTAAGCTGTATTTAAAGTCTACATTAAGGAAAGTTCACCATGAAGACAGAGCTGGCGTATATCCATTTCTTACACGGTTCTCTTCACTCCCTGTATCTGTCAGACTACTGTACCAGAGACTAGAGCTGTATCCATATGTTGTATCTAGGTTGCTGTGCTCCAGATGGCCTTAGCTAGCTGCAGGAGACAGCTCATGTACCAAGATGACATCGAGCCAATCTTTCTCCAACAGGAATCTTTGTTATAAATCAGTCTATTTTGCATTTTGGCAAGTTAAAAGTCTTATATTACTCTATTTTCTGATCTGTTATAATGTTGTTTCCTCATCACAAACATACCCAGAGTTGTGTTCACACATGTGTAACATATAAATCCTGTAAATATTTAGGCTGAATTCACTCTGTTCCACCTTGTGATGCCATGTGGTAATACAGGAAGTGCTCCACTGTGTTTTTAAACTCCATACACCTTCACTAGAATCACTTGGAGAATTTCAGCCCTGGAATTGCCAATTTCTACTGGACTAAAGGTAAAAGGCAGCTGTTTACTTGAAAACTACCGCTTCATGACATCACAAGATTGAACAGAGCATGGAACAGAGTTTCGGAGGTGCAGACATACTCAAAGATGTGCGAATGAAACAAAACACAACAGGTAGGTTTTTGAAGAACAACATTTAACATGGCTGAAAGCTCACAAGAGCACATTTTATATGTTTGGGGATATTAAAACACAATACACGATGCTAATATGATTTTAATAAACAGCAGGTCACCATTCAAAGTTAATCAGAAAGTTTTAAACAGTTAGGATTTTTACTTATGCCTTTTTGATTTTTTTAGTCTTAGTGAAGTATTCTGAATGTACTGATACTTTGGAGCTGATGTCATGAACATTTCCTCCGGGTGTAACGCTAACTGTAGGCACTGTATTGTCTGAGTCTCTATTAGACTTTAATCTGAGTTTTATTTAAACACAATCTCACTAAAAAGAACTGACCTGGTTGGAACCTCAACTACAAATCCATTTTCAATTTTTTCTTGAGTTTAAAAAAAAAACTTTTGACAGTGCTTGCTAATGTGTGCATTGTACCACCATGGTAACTCTTGAACATTCCACCATTAGAAATACATGTAGAAGACCCCAGCATGATGTCACTGCAAAGTATCTATAGTAAATAATGTGATATTGAGTTGACATGAGTGAGTTTTCATATGAGTTTCTTGTCATATGCACATATAAAGCGGTGTGGTAATGATTTTGCTTCTATTTTAAATTCAATATGCATAATAAAGTGTACTGGTAATGTTATTATTATTATTATTATTACTATTAATACTTATTTCTACTCATATTTTGGATTTATTCTGTATTTATTGCTTTTTTTATTGTTGCCATTTCAGAAATATCTATTTTGTTTCAAACTTTCAAAAGAATAAAAGCCTATTGCATTCTAATTCTCATGTTTTCTCACTTTGAATCTACAAATGTTCTTTTAATCGTGCTTTGATGTGGTGCACAGCCATGATTGCAATTTATTTTTCATTTCGGACTAAAATTTCATTTCAATAAACAAATGATCATTTAAGATTAAATTAAGCTTCCCTTTCTTCAGTGTGAATTCTGATAAGATGCTTACCAAAAAAGAAAAAGAAAAAGAAAAGAAAATACAAAAATGATCTGGAAGCTGTCATTTCCTTGTCATTTACCCAAGAGCTTTAACCATGGTATAATAATGAGCGCATTTAAACTGACTATTGCTGTTAATTAAATATCCTATATTCCACAAAATTGATCTGTTATAATGTTGTTTCCACATCACAAACACACCTGGAGTTGTGTTTTGTTTCATTCACATGTTTAAAGGAAAAGTAACGTTTTGTTTTTTTTTACAATCTGAGCCTTCTTTCGGTAATAAAACAAGTTGTTTTACTCACCCATAGCACTTTGGTGTCATATGGAGCACTTCCAGAGATGTTTTAGATTTGCGGTTAGCCTAGCGCAACTTCTAGCCATAGCTCGGGGCATATAATATATTCCCCAAGCATGTAATTTGCCCCGTGCGGGCTCCAAATAACACAAACTTTAGCACTTTTCAAATAATAGAAGCCCGATGTCTTAGTCTACAATTTCGTTTGAAGCAAAAGTGGCCTGTAAGCCGAGATTTATCCATAGTTTACAGCTTTGCGTTTCATGTTTGGGTCCCGGGAGCTGAGAGCACACTCCGCGCATGCGCACTGGCCTCCTCATCTACTCGAAACTATGGCTAAATCTCGGATTACAGGCCACTTTTGCTTCAAACGAAATCGTAGATTAAGATATCGGGCTTCTATGATTTGAAAAGTGCTAAAGTTTGTTATTTCGAGACCACAAAGTAATGCCCCGAGCACTCAATTTAACGGATACACTACAACATAACTTCTACGAAACTGCTCAAAATGACACCAGACTCCTATGGGTGAGTAAAACTACTTGTTTTATTGCCGAAAGAAGGCTCAGATTGTAAAAAAAAATGTTACTTTTCCTTTAACACACAAACCTTGCATATTTAGACTGAGTTCTTCTCTAGAACAGAAAATGCTCTGTTCCACCTTGTGATGTTTTGTGATAATACAGGAGGTGTCCCAGCCACTGCGTGACATCACAAGGTGGAACTGTGGAGCAATTTCAGATGAGATGTAAACAGATGAAAATATTAATGGTTACTCAAATATGGGCAAATGAAAACACACACACACAACTCACGCATGTTTTAGATGAAGCAACAACATTATAGCATGTCTTAAAGATGCACTGTGTAACTTTTTGGTTGGGGGTCTGTCACCTGTTTCTATGTATATGTCATTGCTCTGTCTGGAATGCTCCCCAGTGTGGCATTTAACAGCTCTACCTTACAATTATTCAATTACAGATGGTTTTATAGTTCAAAAATAGTTAGAAACAGGCATTCTGACTGTGAACGGGGTCGCCTCTCCACAGATCTGACCTGTAACTTGGTCTAGTTTGGTCTCCATGAAGATAGAAAGGTTTAGTACCATACTGTGAATCATTCCAGACAAAGCAATAATATCTCCGTGGAGAAAAGTTACACAATGCACCTTTAAAGCTCACAAGAATCAATTCTGTGTAATATAGGACCTTTTTTTTTTATTTTAATACCTTGAAAATATCACCAGGCTCCCCAATGTGAGTTAATGCCCAGTTCAAGTACAATCCTCCCCTTTCTGCCTTACTCCCCCTTTCTCCAGCCCTCTTTGGATTATCGTGGTCTGCAGAGTCTCTTCTTGCCCTGTATCCTTGGCATACGTTATCTGGCCTCACAGCTGTATGGCACCAACCCCATACAGCCCTCCATCTGCTGATCCCGTCATGCTTTGCTTTCTTCCTGGGCCCTCTCACTCTCCACACACCCCACCTGACATACCCAGCAGAGGGACTAACCTGCTACCGAACTGGCTGCTTTTGGCATGGGGCAAAACCTCTCCGCGTTCTTGGAAGAGCCATGCAATCTACCCACTTAGTTCCACACACTCCCGCCACCCCTGTGCCAACACAAACAACCCCTACAGCTTTAGATATGGTGCCAGTGTGCCTGCTCTCTCTTCAACGCCAGTGCCAAACGAGCTGGGCCCCCTTTTAAAAATGCCAATTACTTACCCAGTTGTTGTAAAAGACTGCTACTGGAAGGGATGTAGAAGTTTATAGCCTTGGCCGGGGCTGGTCTGGGTTTAGGGGCGCTCACTGGACATTTTATAAGAGCTAGATTGTCAATTAATTTTGTATCAGAAGTCAAATGGATTGTAATAAAAATGTGTCATGAAATATAATTAATTCATTGGCGTAACACAGACCATTTCCTTTGGTGGCTGGTTTTAGCGATGCTCTTGCAAAATTTACAATATATTACACTTTTCTTTTCTTTTTTCTCAGTAAGAGGTCATGTGTTTAAAAGTGCAGATAAAATACAACTGGATTACATTCAATATTCTGCAATGCCAGATATAACTTTCATTTGGAACAATTTATAAGCAGGATACAGTTTTTAGATGCTCTGACCCTCTGCTCTGGCGGCAGTAGCTCAGTTGGTAGAGTGTTTGTCCACTGATCCAAAGGTTGGCGGTTCAAATCCCGCTCTTGACATAAGAAACATCAGTGGTTGAGCGGTCAGATCCACTGGACCCACAGGTTGGTTGGTACGATTCCAGCTCCCACAGATGAATGCTGCCGTTGTGTCCTTGGGCAAGACACTTAACCCTCCTCGCCCCCAGTGTCTGCGTACACTGGTGTGTGAATGCGTGTGTGAATGGGTGATTGGTTCCTTGTTGTAAAGCGCTTTGGGTGCCTTGAAGGTGGAAAAGCGCTATATAAAGATGTGACCATTTACCATTTAAAGGTCCTATATTATGCAAAATGACTCTTATGAGCTTTAAGCCATATAAGCCAAGGTAATGTTGTTACCTTCTCAAAAACATACCTGCAGTTGTGTTGTTGTTGTTGTTGTTGTTTTCATTCACACATGTTTAAGTACCACTGCATTATTAGTCAACAAAGCTCAAAATGCTCTGTTCCACCTTGTGATGTCATGAAGCAGTAGTTGTCAAGTTAACAGCTCCTTTTACCTTTTGTTTAGCAGAGATTGGCAATTTCAGGGCTGAAATTATCCAAATGATTAGTGAAGGTGTTTGGATTCTAAGCAAACCAAACTTTCCCATTTTACAGATTTAAAAGTTATCAAATGTCTTAATGAACATACTGTATTGTGTTAATCTAAGTATTATGACTGCAAAACAAACACGCCTCATCTTTGGTATAGGTTCATTATTTTTTTGTACTATTTAAGGCAAAAAAAATCTTAAATTTGGTGATATCAATTTGAAACATCTTCTATAGTTTACTTACATAACTGTAAGAAAAAAATGTATAATAAGTTGTTTTCATGAAAAATGGAAAGAGCCAGGTTTAAATTTCTTGGTTGTTTTTGTTGTTTTATAAGATAGAGGAGATTATGAATATATTATTTAGTATTTGAGTAAATTAGATATAATTAAGAATTTGCATATACGTTAAAATTTTGCCTCATTTTTGGGGTTAAAACTTGAATAAATCAGACTTGGAATTACATATCAAAAATCCTTTTATTTATTTATTTATTTATTTTTAATCTTCTTAAGTACAAAATTAGAACGTTTGCTGTGTGTAAGTGCTACTTTAAGAGGTGATCCTTAGGTCCCTATGGGGAAAATGCATTTTGAATTTACAATTTACAATGTCCCATATAACTCAATGGACCCACATCGATTAAATTAAATACTGAGAATGTAGTTGTTTCCAGGTCTGTGTACATCGTGGCCGTCCGATTTCCATTTTGATTTTTTTAGAATTAAAAAACAGAAAATGGCCTGTATTCATTTTTTTAAATTTAAAATCAACACATAGAAAACGAGAGATGACTTATATCCTGTTGTTTTTCTTAAAATCTAAAAAACAAAAATAGGAAATGGCTCTTCTCTTGACTTTAGGTGCTCTGAAAAAAATGGTAATTTTGCCTAAAGGACTTTCTTAATGACCCGGAAGCTGTGCTTTCCGTGAGCCTCACGTGACGGGAGGTATTTGTAGGTATTTGTATTTGTTGGTGTGTAGTTATGACGGGTGCGATGAACAGCTACGTTTTGTTCAAGGGCACAAAGCAGAGGAGGACATGACTGTGGCAAAGATTCAAAGGATTTTCCAGGTGCTATGAATTTGCTGTTCAGAAAATCGCAGGCCTATTGTAACAACTGCTAGGTTGCTGGTCATCGCTTCTGTCACGCCAATAAGTAAAAAGACGTATCACTGTCCCCACCATCACAACTTTCTCAGTTATAGGAGCTGTAATTACCTGGTCCCCCGGAGAAGGGGAATGACCCTGTCCATGTGTGTGTGTGTGTGTATGTGTGTGTGTGTGTGTGTGTGTGTGTGTGCCCGCATGCAGGCTTGTGTGTTTCCGCCCACAATCAATGGCCATTCCATTCCTAAATCTTTCTTCTCTCACTTGCCTATTGCACCCTGGCTAGCCGGCCAGCAGGCAATAAACCTAATTATGCCATCTATATGTTCATTAAAATAACCTCAGTTATTCAGTGCAAACTTGCCACGGTCATGTCAGCCAGCCACTTTGTGCCCTTGAACAAAACGTAGCTGTTCATCGCACCTCAGAACTACACACCAACAAATTCAAATACCTCCCATCACGTGGGGCTCGTGGAAAGCAAAGCTTCCGGGTCATTAAGAAAGTCTTTTAGGCAAAATCGGGAATGGAATTTTTTCTGAATTCCAAATGACCATTTTTACAGAGCACTTAAAGTCAAGTGAAGAGTCATTTCCTATTTTTGTTTTTTAGATTTTAAAGGAAAAGTAACGTTTTTTTTTTACAATTTGAGCCTTATTTCGGTAATAAAACAAGTTGTTTTACTCACCCATATCACTTTGGTGTCATATGGAGCATTTCCGGAGATGTTTTAGATTAGCGTTAGGCTAACGCCGTTAGCCTAGCGCGACTTATAGCCATAGCTCGGGGCATTCCCCGAGCATGTAATATGCCCCGTGCGGGCTCCAAATAACACAAACTTTTGCACTTTTCAAATCATAGAAGCTCGATGTCTTTAGTCTACGATTTCGTTTGGTCAAAAGTGGCCTTTAATCCGAGATTTATCCATAGTTTACAGCTATGTGTTCCATGTTTGGGTCCCGGGAGCTGAGAGCACACTCCGCGCATGCGCACTGGCGTCCTCATCTACTCGAAACTATGGCTAAATCTCGGATTACAGGCCACTTTTGACCAAACGAAATCATAGACTAAAGACATCGAGCTTCTATGATTTGAAAAGTGCTAAAGTTTGTGTTATTTGGAGCCCCCACGGGGCATATTACATGCTCGGGGAATGCCCCGAGCTATGGCTATAAGTCGCGCTAGGCTAACGGCGTTAGCCTAACGCTAATCTAAAACATCTCTGGAAATGCTCCATATGACACCAAAGTGATATGGGTGAGTAAAACAACTTGTTTTATTACCGAAATAAGGCTCAAATGGTAAAAAACATTACTTTTCCTTTAAGAAAAACAACAGCATATAAGTCATCTCCCCTTTTCTATGTATTGATGTTAAATTAAAAAAATAAATACAGGCCGTTTTGTGTTTTTGTTTTTGTTTTTTGTTTTTGTTTTTTTATCAAAACAGAAATCGGATGGCCGCAGCCATATAAAAGCTTGTAAGTTTAGAGACCATATTGCCAAAAAAAAAAAAAGTAGTGTCTTGCCTTAACAGTGTTGCAAGCGATTTTTTGACAGGTACATTTTGGTACGTTTTGTTCTTTCTTAGACATGATAAATGGGTCTCAAGCAAGAGAACATATTAAGGTCTGGAGTCCGAGCAATACAGGCTGAGTTATAAAGTGAAATATATACTTGGACTAAATAATAGTCTTTTTACATGAGCTTCCTTCAGTGCTCATCACAGCTGAGTCAGAAGCACAGACAGATGGAGTGACATCAGCCCGAAAAGCACCATCAACCACAATCGTATAAAAGAATTGCAAATTTCCCAACTGTGCCTCTTCTGTGAGTTCCAGATCATTTTTGCTTTTACGCACTCATCATTATGCCATAATCATGAGAATAAGCAACGCCGCCTTTTATTTGCTAATTGGAGCCTATATTACAACTGCAATGATGGAGAGATTTCCACACAAAGAGGTTGATTAGGCTCCTGAATTTTGCAGTTGTTGTTGTTTTTTTGTTTTTTGTTTCTTTTACAAACCATGATTTGCAATTACAGTGCATTGTGGAATGGCAGACGTTCGATATCAATATTCAATTTGTCAATGAGTAACTTTCAAGCAACAAAGCAGATCTGAAATATTGAGATGAAATTATTACTGGCTGTCAGTGGTGAAACATAACAAAGAAAAATCATTGTGTTTAAAGGTACACTATGTAACTTTTTGGTTGGGGGGTCCATCACCTGCTTGTTTCTATGGATATGAATGTTCCACAGTATGACATTACCTTACATTTACTGAATTAAACTTAATAAACTCAATAATGCCTAGGCAAGCAGACGTTCTGCTTGTGAGCAGGGTTGTCTCTCCACAGATCTGACCTGTAACTTGGTCTGGTTTGGTCTTCATGAGGATAAAAAGGTTTAATTCCATACTGTGGAACATTCCAGACACAGCTATAGCGTCTCCCTGAAGAAAAGCACTTGATGGACCCTCCACCAGAAAAGTTACACAATGCATCTTTAAGAATATATTTTATGTATCTGTACTTTATGTAAATAAATTTTACAGTGAATACTTTTTTAGTTTTACTTCACTACATTTGAGAGAATGTATCTGTGCTTGCTACACCACTGCATGTTTTAACATGACTTAAAAGGTATTGTTATTATTATTAGCAGCTAGATATAAGCAGTGTCTAACCAGCACAAGAACCAGAGCTGACGAAGCCTCTCGGATGAGCGGCGAAACGTTTTCAACCAAACAAACTTTGTCCAGTTGACAAATTGAACTTCTCCTTTTATTATTATTATTATTATTATTATTATTATTATTATTATTATTATTATTATTATTATTGTTGTTGTTGTTGTTGTTGTTGTTGTTGTTGTTGTTGTTGTTGTTGTTATTGTTGTTTGAGACCTGCTGAAAAGGCTGAGGTTTTTTTTTTTGTTTTTTTTTTTTACATGTTCACAGTCTGAGCAAACAAAAATATACAAATAAAAATGGCAAGGAAAGAATAGTTTTGACTGAAAAATTTTGATTCAGCAAAAATCTTGATTAAGGGATAGTGCGTTTTTTTTTATGTTAATCTGTATGGGTTTCCTTCTAAAAGTTACGTGTGTTGACACCGGCTTACCTCTGACACTCTCAGCTGATCCCGGTTCGGCTCGCTTTCTGGAGCTCAGGTAATTAGGTCCGGTAACTTCTCTAGAACATTAAATAAAGCTTGTTTTTCTTCTCAAAACCAAACATTTGTCCGAAAGGTGATATAGTTGTGTCCGAAATAGTTGTCAAGGAAACATCCAGCAGCGAACTAAGCGATCGCGTATTGTGTCTGACGACTCGTATTACTGCGCTAACGTTAGCGTATCAGCCTGTTCACTTGTAAACTTCCGCTTGCGGCGGACCGCATCTGCCGTACACTTCTGCTAAAGCTGAACAGGCTGATACAGCTGATATGCGCGCTGTGATACAAGTCGTCAGACACAATACGCGATCGCTTAGTTCGCTGCTGGATGTTTCCTTGACAACTGTTTCGGACGCAACTATATCAACTTTCGGACAAATGTTTTGTTTTGAGAAGAAAAACAAGCTTTATTTAATGTTCTAGAGAAGTTACCGGACCTAGTTACCTGAGCTCCAGAAAGCGAGCCGAACCGGGATCAGCTGAGAGTGTCAGAGGTAAGCCGGTGTCAACAAACGTAACTTTTATAAGGAAACCCATACAGATTAACATAAAAAAAACCACACTATCCCTTTAAAATCACCTACTCTGTTCCACCTTGTGATGTCATGTAGTTTTAAAGTTAACAGCTACCTTTTACCTTTAGTTTAGTAGAGATTGGCACTTCCAGGACTGAAATTATTCAAGTGATTCTAGTGAAGGTGGAAGGATTTTCAAAACACAGTGGAGCACTTCCTGTATTACCACATGACATCACAAAGTGGAACCAAGTGTTTTCTGTTTGAGAGCCTAAGTACGCAGGGTTTGTGTGTTAAACTAAACATGTGATTGAAACAAAACACAACTCCGGGTATGTTTTTGATGATGAAACAACATTATAACAGATCAGGAAAAAGCGCAATATGGGCCCTTTAATCAGTGTGCACCAGATGCCCTTCCAACAACTATCAGCATTTATCCGGCGTTGAAACTGGCAATAACAACACAGTAACTTCTCAAGATCCAGAGGTCTAACAAATCATTGCCACCTTTGAGCCAAACTAGAACTACAATTGTTCTTCTTGTGTCCCACTTCACCTTGTTAAAAATGAATAGAGTGTAAAATGTTACAGTTTAGGGATGATAAAGTACCTCCTATTTCTGTTTGATTTACTTACTCCGCTGCTCGGAAACAACTGCCGAGCACAGACAAAAAACTTAAAGGAATCACCTGGGACATGGAAAGAAGAACTTATTGTGTTTTAGCCTGATTAATCAAGACGCCGTTCATTCTCTATGGGCAGCGGGACAATGCACTATTAACATTGCTTAACGGAAAATAATGTAGTCGGGGAACGAGGGAACACCGGGGTCAAAGAAGGAGGGAAGGACGCGAGAAATGGAGAGACAGATGAGAGAAAAGGGAGCAGGCCAATGGAGGACTCATAACCTTTAGGGATTAGTGTGTACAAGACGGCAATTATGCTTGATGAAGTAGGTCCCTTCATTCCCCACTAGTACGCACTACACCAAAGGAGCATACGTCTTCGCGTTGTAAAGGATCTCATTAAAAAGCACTAGATAGGGTGCCAGTTATCGCTATCAAACATACGCACAAGAGCCCTCTTACTACTATATTGTCTTAAAGGAAGATCTGTGGAGGAGGTTGGGGGCCGGAAATAGGAACTTTCTTCATTACAAGTCAAAATGGCTGACTGTGCTACTTCTTTGAGATTTTGTGGGGGTGTATTCTAGCTATCCTGGGGATAATTAGCACTATAAAGTCAAAGCGAGGGCCAGGAGGATATGGAAATAAGGCTGATTTCAATAGTGGACAATATTCCTCGAGTCCCATTACATAATCTGGGATACCTGTTAAGTAGGTTAAAGAGGGAGCACAAATGGAAAAACGACCTTCATTGAGAATATTCAAGAATTTGCTTTTGTAACAGTGAATGCCGAGGCTCGGGGGAGGTCAGGTATAGACTAGTTCACTGTATCTCAAAGCGAACAGTCACTTTGAATAAAATCAAATTAAAAAGGTGCGCTACGTAATGCACAAAAATCGAAAGAACGTTACATCACAGTCTCTACTTTGGTCAATCTCTATAATTAAGGCATGTATATTTGCACATTTTAATCAACAGGTCAACAGCCAGTCATGTGAAAGTAAGTGTGTGGTGCTGTTGAGGATTTACGCTCCTGTTTAGGAAAAAAAATAGCCTGAGCCACAGTGTGCCCCTTTATCTCTTTACATGTTCAAAATTTTTGATTAAATCTGTAATCCTCTACCTCTCTGCCCCCACTCTCTGACCACGCCGAGCTCCTCACCTTTTCTCCTCTTTCTCACCTCTTGTGCTTCTCATCTTAATAATCCAACTTATAGAAAGTAAACAGCTCTTTTCTCACTGTTGATGAGAGAAACTTAAGACCTCGTTTAGCACACGCCCGTGTTTCTGCCAGTAGCGGTATGCATTTACATTTAATATCATTGTACAAGCTTATTCCAACTTTTAAATGTGAATTTCTACGGAATTATTGGTCCTATCAACATGAAATAAAATAATTTTTTTATGCCTTTATGCCTCAATCCACACATCTATGTTTTTAATAGGATGGAAGAAGACTGAATCGAAGATCACGCAACATTGGAGGAAAAATACATGATTCTTTTTTCCCTATATCACACAGCCCTACCTTTAAATATGTATTCACTTTAGCATGAATCTGCAAAAACTACATAGAGATAAAAATGGACAGGAACTAGTGACACTAACAGCTGCTATTGTGCACAGGGCCAATTGTAAAGTAGCTGGAAAGGTGGAAATTCCGTGCATGCAGCAATCACTCAACAATGACGGATGATTTCAGGGTGTTTGACTAGATTGAATTTCACTTTTAACCTCAAGAAATGAGCTGAATCCAGATGGAAAAGTAAGCCAAAATAACCAAAAATCCCATGTAAACCCAACTGATTTGAAACAATACAGATCCATAGTTCTTTCCTTCACCCCTTTATACCTGAAGTGATAGCATCTTTCATCTTAGGTGTCAACAAAAGGGTATTTTTCTCATTTAGGAGTTAGTGGTTATCTTGAGCAGACCATTAGCGTGAATTGCGGTTTAAGCTGATTACAAAATGAGCTGTTGTGGAAGATAAGGAAGCTGAAGAATGATGTGGCTGTGATCTCCCATCAAGGAAAACAAAACCCAGATCTGCGTCGGATCAAAAGTAATTACAAAGGCTGTTTTGGTGGTGTTACAAAATGCGGTATCCAATGGCAATGACAATCACAACCTCAGCAGAAAGTGAAGATAAACAGTATCACGAACATCTAATATGGCAGAAATTCCATATACACACGTGGACAAAAGTGTTGGTACCCACCCCATAATGAAAGAAAAACTGGTCACAGAAATAACTTGAATCTGACAAAAGTAATAATAAATAAAAATTCTATATATTCTAAATAATTATTTAAAAAAAATAAAAATCATGAAACAGGCATGGACAACCCTTCATTAACTGAAGGGCATCAACAATTTTGTCCACGTGGCCCTTTTCAGATCCATAGGAGATTATAGTTCCTACTTTTTGATCAGTGGAGAGTGGCAGTTCCACGGCTGAAATTATCCAAATGATTCTAGTGGAGTCCTTCCTGTATTACCACATGACATCACAAGATGGAACAGGCTGTTTTTTCATTTGAGAGAAGAACTGTATAAGAACCTAAATATGCAGGGTTTCGGTTAAACATATGTGAATAAAACAAAACCCAGCTCCAGGTCTGTTTGTGATGAGAAAACAACATTATAACATAGATTAGAAAATAGCCTATGGGCCTTTTAAAGGAAAATTAACGTTTTTTTACAATCTGAGCCTTCTTTCAGCAATAAAACAAGTAGTTTTACTCACCCATAGCAGTTTGGTGTCAATTGGAGTGGTATCGCAGAACTTATGTTGAGCCGTTCTGTTCTTCTATGATCCCGTATCCGTTAGCGTGAGTGCTCGGGGCACTGATTTGCGGTGTCCAAATAACACAAACTTTAGCACTTTTCAAATCACAGAAGATCGCTGTGTCATTTTGGGTGGGAACTATTTTTCAGTGTCCAAAACGGCCTGAAACCCGATATCGCAACAGAAAAGTAAAGTTCAGAGCGGTGTTAGCTTCTTTCGGACTAGCGGTGTTTACAAAACAGCTGAGTTCACGCATGCGCACTGTCCTCTCTGATGACGTCATCAAATGAAACTATAGCTGGATATCGGGTTTCAGGCCATTTTGGAATCCACTAAAAGTCTACCCTGACACAGCGATCTTCTGTGATTTGAAAAGTGCTAAAGTTTGTGTTATTTGGACTTTCTCTGGCAAAGTAATGCCCCGAGCACTCACGCTAACGGATACGGGCGGTCATTGATAGAACAGAATGGCTGCGTCAACATAACTTCTGCGATACCACTCCAATTGACACCAAACTGCTATGGGTGAGTAAAACTACTTGTTTTACTGTGGGGAGATGCCCAAGTTTGACCTGGGGTGGCATATCCCTTTAAGTCCTGCATATACAGGACTTATTAATGCCTTTGATTTATAAAACGACAGTATTTACTAGCTGTTTTTGATGAGAACAACAGTATAACGTAGATAATAAAATACCATAATATGGACCTTTTAAATTTTAATATAGCTTTAAATAAATAAAAAATAATAATAATGTCAATAAAAAAAGTAAAATTGCAATTGGCCAAACAGGATCTCTATGGAAAATGCTTGGGTTTGTTAGCAGTGACCAGTTTTGAATATAGTTGGTGTAATATTATTATTTGTAGTCATACACAATCTTATCATGTGAACTCATGAGGGTAATCTACTTTTACCTGACCAATACTGTCAAAGCTTGTCAACCCTTCCATAATCCTGCCTTCTCTCCCCTCCCTCCTCTCTTCCTCTTTCTGTTGTCAGTCACACACTCCTCCATACAAAGGTTCCATATCCAGCCAGACGCCTCAAATCTGCAGGCCTGATCTCCTGCAGAGAGGAAGGGGTGACCCGTGTGGGGGGATCTTTCACTAATCACTGCCTGCAACCACTCCACAGCACCGCGGGGCTGACCGATAAAGCACACCGCAAGTCTCACTCAAGCTTTAGTCGGCCTCTGCGGCTGTCTCTGTCGGGAACTGACAAGCTGGAGAGTTTGAGAGGTGAAAAATCGCCAGCGGCCAACCCACTACCTGCCTCTCCCTCTCTTTCCATAGCAAAAACGAAGTTTGCAATCTGGAGTACAAAAGAATGTCACCTTTGAGTTGTTGCGCTGGAACAGGAGGCTGATATGGCAGTGTCCGCATGCATACTTATTCCAATAAAGGTGCATTGTGTAACTTTTCTGGTGGAGGGTCTATCAAATAAATGTTTTTCTCCATGGAGATATTATTGCTTTGTCTGGAAAGTTTCACAGTATGGTATTACAGGTACTTATTATTATTATTATTATTATTATTATTATTATTATTATTATTATTATTATTATTATTATTATTATAGTGCAGTGCTGTAACTTACTCGTCTCCCTTGACAACAAAATTTCCATAAAGACATCATGGTTGGCGTTACCTCCACTAAAAATGTTAGGCAGTGCACCTTTAAATATGATTGGCCTACAGAATGTTGTGATGGCATCCAAAACCAAGCAATGGCATTCAGCGCCAGTCAAATGAAGCTCACAAGGCTGGCAGTTATAATCCCTCTCTCTTTAAAAGATCTCGCACCCTGGAGTGGCCACAACAGAATGTCACCTTTGAGTTTCTGCACAGGAACAGCAGGCTGACATGGCACTCTGTCCACATGCATAATTATTTTGTTCATTGTTTTTAAATGTTTATTACTTAGTTTTTTTTTCTCCCTTAAACTCTCAGGGGGCGTTGCTGTGATAAACGGAACAGCGAAGCCTAGAGAGTGCGCTCTGCATGGCTGCACCGAATCCACAATTAGCCATTTCATTAGCATCCATTAACATTTGATTTTATTGTGTGTGTGGGAGCCATAGAAGAGCAGCAGAGGGCATGTGCTGTATTTTCCCATTGACCTGTGAATACACATGAATGCACTCCAGCAGCACACTAATGGCAAGGCCCTGTTTATGCATGTAATCACAAAACATAGCCAAGAGGCTGGTTTTAATACTGGCTTTTCTTTTACACACTGTTGTTGCTGTTGTTGTGAGGGTCCATGCTGTGGTGAGCGTCATGCCAGGCTGGAATACCACATACGTTGATGCTAAACTAATTAAATTTGAACAAAAACTTTCTGTTAACAATCTTTTTCACTTTGAATTACACACCGCCATTACTGGAAAAAGCCGATTTTCTAGTACTTCTTTTAATTTGTGTATTTTTAAAGGTCCTATATTACGCACTGACAACTGACTCTTGTGAGCTTTAAGCCATGCTACAACATTGTTCCCTTATCAAAAACATACACAAAGTTGTGTTTTGTTTCAGTCACACATGTTTGTGTAATCCTTTATTATTAGTCTGTCTGCAACTCCAAAGCTCAAAATGCTCTGTTCCACCTTGTGGTGTCATGAAGAGGTAACTTTTAACCGCTACCTTTTACCTTTACCTTTTGTTTAAAGGAATTTTTTTTTTTTTTTTTACAATCTGAGCCTTCTTTCGGCAATAAAACAAGTAGTTTTACTCACCCATAGCAGTTTGGTGTCAATTGGAGCAGTATCGCAGAACTTATGTTGAGCCGTTCTGTTCAACCAATGATCCCGTATCCGTTAGCGTGAGTGCTCGGGGCACTGATTTGCGGTGTCCAAATAACACAAACTTTAGCACTTTTCAAATCACAGAAGATCGCTGTGTGAGGGTAGACTTTTAGTAGATTCCAAAACGGCCTGAAACCCGATATCGCAACAGAAAAGTAAAGTTCAGAGCGGTGTTAGCTTCTTTCGGACTAGCTGTGTTTACAAAACAGCTGAGTTCACGAACGCGCCCTGTCCTCTCTGATGATGTCATCAAATGAAACTATTAGCTGGATATCGGGTTTCAGGCCGTTTAGCGTGGAATCGACGTAAACAATCTACCCTGGCGCAGCGGTGCACGGTGGAACAGTGCTAAAGTTTGTGTTGTGGTTGTAGGGCAAAGTAATGCCCCGAGCACTCACGCTAAGTTATAAGTTCTGCGATACTGCTCCAATTGACACTAAACTGCTATGGGTGAGTAAAACTACTTGTTTTATTGCCGAAAGAAGGCTCAGATTGTTAAAAAAAAAAAGTTAATTTTCCTTTAATAGTCATTGGAATTATTTTATATATTATTCTAAAGAAATTTACCACATGACATCACAAGGTAGCACAAGGTGTTTTCTGTTTGAGAGAAGAACACAGCCTAATATGCAGGATTTGTGCATTAAACATGTGAACGAAACAAAACACAACTCCAGGTAAGTTTTTTTTATGAGGAAACATTATGATGACATAGATCAGAAAATAGTGTAATATGTCCCTTTTTTGTCATCAGCCATATTCAACCAAACAGGAATCCCCTTTACTTTTACTTCAAGGTTACTTTAATAGTATTTTTTGATTCTGAGCTATTTCTCTGTGTAACAAGTGATACAACTCTTTTTCTTGACCATAATTATTTTAGTGAGAGTGTGCCATAATAATAAAAAAAATCAATAAGCTTCATTTTTCCACACATACTTCCTCCATTGATGTTACAGAAGATTGGTTAGCTCCAACAGCAGAAAACTGGCTCTCTGCCATTTTTCTGACCTTTCCACTACATATGAGAATGCAGTAATGCACCTGACCCAGAGGTGAGCCTGGATTGTTACTACATGAAATAAAACACAATCTGTCACTCCTTGGCATTGTCAGCCACAATAAGATTTAAGTCAAAGTTAATTTGTCAGACAGTTTCTTTTATTATGGATGCCCCCCATGTGAAGGCCCCATCACAGATCTTGAAGGAGCCAAATCATTTTCTTGCTAATATTAACCCAAGTATATTATTCTCGTTTCCAAACCATTGCATATTATTGTGGGAGGTGGTGTTATTGCATTGCAGAACAACAGTTCATAAGCCAGTCAAATCAAAAGTTAATATTGTAGACATTGCATATTTATTGACTCGCGGAGAGGACTGCAGTCTTGAAGGAGTTTATTTGGAGTATTATGGGATGGCTGGTGGTTCTTTGACAGTTTGAAGACCCATTGTCATGGCGATGAGGATGGAGGAGCTATTCATTTCAAAGCTTGGTCATTACAAAAGGTAAACGCTAGCATTTTGGGCACCCTGTTATTTTGACTGACTGCCTATTAGGGGATGTAATGTGGCGCGCAAATGTATACTTCAAGCCTCACTGCCCTGGCAATGGACAGAGGGAGAGCAATGTTCAATCTACCAGGCCTTTATTTAGCAAGGTCGCTAAGGGCATTAGGAAGGCTCGGACACGGCAGGTGCAACCGAAAGGGTGGGAGCTATGGATGAGCCTGTCGGGAGGAGTCCTTATAACTGCAGAGACTATTAAAAGGCTGTCTCCATTTACAAGATATTGTTCCTGTTTATTGTGAGATAGGAGGAGTAAATCAAGACATATACACGGCAGGAAGTAACTGTAACTTCCAAAGGTGACAGATATTTAAGTTTATGTAGCCTGTTCATCCGTTTAAGAAATAATAAGATGTCATCTATGGGCTTGTCTCACGCAAAAGAAAACCAATCTTTTGGCAATGTACAAGAGGAGCATCGATGACATAGCAGGAAAAGTTTTTAAAAACTTTGAAACTTTTTAAAGTATACTACATCCCAGCCACGCTGTATTTTACATTACATTTTGACACAATGTAGTTAATGCATTATGTAAAAAAAATAAACAAATGTACTTAAGGTTGTGGTTATTACAGGTTTTCACAAAGTATATTACAAGTATATGAGTTAACTTATTACACAAGAGATCCATTTGGGTTATGTAACTGCTATTTATCCTTCAAGAACTACTAAGGAACTTCACATGAATAAAAGTTCAAACATTATGACTCTGTAAATAGCCTTATTACATCCAATTAAAGGTCCAGTCAGTGTACCTATTAAATTAATATCAAAGAATCAATATCCATTTGCGCCATTATTTGCTACTAATATCGAATATCGGCATCAGCATTTTGAATCAACCCTTATATAAATAAATGCATTATTCCATCCATGCAGCATGTCCATTTTGTCTATAAAATGAAAATGTAAAACAACAATATTAAGGAAAAAAAACAAAAAGATTAAACAGGTAATTTCTATTCTGGATAATGAGCACTGGCATATCCCTCTAAATTCCACGTTCCTGGGGCTGTTTTGCTGAAGTTGCTGATCATCAGTGTTCGTGCTCTCTGACTCTGAAGCGTCTCCACGGTGTGCTGAGCAGACACTTTGTCTGCCACAGCAAAGAGCGCCTTTGTTTGTTGGTCATAAGTGTCACCCTGAGGTCTGGCTTGTCTCCTGTCTTCCTGCCAGCCTGTCTCCCTGTCCGCCCGTCTCGTGTTATGGCCTCTCTTTTCTGTAGCCCATGCTCGTAGGGTCATGGAGCACAGCTCCTTGCAAAGATGGCAGTAGGCCTGTCATGATAACACATTTTAATGTGCAAAGAGGCTACAGTATAAACAATATTAACCAACCAAACCAAACCAGAATTATCCTCCAAAAAAGTAGTATAAATGTATTCGATTGTTAAAAGGTAATTTTATGTCCTTTTCTGATCTATTTATTTATTTATTTATTTGATTGGGACAGAGCATGTTAATGGACAAACATGACACAACATGAATGTAAACACACCGGCTTGTAGCCTAAGGCTAATTTCCATCCGTTCTTCCAAAGGGCTGGGGTCACAGGGGGCCAAATAATAATGTTGTTTCCTCATCAAAAACATATCTGGAATTCTGTTTTGTTTTATTCACCCACGTAAAACTCAACAAACCATGCATATTTAGGCTGTGTTCATTCCCTCAAAGTATTTCCTCTGGAAGGTCTGCCACATTTGCTGCCACATATGGTGTAAAAATCCCCTGGGGAGCAGCTAACCACCAGAAACTGTAACTGATATGTGAAAATGAATTGAACAATGTAAACAATAAATATATTTTACCTAGGTATAAGAGAAATTGCATATTAAATTAACTAACACTAACTTCTAGACTGGCTTCATTTACAGTAGATTAAAGGTCCTTTATTACACAAAATTGGCTCTTGCCTGTTATAATGCTGTTTTGTCATCAAAAACATACTTGGAGTAGTGCTTTGTTTCATTCATACATGTAATCTGGCTGGCTGGTTAGCTCAACTGGTAAGTCACTGACTTTCCCCCAGCGGTATGTGGGTTCAAATCCCCCCTTCCCGGCAAAGAGTTAGCCAGTGTGGGTCCTTGGGCAAGACCCTTCACGGTACTGCCCCCTGAGCGCCGAAAAGATGGCTGCTCACTGCTCCTGAAAAAGGATGGGTCAAAAGTAAAATTTCTCCTGTGTGTCATTGTGTCAGACCAATAATAAAGGCTTATTATTGGCCTTTATTATCCTGTATTATTAGTCTGTCTGCATCTCCTAAGATCAAAATGTTATGTTTGACCTTGTGATGTCATAAAGAAGACCTGAAATCATCCAAATGATTCTAGTGAAGGAGGATGGAGTTTAAAAACACAGTGGAGCTGTATTACCATATAACATCTCAAGGTGGAATTGAATGGAATGTTTTCTGTTTGTTTGAGAGAAGACCTCTGCCTAAACTTGCAGGATTTGTGTGTTATACATGTGAGAATAAAATAAAACAAAACACAACTCCAAGTATGTTTTGATGCAAATACAACAATATTATAGTTCAGAAAATAGCGTAATACAGGCCATTTAACCATTAAAACTACTGCCTCTTGTGGCTGGAGTTGGCATACATGGGTGCAGGGTCAGAGGGAACTATAGACCCGTCCCCAGTGTCGCTGTAGAAAAATGGAGGACTTTTTTAGAGGTCTAATTGGAACTTGGCAGTGCGTCCATGTGGGCTGCTGGTGGGGGATTAGACCAGTGGCTCAGTTGGCTGCTCCCTGATAGAACACTATGGACCCAATGCAGAAAGCTTCCCTTGTTACCCCGCGGCGAGGAGGGGAACAGGAACAGGCTGGGGGGTGGAAAAGGGGGGGTGTATGTGTGTGTAGTGGGGTGCGCTACCATTTGTCTCAGCCAAAAGGTCCCACCATCCTTCACAGATGGTTGGGCCGGCGTCCGCATTATTAGCGCTGTAGAGAAAACGAGAGAGAGACAGCACCAGAGAAGACACCTGTGCTAAACAAATCAAAGTCTGGCTCTGATCTGCAGATGCGTGGGACGATTTGTGGCAGAAACAAAAACACATAAAGGACAGTATCCAAAGCATATCGAGGAAAAGTTACTGAGGCAAGCAGAATCCCAGGCCTCTTTTGAAAGAATTAGCATTTCAGCCCATGGGGGAAATATAAAAGAAAGAGAGAAGAAAGGGCCGGGCACAGAAGGGGAGGCAGGCCACGGTTCAATGTTACACAAGGTTATGGATCCTATCAAATCAATGCTGCAAAAAGGACTGTGGCTATCAAAGCCTTTTCCAACTCCATCTTTTCCATCTGTTTTACTTTGAGAATTATTCGGATTAAATGAAAAGGTTTTAGGAAGTATAAACAGGCGTCTGCAGTATCCATGCATGTAAAAAGTCCAAGTGTTTTTATTACTTTTGTAGTTGCAAATTCATTCAATTATATATAGTCACATGTTGGAGCTCTAGCTGTGGCGATTAGAAAAGATGTTTGTTCAAGACCAGGAGGAGACAAGTATATATATACAAGTGTAATATATATACAAGTGTAATATATATATATATATATATATATATATATATATATATATATATATATATATATATATATATATAATACATATATATATATATATATATATATATATATATATATATATATATATTAGGGCTGGGAATATTAACGCGTTAATCGCGATTAATCGCGAACGATTAATGATCGCGAACAATTTTTTAAATCGCGATCAGAGTTTGCCAGCATTTTTTGCAATTCTACCATCCATATGCAGCTCATTTGGTTGTATTAATTAAACTCATTGTCGGTTAAACGCGCTATTTTGAGTTTGCTAGTATTTTGTTCCTTCTACGCATCCGTAGGCAGCTCGAGCGGGCTTCAATCATTTATTTACAATTTCTCAAAGTAAGCACTATTACTGGTTCATTGTTACTTTTTCCTTTCTCTGCACTTTTTTGAAATAAAAAAATGGTGAGAAATACTTTTCATTGTGAGTTTAACTTTAGATTCGAACGGTCTTACTGCAAGATATCAATTTTAAACATGCAAAATAAATCACGATTAATCGCGATTAACTATGACATTTCTGAGATTAGTTGCGATCAAGAAAATTAATCGTTTGACAGCCCTAATATATATATATATATATATATATATATATATATATATATATATATATATATATATATATATATATATATTTATTTATTTATTTATTTATATATATATATATATATATATATATATATATATATATATATATATATATATATATATATATATATATGTGCACTATGTACTGTACTGCTAGTGTCTATGGAGATGGGATGTTCCTCAATAAACTTAATCTGTTTACAGTGAAGTAATATGTCAGATCTGTAGAGGTGACCTCGCTCACAGTAAGAATTCAGGTTTTCAATGTACCTTTGAGCTATATAGAGTACCAGGAGATCCTCCTTCACACTCACACACACACAAACACACACACACACACACACAGAGAGAGAGAGAGAGACTTAGGTACATTCCTAAATCACTTCATTTCAAAGTGATTTTGCTTTTTTGTTTTTAACCTTTTCCTATGCACCTTTCTCCTTACGTTTTTTGTTCGACATCTTTGACATGTGTTGAAACCGACAAGTAACCCACTCTTCTTTTTCACCTTTTAGGCCTATGCAATTTAAGATAAGATAAGTTAAGATATGCCTTTATTAGTCCCACAGTGGGGAAATTCCAGTGTTGCAATGCACAGATCAAGAACATCAAGAAAAAGTAGCATACAACAGAACAATATAATAAATAAATAAATAATGGCCTAGGATAATTTAAAACTAGACCTAAAAATAGACTCTGGAGTATAGTTGAATATTGTAGTGCAAATAAGTTGAATGACATGTTTACAGTGTTTGTTGTACAGTCTGACAGCAGCAGGAAGGAAAGACCTGTGAAATCTCTCCCTCACACAGCGAGGGTGAATCAGTCTGTCACTGATGCTGCTCTCCAGAGCAGACAGAGCGTCCTGTAGGGGGTGAGACTCATGGTCCAGCATAGAGGTGACCTTAGCCAGGACCCTCTTGTCCCCCACCTTCTGCACTGAGTCCAGAGGACAGCCCAGGACAGAGCTGGACTTCCTGATGACCTTGTCCAGCCTCTTCTTCTCCCTCTCTGTGATGCTGCTGCTCCAGCAGACCACACCGTACAGGATGGCTGATGCCACCACAGAGTCATAGAAGGTCCTCAGGAGTGGCCCTCTCACTCCAAAAGACCTGAGTCTCCTCAGGAGATCGAGCCGACTCTGGCCCTTCCTGTACAGTGCATCAGTGTTATGAGTCCAGTCCAGTTTATTGTTCAGATGAACACCCAGGTACTTGTATAAGTCCACTCTCTCAATGTCCCTTCCCTGGATGTTCACTGAGGGGGCAGTAGAGTGGCGTCTGCGGAAGTCCACCACCATCTCCTTGGTCTTCCCTGCATTGATGATGAGGTGGTTCCACTGACTCCAGTCCACAAAGTCCTGCATTAGTCCTCTGTACTCCCCATCATCGTCATCCTTGATGAGACCAATGATGGCAGAGTCATCAGAGAACTTCTGCAGGACACAGCTGTCCGTGTTGTGTCTGAAGTCTGCAATTTATGCTTGATGAATGGGCAAATTATATTAGTACAGTATATCTGCTGTTAGTACATCCAACAGCCAGTTTTCCAGAACGCACAGATTGCCACTCCGCCCCTGGATACACTGATATACACTATAAAAACTGCAAACACACAGATCTCAGAGCTCTCCCCGTTTCCTTTCAGGAGGGCCTGAAGCTACGCTGTTCACTTTTTTCTGTAGCTTTATCTATGTGAGATTCAATAAACCCTTCTGACTTCATATTTCAGATTCATGGTCCTCTTTAATGCAACAACCCTATCTGAATAAATGCAACATAATTAAGTTTAATACCATACTGTGGAACAGTAATAACAGCTTCACGGAGACAAGCAAGTGGCTTATACTCCACTAGATAAGTTGCATAGTGCACCTTTAAATAAGAGATACATTTCAGACATCCATATTTTACCAACCCAAATCATTTTTTTTTTTTAAAGGGTACATTTTTAGTAAAAACACAGAAACAGCTTTGGCCTTAGAGTGGCCTCTGCTGTACAAGCCCTCTCATTCTCTGTGTATAAGAAGTGAAGCACTGTTCTTAAAGTAAAGAGTGGACGAAACTATAGAAGGACAAGCGAATGGGCAATAGACGCCCTGATAATTCTACCTATATAATATATGCTTTTAAACATCACACACAGAACCACAGTGTGCAATAGAAAATCAAGGTAGGCAGTTCCTAAAGACTCAGAGCAGACCAACTAATAGCCTCCCAGGGTGCAATGCGGTCACAAACAGTGATACAGAGTCAACATTGTGTTTTCAGGTCCCCTTCAACTGAAGAGGGCAAGCTTTTTAGCAGCAATACGAACAGGCCATTCCGCTATTTACCGCTCCACCTAAACTAATTTAATCTGGGCCTCTGTGCAAAGTGCTCTGAGAAAAACAGTACAGAGAATGTTGTTCAAAAAGTAAAGACTTGGTGCTGAGAGGTAAAAACAACAAGGTATGTACCCATATGTGTTAACGCTTGGGTGGTGAGCAAAAATATATTTAATTAAAAGTGCATTGTGTAACTTTTCTGGTGAAGGGTCCGTCAAATGCTTTTTTTCCGTGGAGATGTTATTGCTTTGCCTGGAATGTTTCACGGTATGTTATTAAACCTTTCTCTTTATGGGGGCCAGACTAGACTAAGTTACAGGTCAAATCTGTGGCAAGACAACACTGCTCAGTCACAATGTTGTTTTTCTAGATATTTTTGAGCAATAATACCACCTATAATTTAATAAATGTAAGATATAGCTGTTTATTGTCATACTATGAAACATTCCAGGCAGAGCAATGATATACTTAAAAAGTTACATAGTGCACCTTTAAAGGTCCCATGGCATGAAATTTTCACTTTCTGAGGTTTTTGAACGTTAATGTGAGCTCCCCTACCCTGTTTAGGCCCCCCCATGGCTAAAAGTTGCGAAATGTCTAAACTGAGCATTTGCGGTCCTTTTCTGCGTTACACAAAACCAGTGTTCAAACGGGCGAGTTCGGACAAGGAACCTTTTTGACGTCAGATCGGCAAATGCAGCTCCAGCCCCTCCCTCTGTCTCCGCTCAGCGTCCCTGTATATCCCGCCCATAGAGTTTGGACTGTGAATGCGCTACAATGTGAAATGCGTTTTTTTATTTGCCTGGAGGCACGTCCGAGTGTTTCTAGGCTCGCAAGTCCCTTACCCGACCCTCTGGACCTCTGACATACAAGTGGTTTAATTTTATTTTCTGTGTAAATATGCTTTTTTTCATTGCAAAGTCTCCCATCTGTCTTCCTGTGTTAAACACGGAAGAGAGGAGACGAGCTGCGCCGAGCTGCGGGGGAAACCCGCCCCCCCCGCTCCTTAGCCAATCTCTCTGTCCTTCTCATTTGCATTGAAGCAGCAACACCCACAATAAAGCATTTTAGACACATATCTAGCCTCATGAAGACTGTCAGAGTCATATCTCATGCACTGAGTGTTAATTTTGAAGAAGGATTCATTTACAGTATTAGGGAACCATTAAGGAGCCATATAAAAGCATCAAGAAGTACCATGTCATGGGACCTTTAAGGAGAGGACAGGTGAATAGGAAAAAAATATTCAATTTAGAGAAATCATTTTGAAACTTCTCCTGTGGTTTACTCACATAAATGTAATGTTTTTATATAAAAATAAAACATTTCATGGGTAAAAACACTGACCATTTTTGGGACATTCAAAACAGAAACATGGAAACAGCTAGGTTTACACTTCTTACTGTACTTATTTTTGTTGACATATTAGATACTAAAAATATACAGAAGAGATTTTGGAAATCTTATTTAGTATTTGAGTAAATTAGATCGGGCAGAAAATTTGACTAAAAATTCAAAGTTTGCTTCATTTTCAGAGTTAAAACTTGAATAAACCAGAAATGGCATCAGATATCAAAAATGGCTTATGTATGTTTCGTCCATGGTAACTAGTTGATTAAATTAATATGAAAACATCTTTCAGTGCGGGGTGGACAATTTAGTTATTCTAAGCTTGTTATGCAAAGTTAGCCAAAACTTTAAAAAGTTTGTTTTGCCTGTAGTGTCCAAACGGAGGGGTCAATGGGACTATATGCCACTGGGTGTTGAGTACTTCTAAGGAAAGTTTAATGCGTCTGATTTCAATGACCTTCTGATAAGTTCAATAGCACAAGCTGGTAAAATCATGTTCAGGCAGATGGTCAGAGCCTGGTCACTCGCCGGGGAAATGGGAATAAAAAGTGTAAATACTTAAATAACATCTCATCTCTAAGGTCACAGGCACAGCGAGCAACAAGTACCATCACTGGATCAGGGATGCTATTGAAATCCCTGATCCAGAATCCAGAAACGCGCCCACCAGACTGTAAATCAGGATGAGGGGGTGTAACAACTTTCTCGCACCTAGGATACAGTTCTGAAAGGTCCCATGACATGGTACTTCTTGATGCTTTTATATGGCTCCTTAATGGTTCCCTAATACTGTAAATGAATCCTTCTTCAAAATCAAGACTCAGTGCATGAGAAACAGAGATAAGATGAGAAAGAGTAATTTTTCTCTCTCTGAACACTCCATTATGGGAGTTGTTGCTTGAATGCAAATGAGGAGGACAGAGATGGCCAATAGTAGACGGTGGGGGCGTGGCCAAACTCTCCACTTTCAGCTCTCAGCTGTGCGCTCTGACCAATTTCCGCGTTTTTGCGCGGAGGAAGAGATGAGAAGCGTTCCATTGAAAAATAAACACATTTCCACAGAAAATAAAATTAAACCACTGCTGTTCAAAGGTCCAGAGGCTCAGATAAAGGACTTACAAGCCTAGAAACACTCGGACGTGCCTCCAGGCAAATAAAAAAACGCATTTCGCATTGCCTAGCGCATTCGCGGTCCAAACTCTCTGGGCGTGATTTACAGAGACGCTGAGTACAGACAGACGGGGGTGGAACTGAATTTTTCGATCTGACGTCAATAAGGTGCCTTGTTCAGAATTGCTCGTTTCAGCTGTGTTTTTTTCTAACGCAGAAAAGGACCGCAAATGCTCAGTTTAGACATTTCGCAACTTTTAGCCATGGGGAAGGGGGGGCCTAAACAGGGTAGGGGAGCTCACATTAACGTTCAAAAACCTCAGAAAGTGAAAATTTCATGCCATGGGACCTTGAAGAATTTGGACTGCAGATGGCGCTCTGGTCCTACTGCTCGAAGTAAGAAGACAAAATTCTGTGCAAAAGAATCTAAATTATAATCAATACAGAAAACCTAAGGAACCTTACTGGACTGTATTTAAATGACAGTTTGCCATATGTGGTAATTGTGTAAACAAGTCTAAATAAACTAAAGAAGTGTAAGTTGCTCTTTACTTTCTTAGTGTTTAGAATACCTTTGTGTTTAATTTACCTTTTTAATGGTCCTATATTAAAATTGATTCTTGTGAGTTTTAAGTCATGTTATAATGCTGCTACCTCATCAAAAACATACCTGGAGTTGTAATTTGTTTCATTCACACATGTTTGAGTAACCTTATTTTTAGTCTGTTCCACCTTGTGATGTCATGAAGCAGTAGTTTTCAAATAAACAGCTACCTTTTAGTAGAGATTGACAATTCCAGTGCTGAAATTATCCAAATGATTCTAGTGAAGGTCTAAATATGCAGGGTTTGTGTGTTAAACATGTGTGAATGAAACAAAACACAACTCCAGGTCTGTTTGTGATGAGGAAAAAACACAGATCAGAAAAATGTGTAATAGGGGCCCTTTAAATACAATACAATAAACTGGTGACATGTACAAGAGAAATACGTGCATGCCATATCTGTCAGTATCAACATGCAACAGGATTGAAAAAGAAATAGTGAAGCTAAATGGACTTTAAAAACACAGAGGAGCAACAAGATGACATCAAGAAGAAGATATACAAACAACCACCACAATGCTGGGTTATTTTTGTTTAAACATTGGCTAGGATTGTCATGTAAAATTGCAATACAAAATCAGAATTTGCAGGACGTACTGTAGCGTGACAGAATTGTGTTGGCTCTTGCACTGTGTTACCAGCTAAATAAGAATAATTTTCAACACTGAAGTGAGAATTTGTCATTATAGCTTTTCACTGGGCACTTTTACTGTGCTGAAACATGTCTTAAACAGCCTTGGGGGACTCATTTAGCCAGCCATTGCTCTTAATATGTGTAATTAACATTTCCACCATGTCTTGTTAATTCCACTGTAATTGGCCATTCACCAGTGTCACAAAAAAGCCCAGTAGCCACCTGTAGAACTGGGGGTGATTAGCGATAGCCTTCAGAGCCTGCCCCCTGCTGGTGTTTGGTCCACAAATCATTAAGAGCTGCGCTGACTGGGTTGATTGCAGAGCTGATGGCAGGGGGCGCCGTGTTACCTGTTAAATCACCTAAAAGGCCACTAAGCTGGAGGTCAGCTGGGAAAATGGCACTTGTTATAGGGGAAAGGTGTCATCCCAAACCTGGTGCCGGAAGTAAAATTTACTTCCAGAACCAGGTATGGTAACTAGGGATGTCAACAATTAATCGACTTACAATTAATTGTCGATCAAGACGTTGGCTGAACAAAATGCATTCATTGTAACTAATCGCTAGAGGGCGCTACTCTGGAATGTGAACACGAGATGCGAACCCACTCGCGAGAAAGACCATAGCGTTACATCATGTAACCCTTTCCTCTCTGGATGTTGCCATACAACTCACAGTAGAGCTGGACCTAGAACCATATATTTTTGAAATTATAAAAGCATGTAACTTACATGCTTTTATAATTTCTTGATTGTTCTGGTTTGAGGCCCTGTAATGTTTTATGCTGTGTCCAGGGGCCCTGTGAAATTTATATTTTGTCCTGTAACCCTTCACAGATTAAGGAAATATTGTTGATGCCTTAGTTCAAAATAAATATTGAGAATGTCCTAAAAATAGCCTGGATTCACTGGTTTCATCATAATATGTAGACTATATAACATTCTGTTATTTAATTTCTTCTGTTCCTTTTAATTTCAAGATTTCCATGCTGCAAGTGCAACAACTGAGCCAGTCCTCAATTTATTTTCAATAAAGAATGTATTTTGTTATTCAGCATCAATACATAATTAATTGAGGAATATACAATATAATAATACTATGATATATTTTTGACTCAGTATACTATACTCATGTATACTATAGCTTATATTTTTAAAGACCCTATTGAAACACTAAAATTCATGTGAAAAACGCTGCTTATCAGTTAATCGTAAGTCGATCGATAAGGTCAATCAACTATAGATTAATGAATTAATCGATCATTTGCATCCCTAATGGTAATATCTTTTTTGGTTTTCCCATAGACTTTCCGAAAAAGCAAAACAAAAAAATATATATATAAAAAATAATTGAAAGCTCAGGGCTAATCAGCTACATGATAACTAATGGGGTGACAGTAGCTCAGCCCACTGTTCCAAAGGTTGGCGGTTCGATTCCCGCTCTTGACATAAACATCATTGGTTGAGGAGTCAAATCCACTGACTGAAGTTGGCGGTGCGATTCCATCTCATCTAATACTACTTCTTCCATTGTTTATTTATTAGAATCCACATTTGCTTTATCCAAGGGCTAATCTTCATGGAGTCATGGAGTGCTCTACTGTGTTTTTAAACTCCATACACCTCTAGAATCATTTGTATACTTTCAGCCCTGGAATCTCTTCTGAACGAAAGGTAAAATATAGCTGTTAACTTTAAAACTACCATGCCATGACGTCAACAGAGCATTTTGAGCTTTGGAGTTGTAGTCAGACTAATAATAAAGGGTTACTCAAACACATATGAATGACACAAAACACTCCAGGTATGTTTTGGATTAGGCAATAACATTATAACATGGATAAAAGTTCACAATTGCGTCAACTCTGTGTAAAATAGTACATTTAACATTACATTACTTTACACAATGCAGAAAACTTTGTCAGGAACCAAGAATTCTCCAGCCCATTTGAGATTCAGACAAAGACGCTGGGCCATACTTAACAGAATAATGAATACATTATAACCAATAATTAATCCCTCATTTCATTAAAACACTTACATGTATATTAGTGGCTCTACATAGTTTCCAATTATCGCAGGGCGTGTGCACTGTTCATTCCTTATTACCCACAAATTGAATCAGAATTTGTAACAGACTTAATAAATTGTTCTTGCTTCATTTAAGACAAGATGGTGAGTTGTTTATTTGTTACGGGGACGTCACAATGTCTCTTTTTAGCCGTAAGATTTTAAATTCTGCATTCACTCCAATTCCAGCAAGGTCCATAAATTATAAGTACTGCAGTATTCTCATTTCCCTGTATTTCAGAGCCCGCCACGATAAACCGCAATTAAGAACTGCATAAAATAATAATTGCCATTCTTTTGTTTTAATTAAGCCGCTCCTCGGGGCAATGCAGATGAGCACAATTTATTTCAACTATTGCAAGTATTACTGTGAGCTGGAAGTTATGGGGTACTTCAAGACACCTAGTTTAAGCCTGTCTGGACTGTATAGAGTGTGTATGTGTGTTTTCAACAAGGGGAAGTTATTTGGTTTAAAATTCTCCCGGTATTTCTGAGCAAGATCGAAAGTTATACAAGTTTACTGTACTTTTGCTACGGGTATATGTGATGCTTTAGTCATGGTGTTTATTGTCTTGTTTGTCAGATGTTTTATGTTCACTGTGGGCCTAGGGAGCGCTGCAATTTCAAACCCTGTGTGTGCAACCTGTACATAAGGTTTTTGACAATAAAGCTGACTTTGAACTTTGAAGTTATGACAGCATTTTGACTGCATGTCAACAATACATGCAATAATATGACTGCTTTATTTTGATTGGGTTCAATAAATATGTGTCATTAAAGGTGCAGTATGCAAATCTTCTGCTGCTGGTATCCATGGAAATATTTCTTTGCTTATATCCATGGAAACAGAAAGTTGACCCAACTCCTCTCACATGTTTTACAACATATTTTTGCACAATACATGCCCCTGTAGCAAAATAAATGCTAGACGGAGAAATTGAATGTTTTACTGTGGAACATTCCAAGCATAGATATAATATCTCCATGACAACCACGTGGCGGACCTCTCACCTTTAAAGATCCCATGACATGGTACTTCTTGATGCTTTTATATGGCTCCTTAATGGTTCCCTAATACTGTAAATGAATCCTTCTTCAAAATCAACACTCAGTGCATGAGAAACAGAGATAAGATGAGAGAGTATTTTTTCTCTCTCTGAACAGGCCATTATGGGCGTTGTTGCTTGAATGCAAATGAGGAGAAAAGAGCTGGCCTATAGTAGAGGGTGGGGGCGTGGCCAAACTCTCCGCTCTCCGCGCTCAGCTCTCAGCTGATCCATTTCCGTGTTTTTGCACGAGGGAGAGATTTGAAGCGTTCCATTGAAAAATAAACACATTTCCACAAAAAATAAAATTAAACCACTGCTGTTCAAAGGTCCAGAGGCTCAGATAAAGGACTTCCGAGCCTAGAAACACTCGGACGTGCCTCCAGGCAAATAAAAAAACGCATATCGCATTGCCTAGCGCATTCGCAGTCCAAACTCTCTGGGCGTGTTTTACAGAGACGCTGAGTACAGACAGACGGGGGTGGAACTGCATTTGCATTTCTTTTTTCGATCTGACGTCAAAATCGCCCGTTTGAGCTCCGATTTTTTGTAACGCAGAAAAGGACCGCAAATGCTCAGTTTAGACATTTCGCAACTTTTAACAAGGGGGGGGGGGCTAAACAGGGTAGGGGAGCTCACATTAACGTTCAAAAACCTCAGAAAGTGAAAATTTCATGCCATGGGACCTTTAAAGGGCCCATGTTACACTGTTTAATGGCGTATGTTTCATCATCTAAAACATACCTGGTGTTGTGTTTTGTTCTACTCGCACATGTTTAACACATAAACCCTGCAAACCCTGCAGAAAATACTCAACCTTGTGATGTCATGTGGTAATAAAGGAAGTGCTCCACTGTGTTTTTAAACTCCATACAACTTCATTAGAATAATTTGGATAGATTCAGCCCTGGAATTTCCAATCATTCCTGAACAAAAGGTAAAAGGTAGCTGTTAACATCGAAACTCCTGCTTCATGATATTATAAAGGTGAAACAGAGCATTATGAGCTTTCGAGATGTAGACTAGAATAATAAGGGGCTACTCAAATATGTATCCATGAAACAAAACAACTCCAAGTATAGAGGAAACAACATTATAACATGACTTAACGCTCACAATAGTCAATTTTGCATTGAAACAACTCTATAACATACACGCAGTCACTCTATACCACTCTGATGCAATATTACACTCAATCTACATTATTCCTACCGCAAGACCACACCTCAGGCCCATCTGTAAGTGCACACATAGGCACAAGCCACGTTTTTGTTGGCCAGTAAAGCTTGCACTACCACTCGGCATCCATAAACGCAGGTGTGAAGAATCCCAGATATCCACTGCAGTTGATCTCCTCTTTACGAGCAGGTAAGTGGAGGCAGGGGACCAGGGGACGAGGCCGGACCAAGCAGACAGTTGTGGGGCCCCGTTTGTCAGCTTTGCCCTCACACCCCTTGTTGACACATGCTCCCATAGGAAAGACAGACACAAACAAATGGACTAGCATTGAGCCACCAAGCTGAGTGTGGTGTTGCAGAGAGAGGATTAAAGTGGCTAAACATACAGCAAGCTATTCAGTGAGTAGTGATGTAATGTTTGTGAATGAATCTGCTTTTTTCAACGGTTCCGTAAATGTTATAATGCTGTTACCTCCTCACAAATATACCTGGAGTTGTGTTTTGTTTCTTTCACACATGTTTGAGTAATACTGGTGTGGTAGTCTGACTCCAAAGCTCAAAATGCTCTGTCCCACCTTGTGATGTCATGTAGTGGAAGTTTTCAAGTTAACAGCTATCTTTTAACTTCAGTTTAGTAGCGATTGGGAATTTCAGAGTTCAAATCACCCAAATTATTCCAGTGAATGTGTATAAAGAGATTAAAAACACAGTGGAGCACGTCCTGTATTACCACAACATCACAAGGTTCAGTCTAAATATGCAGAGGTTGTGTGTTAAACATTTGTGAATGAAACAAAATACAACTCCGGGTTTGTGATGAGGAAACAACATTATAACACATCACACACATTTTCTTTGTAAATTTGTATGCATTTTTACATTGATTAACACTGAACCAACACAAGAATCAAAACATAAGCAGAGTAGGCAACACTAGTGAGAGCTTTGTGTGTGCATCTTTATAACAGTTAGTTTTTGAAAAATTATTATTGTAGAATTTCATAATTTCAGTCAGTTTTAACCATTTTAAACAAATCTGAGCATTGGCCATTTCTCTCTGTGATTAGCTTGTAGCTCCTGTTACATAATTAAATATAAAAAGATCCAGTCTTTTGAATGGCTCTTTGACACGAATGGATCCAAGAGATTCGGATCCCACAAAGGAGCCGAAAGTCCGATCATATAGTGTGTAACATGAGCGAACAGGGCAATTTGACAGTGACTCCTCTGGCATCAACAAAGTCAGACTATTTTAATCCAAAGGTCTGCGCTGTGAGCTGACGCAATTCTGCGAGTGTGAGGTTGGGCTAGTAACATAAAACATGATTGGTTGAAAGGAAATGATAGAATAGTCAGAAAAGGGGGTGGGAATTAGATTTTAATTTACACAAGGGATGGGTAAACATAAAATTGATTATTTTCCGATGATGTTGTTTACTCATTAAAAACATAACCAGGATTTGAGTTGTGTTTTGTTTCATTCACACATTTTTAACACACAAACCCTGCATGTTTAGTTCTTCTTCTCAAACTGAAAACACACTCCATTGTGTTTTTAAACTTCATGCACCTTCACTTAAATCATTATAGATTCAGCCCAGGAATTATCAATCTCTACTGAACTAAAGTTAAGGTATTTGTGACATCACTAAGTGGAACAGAGCACTTTGAGTTTTGGAGATGTAGACAGCCTAATAATCTATGATTACTCACATGTTGAATGAAACAAAACACAACTCCAGGTATGTTTTTGATGAGATAACAACATTATAACATGACTTAAAGCTCACAAGAGTCAATTTTGTCTAATATATGACCTTGAATATTGACTTACAAAACTTGTAATTCAATTTATTACTTGTGATGGGCACAAATCAGCTCACGTGTAGTTCCAGCCAAGCCAGCTCTTTCTGGTCAGATTGTGCTAAAATAAAGCTGCAAAGTATCAGTTAAAGCTCAAATACCAAAACTTCACTTGCTTACTGTCAATTTCTATGTTTGATTGTATTATTATTTTCTAAATCATGGCCTACCTATTCAGAAAATTGGAAAAAATGTGATTTGGAGTAGATTTAAATTACAAAAACACACACTTGTTCTTTCTTGTTCTTGTCATTTTTAAAGAATCATTCATCTCCCGACAGGTGCAAAAGCCTCTCTCTTGGCAGGAGCTGATTCGTCATGTGTCAGAAAGGGTGACGTTGGCAGGACAGATGCCGCTGATCGATCCGTGAGAGACTAAATAAAATGATGTCTGTTTGGAACAAAAATCAGCACATGAAAAATGACTAGACTCCAAATAAATGAGGCGTAGTATAAAAACGCTAGCAAAATAAATATGAAAAATTCAGTACTGGGTTAAAAGATTCATGGATCTTTCTGTGTTAATTAGCAAATGGAAAGGTAAATGATTAACAGGATAATGTATTGTGTCAACATGATGCACTGCTGAAAGAAAGTGCAATTAGAAAAAGAATAACCACAGCATTTAGATCAAACTTTAAAAGGGACTCTGTAAAATGTTAAGCAGCAAATGTTAACTTTAAAGGGATATGCCACCCCCAGGTCAAACTTGGGCATCTCCCCACAGTCCAGAGACTAAAATAAGTGGTGGAAAGTGTTTTCCTGGTCACCCAGCCATTGTCCGAGTCTGTCAGCACTGACCGCCGCGGTATCTGCAGCTACTCCGCGTTAGACTGGAGTCTAACGGCGCCAGAGAAAGATTTCGGCCAAAAGAAATTAATTTGCTCGATGCATTTCCCAATTACTTTCTGTGTAGTGCGCATTCATATCGAGTGCAAATAAATGTGCAAATCAACACGGAGAGCTTGCCTTGGTCATTTTGGGTGGGAACTATTTTTCAGTGCGGAAAAAGAAAGCCGAAGCACGCACCACGCTGCCAGGGGAATCCCTGTTATGCACCAGGAAGGGAGTTCCCCTGTTGCGCAGCGTGGTGCGTGCTTCGGCTTTCTTTTTCCGCACTGAAAAATAGTTCAAACAAGCATTCATTATTTGCAGAGGATAAAAATGCTTTATAATCATATATCATATAATGTCATTTTGTGTTAAAGTCATGTTGTGCTTGAGTCTGGTATATTATTATTATTATATTATTATAATTTATGATACCTAAATTGGGGTTTTTTTCTCGCTAGTGTTGCTTACTCTGCTTCTGTGCTGATTCTTGTGTTCATTCAGTGTTAATAGGTGTAAAAATGCATAAAAATGAGAATAAGATATTTGGTTATTTTAAAATATGAATTATTATATTATTTAATTATTACAATGTATTGTGTAAACATGATGCACTACTGAAAGAAACTTAGAAAGTTAGAAAAAGAATGATCCCATCATTTGGATCAATAGACAGATTGTGTTTGAGTCTGTTATCATTATAATCTAGGATACCTGTGGATCATCTCTTATAATTGAGAGATTTCAAATCACGATATTGATCTAAATGGGCTTCATAAAAGAAACAAGTCTGACTTCTCTTGTGATATAGAGCAGCCCCAGTCTGATGCTATTTCAAAGTTTCAATTGATTACAGTTTTGAAATCCACCCCTAATCTTTACTCTTACAAACGTGATGCAATTTCTCTAGCTTTCGAATCAAGGTTGGATTAAAATAGTTGTTTTTCCTGGCCAACTCTTTAGGCCCACTCATTTCTCTACAGAGCAAACCTCATGTTAAACACTTTGCTCTGTGTAATGTATTTACCCAGTGCGCGCTTACAATGACCTAACATCAGGCCACAGCCAAGGACACGCCAAATCCTGGGTCCAAAACCGCTGAGACTTCCAACGGTCTCTGGACAAAAGGCAGAAATAAACCCAAGCATTGTTGGGACCGTGCGCTTAATAAATCTTTATGTGCTAGTTTTTATTAAGAGGCATCAAAGGGAGGCATGCAAACCGAAAGGGACCTCAGGCAGCTTTGTCATGCCTCTGTAGGGGGAGCTGGGCAGAATGGCCGGCGGCGTGGACCTCTCCCAGTGCGGGGGCAAAGTCAAAGGGAGAGAAGAGGAGAGGGCTTCATGTTCAGTACAAGAGGAGGGGAAAAGAACACACACAGATGCCAATTCATTCATCATACTGCAACAGACTACACACAAACATGTACTCGCTAGGCCCCCGAGCAAGTACATGTTTTGTACTCGCTGGATGGTGGGGGGCAGATGACGTCACCACATGACATCACAAGTTGGAACAGAATATTTTCAGTTTGAGCTGAAATATGCAGGATTTGTGTGTTAAGTAGAGTTAATATGATTAACTTAGATTCAAGAGCTGGACCACACCTCAACCTCCTCGCCAGCCAACCACAGCTCATCATGATCACGCCTTCAATTACCCAGAAGTCCTATTTATACAGCCTATCCCGACAACACTGTCCACGTCAGCTCTCTCGACCCCCTCCCTGCCACCCCATGTCTCTCGTCCATCATTCAGCCTGAAGACATCATCCTTAAAGAGGGGGATTCCAAATAAGCTGGATGACCATTTTGGATTGGAGACGGAGCCCTCACCCTGAGTCTCCCCCCAGCCATCACATCTACCCACGTCAATATTAATATTATCGTATTTCATTGTTGTGGCGTGGCTCTTGCAAGTGAAACATGTGCGAATGAAACCTCAACTCCCTGGTATGTTTGTGATGAGGAAACATTATAACATGGGCCCTTGAAGCTATGACAAAGTCTGTCTCAGTCCATGACACAACTGTCATCCTTACTCAGAGTCTGCAGTGTAGCCATACTGTACCTGATAAAGTCTTCTTGGCAGCCCGTCTCCTATGGTACTTTGCAATCTAAGCAGCATTTCCACGTGACCGGACGAGTTAACCCAGGATCACTCACATCTTCTTGGCCCCCTTTTGATTTTTTGTTCTGAGGTTTGAAGAGAAGTGAGGTGGAATAATCCTCACTGCAGCAATAGGCCAGGGTATGTAGAGTTCATGTAATGAAAAGTTATTGCAAATGTATTGTGTGATTTAAGCACACATAATGAAAGGTAAAACTATTCATTTGTTGCAGTAACTGACTTAGGATGTTTAGCTGGTTTTATATTGCGCTGGAGCCTGTGAGTCTTGGGTTATTTATTACCTTTTAGGATCTAATGTTTTTTCCTCCAGGGAATGAACTTTTATTTGAAAATCCACTGGTTCGCACAGAGGAATATTGCAGTCAACTGTTTGAATTTTCACACAGTTGTGTAAAAGTACTGTACATTATATTTGCACTATGTGTTTTTTACTTATTTATTAGTCCTTCAGGACAGTTGTTTTCGTAGATGTCAACACATTATACATTTAAAAAAGGTCCTCAAAACAGTGCACAAATCAGTGCACAGTCAAATCTATGAATGAATTAGAGATGACCCAATACATTTTCTTTTTGGGGAGTAAAAGTTCATGGTATATGTAGTTCTCTGTTCTTTTTTAGCTATTATTGCACCATAACAATGAGTCTAAGCAGAGTCTTGTTATTTGATATATTGTGAGACTTTTGGCAATACAATATCACAATATTTCGGCTATTGTTACATCCTAATTTACATAAGATAAGATAATCCTTTATTTGTCCCACAATGGGGAAATTGCAGTGTCACAATGCAAGTTTGAGAAACAGTTGGAAAATATGAGTATGCATCAAAATAAAGATAAATAATAATAATAATAATAATAATAATAATAATAATAATAATAATAATAATAATAATAATAATAATAATAATATTATTATTATTATTAAGTATGTATAATCAACTAAAAAAACACAACACTGTAATGTTAAAAGGCACAGGAACGGTGCACAATAAATGTCTTTGATTCTGAGCAGTGAACAAACTCCAGTGACTCCAGTATACTAATATATAATATCACTACAATAAAGTGACTCAGATGATTGTGTACAGTGCAGTGATGGGCAGTGGTTGTTAAATAAATAAGTAGGAGCAATATTATGACTTTAAATAATATTGCACATTGTAATTATTACTATGGAGATGACACATGGTTGATATGGAGATGAACATGAATAGCATTGATCATTGTACAGAATACACTTTTTAATGATGCAGCAATATTCAATAGCATGGCATTAAACTGTGAGCGGAGTTGGCTCCACAGATCTGACCTGCATCTCAGCATGGTGCCATCATCTGCTCTGCTTTCTCTGTGGAAAAAGAAAAGCTCAATACCATACTGTGGAACATTCCAATCAGAACCGGGGCGGACTGGCAATCTGTGCATTCTGGAAAAGTCAAGAACGGCCGTCTGGTATACCGGCCATCGACCATATTCACAGCTGAGGGCGCTAATACAATAATTTGCCCAAATGTGCAGTTTCGATCTATTTAGTACTTTGCATTGTGTCTCCATTGTAACTGGTGAACATTCCGCCGATACACATACACGCAGAACACCCCCAGTGCGATGTCACAACAAAGTATCAATAACATCTGAATTGATACAAGCAGCTGGCGGACCGTCCACGAGGAAAGTCATTTAGTTGGAGGTTTATTGTGTAAATGCTATATTTTTCTATCATCTTCTTTTGCTCTGAGAGTCTGAGTGATCGCCACAGTCAGACCAAGACCAGATCTTGCTTTAGGCCTCCTGCTGGCTACTTCAGCATCAGCATCCTTCAGCAGTTAAACATCAATATCTCTCTCCTCTGAAGTGTCCACTTCATCAGTTTGCTCTGTAGGACTTGATTTTGAAAACATCTCACCTTTTCATCGCTCCACACAGAGGAGGAAAGAACCAGCATGGTTATTCTAAAGTACACACTTTCTCAAATAAATGTACTTGCAAAGAGCATTTCACACCTTTTGTTAGGATGTTTTTTATTCATTTATGTTTTAACTACTACTACAACTACTACAACTACTACAACAACTACTACCACTACCAACTACTACTGAGTATTAATTAGTACTACTACCAGCACTACAACTAGTAGTTAGTAGTAGTTGTTGGTAGTAACTAACTACTACTATTACTACAACTATTACTACTAACTACTAACAACTGCAACTACTACCACTTACTACTACAACCTACTACTACTATCACCATGAATTCTACTAACTTCTACTATCTACTAACAACTACTACTACCCCTATTACAACTACAGTACATACTTGTTGTAAATACAATTGTAGCATTTAGACTTTAAAAATTGATTTCTTTTATGCTATTGTCATATATTGGTAAGGCACAATGAGTTAAACGTGTATGAAATGCACAGTGTAAATAAAAACATCTGACCTTGCTTTACCACTATTGCAACAAATACTTTCTCCTATATATTTAGAGGAGTATTTTTTCCAGCTCATTCTTAACATGATGCTTTTTTAATGTATGTGTACTTTATAACTTAGACACTACCACTACTTAATGAACATCTATTTTAGTTGTCCCCATTAGGCCGGTATTATTTCAAAGTGCTCCAGTTGGCTATGTGGGGCGAATACAAACAAATGCAAGCGCCCAGTTCCCCTACCTCCGGAACAAGTCTCTTCAGATATGTTAATGACCTTGTATCCCTGGGCTAGCTCCATACTAGCTCTGTACAGGACTATGGAACAAAAAACAGTTATAATGGAATAACCCTGAATGCTAAGGCTAATTAACTCTATCACTGCTATTTTAAAGGTCCTATATCATGCTAAATTTACTCTTGTGAGCTTTAAAGCCCCAGTGTGTAGGATTCGTGGCGCATCGGTGGATGGTGCTATTGCACTTTCTGTTTTAGCTACGGCAGACCTCGAGGGTCACCCGGGCGCGCCGCAGCGCGGACAGCTCTCGTACCCGCGCACGAGCCGCGCGCTGCTACTGTATAAATAAAACGCGGTCCCGTTTTTGTTTTGTTTTTTCTCTCATGAAAACACACATTCCCGATCATGTACCATGACACTCTACACATCAAATGAAACCTTACAATCTCCTCTTTTTGACTATGCTATTCATTTCCCTGCACAACAATCACTCCCCGAGCACATGGGGCTTTTATACGGAAAAGCACAAAACGAGGTTAGCTTACCTTAGAATGCTTTGCACAGGTCAAACTCTGTATTTCACCATAAACTTGCTCTCAATTTGTCCGTAAGGATCCAGCGAATAAAATCCAGTAAAACAATTTAGTCCAAAACACGTGTTAGATCCATTACGACGTCTGATCCGGCAGCATGCTTGTGTTGTTTACCCAAAACCACGAGCCTTGCCGAAGGCGAAGGCGGAGCCCAAATGTCCTTCTGCGGCTCTCGTATTCAAAATGGCTGCCTCTGCATGGGGAAGATCCCCCTTTTATGTGACTATATCTAAGTCCAAAAGAATACTTTGATTTCATGATGGAAGTGAAAAGGTTTGGAAAACAATGTATTTTTGAATGGGCATCTTCAATTTCAGTAATTAACGGGTAAAAATCTTACACACTGTCCCTTTAAAGATGCACTGTGTAACTTTTTGGTTGAGAGTTTCTATGGATATGTCATTGCTCTGCCTGGAATGTTTCACAGTATGACTTTAAACTGCTCTACCTTATATTTATTCAGTTACAGGTGGTTTTATAGCTCAAAAAATTGCTAGAAAAACAGGCATTCTGACTGTGAGCAGGGTTGTCTCTCCACAGATCTGACCTGTAACTTGGTCTGGCCTATGAAGATGGAAAGGTTTAATTTCATACTGTGAAACATTCCAGACAAAGCAATCACATCTTGATGTAGATAAGCATTTGACAGACCCTACACTAGAAAAGTGACACAATCCACCTTTAAGCCACTTTATAATGCTGTTACATCAAAAAAATACTTTATCCTACGTATACATCTCCAAAGCTCAAAATGCTTCGTTCCACCTTGTGATGTCATGAAGCGGTACTTTTCAAGTTAACAGCTACCTTTTACATTTAGTTCAGTAGAGATTGGGAATTCCAGGGCTGAACTGATCCAAATGAAGGTTCTAGTGAAGGTGTATAGAGTTTAAAAACATAGTGGAGCACATCCTTTATCCCCATGACATCACAAGGTGGAACAGAGTGTTTTTTTTTAAGAGTAGAACACGCCTAAATATGCTAGATGTGTGTGTTAAACATGTGTGAATGAAACTGCATTCACACAACTGCAGGTTTTAATGAGGAAACAACATTATGACATCAATCAGAAAATAATGTAATATGGGCCCTTTAATGATGCAAAACACCTTTGCAACATACATTATTGCTGTAAATTAGTAAGACATTTTGCGAAATGAAAAAGTGCACCATAGAAATAGAAACTTGTAACTGGTCCCACAGGTGATTTTTTACTGTCTATTGCAAGCACGATTTGGCACAAGTACAAAAAAATAAGCAGAACAATTAGAATAACCGTTGAATAATTGTTTTCTTTTGTTTGTTTGTTTGTTTTTTCTTTTTTGGTTTTTCTCAGAATAAAATGGCGGATCCTCACATCGAGTAATGAAAGAGCAGGTTGCTGTGTGCAGGGTGGAATTGCATTTTAACTAGAGTTTATCTTCACCACATGGTTAATGGAAACAGTGAACACAGCACAGGTGTCGAACACAATTCAATGCCATTTGGATCGCAGAAAAACAGGGTAAGTATTATTTTTTTTAAAACAAGCATAATTAAAAGTAGATTTTGAAATGTTGAAATACATAACAATGTGCATTTGAATACATCATGTCTAATATTTAAGTCTATGTGTGAAATCTGTTCCTAAATATGGCATTAATAAAGGCTCTATATTACACAAAATTGTAACTTTTTTTATAGGAGGGTCCACCATCTGGTTGTCTCCATGGAGATGTTATTGCCTTGCCGAGAATGTTCCACAGTATGGTATTATACTTATTTATTTAGGTATTTGCACAATTTCAGGTGTTAAGCTGCTAGAAAAAGATGCATTCTTGTTATGAACATGGTCATCACTCCACAGATTTGCCTTGTAACTTGGTTTTGTGGTGCTACTTGCTTGTCTTCATGGAGATGTTTAATGCTATTGTTACGTTTGGGCGCCTTTTGTTTTCCCTTGGTTTTTGTTTGTTTGTTTGTTTTTGTAAGTTGCTCTTATCTATTTTTAGATATATTTAACTCTTTCTCTACCAGCCTGTTTTCAAAATCTAAGCCCCTGTCTACCAGAGATTCAGAGCATTTTCACTGATTTTTCAAGACTCACAGAATACTGAGTTCTTTCACTATATAAACGTAGCACACATCAAAATAAAGTGTTGACTCTCATCTTTCACCTGGAAAAAAAATTATGTTTCTAACCTTTTCGGTTCTCAAGTAATTGATAGTAGAACATAGCAAAGTTTCAGCAAAAACACTGTTTTTTGACAACAAATTTGAGAAAATGAGCCTTTTGTGTATTACAAGCAGATAAGTGACTTTGACATCAATACTTATTGATTTAGTGACACCTCAAACATCTAAAATAACAGAGAAAGATTTTTGATTGCAAATTTGTTTTTTTTATTTACAAATATAAGAAATAACTATATACAAATTGACAAAGAGAACAATCTTGAGAGAATAACAACAGTTACAATAACAACAGAACAATGTGTGCACGCGCGTGAACAATGTGTGCACGTGCGTGAACAATGTGTGCATGTGCGTGAACAATGTCTGCATGTGCATGTATGCGTGTGTGTGTGTGTGTGCGTGTGTGTTGTTGGCCTTCAGGGAGAGCGGCAAAGTACTGGCGAGCATAAAGGTTTGTCTGCTCAGTAATGTGTGCCAGAAGCTCATTTGTGATGAGGAGCTCAAAGAAGTCTGCTGGCACGTCAGACTTCAGCTCCGCTGCAGCGCTCCGGAGTCCAGGGGTGGCCGTGAAGGGAATCATGTTGGGTTCCCAACCTTTTTGTTGCCACTCCACACTTTGTGTGGCAGATGCACCACCTGTAAAATGACAGAAATGTACAACATTACCTAATGTATTTTTTTTGTATTGCTGCAAAGTAATGGGGAGAATGTATATATTTTTTTACCTTTCTTCTCCGCTTTGCGAGCAGAGGTCCCCACCCCTGCTCGCAAAGTAGGTCCTCTGCTGGATGAAGGCTCTGTAAATGGGAAATTCCTTCACATCAATAGTGGCATTTTACATATACAATTTTACATATACACACACACACACACATGCATAAACCTTTATACACATAGCTACGCACGCGCACACACGCACGCGCACACGCACAGACACGCACGCACAGACACGCACACACACACACGCACGCCTGCATTCATTCACACAGTAGCTCCCGGACATTTGGACAAGAGGGAAAAAGTGCATGCAGGCAGGGAGGAGATAAAGTAAGTTCATTCATTGATTCACCACACAGCACGTAAACTTAGTTCTTACCCATCTCTTCCTCTGGAGAGGGGGATCTGCTTCTCCCAGAGGATCCCGACGGCAGCCGCTCATCGGGCGGCTCGGGGTCTGGCTCACTGAACTCAAATTCGCTGTCCTCCGGGTCTGAGACCCGAATAGACATGGCCCCTGCCTCGGACAGACGAGATCTCTTTCTTGCCGTCCTTGCCTGATCCGGCGTGTCTCCGCGGTCCTGTGGTCCGGGACCTTGGGTCCCAAGACCACTCCGACCGCTCGGATCACTCCGTAAAAACCGATCGATTGTTAGCTGCCGCTAGGCAGCTAACGCCATATTGCTCCACTACTCAGTACACACGGGTGAGCGCTTCTGGGCTCTCCGCCCCCGATCGCCAAACTAACACACACACGATCACCACCTAGGGGTTAGATGTGTGAATTACACCTTGAACTATGAATTACAAGTTGCTCCCGGACGTATCCTAGCAACCCCCGCTGAAAAACGGCTCTGACGTCAATCGACGTCTCGGTAGACTACGTCTGGAATCGCTCTGACGTCAAACGACGTCTCCGGTAGAGAAAGAGTTAAGAGTTTTTTTTGTGCTCATTTCCACCAGGAGCCTTTAAACTCTCTCGCTCTCCTCCTCCTCCTCCTCCGCTGTGGCTTGATCCCGGAGTGTGCACACCTCACGCTGGGGAGCTGCCTTGCTGGCCCCTCTGCCCCTGAGCATTTGTTAGCTTTTGTGTTAGCCTAGCTTATTTTTGTTTACCCCTGGTTGGTCCGGACGTCCCGTTTTCGTTATTTTGGTTTACGTAGGGATAGTTTTTGGGGTTGTGTTCTCGTTTAGGTAAGGATAGCGGTGCACTGGCAGCTTCCATGGCCCTGTATAAGGTTGTAAGGAGAAATTCAATTTGTCAACTGGACAAAAGATTATTTGGTCAAATACGTTTCACAGTTCATCCAAGCTGCTTCTTCAGTTCTGGCTAGAGTGCTGGCGGACACAGCTTATAACAATCTGCAGTCTGTGTCCACCAGCACTCTAGCCAGAACTGAAGAAGCAGCTTGGATGAGCTGCGAAACATATCCGACCAACTAAACTTTCTCCTTTTGCCATGGATTCTACCTGGACGACTGAGGGATTCTACACATACCTGTGTAGGGTTGTTAGAGTGCACCGTCCTTATTTTATGTTGGCCAGCTCATCAGGGCCTTTTCCTTTTGTTACTTTGTTTTTGTTTTGTTTTTTTGTTGGGGCACGAGTTAAAGGAAAAGTAACGTTTTTTACAATTTGAGCCTTATTTCGGTAATAAAACAAGTTGTTTTACTCGCCCATATCACTTTGGTGTCATATGGAGCATTTCCGGAGATGTTTTAGATTAGCTATTAGCTAATTAGCTAACGCCGTTAGCCTAGCGCGACTTATAGCCATAGCTCGGGGCATTCCTTGAGCATGTAATATGCCCCGTGCGGGCTCCAAATAACACAAACTTTAGCACTTTTCAAATCATAGAAACTCGATGTCTTTAGTCTACAATTTCGTTTGGTCAAAAGTGGCCTGTAATCCGAGATTTAGCCATAGTTTCGAGTAGATGAGGACGCCAGTGCGCATGCACGGAGTGTGCTCTCAGCTCCCGGGACCCAAACATGGAACGCATAGCTGTAAACTATGGACAAATCTCGGATTACAGGCCACTTTCGATTCAAACAAAATTGTAGACTGGAGACATCGAGCTTCTATGATTTGAAAAGTGCTAAAGTTTGTGTTATTTGGAGCCCGCACGGGGCATATTACATGCTCGGGGAATGCCCCGAGCTATGGCTATAAGTCGCGCTAGGCTAACGGCGTTAGCCTAACGCTAATCTAAAACATCTCCGGAAATGCTCCATATGACACCAAAGTGATATGGGTGAGTAAAACAACTTGTTTTATTACCGAAATAAGGCTCAAATTGTAAAAAACGTTACTTTTCCTTTAAAGGTTATTTGTTTGGGTTTCACCATCCAGAATATTCAAGAAAACAACAAAAATAAAAGAAATACATATCCTTAACGTTGTCTTTCGTGTCCCTTTTTAAATATGTTGGGATCCACCTCTGGGTCGTAATAGCTGTACTGTGGAACTTCCCAACAAAGCAATAAAATCTTCATGGAGACAAGCAAGTGGCATACCCTCTACCAGAAAAGTTACAGTTCAAAATGCTCTGTTCCACCTTGTGATGTCATTTAGCTAACTTTTACCATTAGTTCAGTAGAGATTTCAGAGCTGAAATTATTCTAGTGAAAGTGTATGGCTTTTAAAACACAGTGGAGCACTCCAGGTATGTTTTTGAGGTGGAAACAACATTATAACATAGATCAGAAAATAGTGTAACATGGGGCCTTTTAAACTTATTCATCTCACATTTATTCGTTCAGTTACAGGTGTTTTTCTACTCAAAAGTTCATTCATAAAAAGAATGGGAAGTCACCTGTTTGTCTGCATGGAGATAGACAAGTTTAATGCCCTGCTGTGGAACATTTCAAGCGAGGCAATAACTATAACTCTCTATAGCAACAAGGTGGTGACGGACTTGAAACCAGAATGCACCTTTAAGCTTTTACCCTTTTTTTTTTTTTAATCCAAGCTTTTATATTTGGGCTTTTGGTCAGTACAAGGTAATCCAAAAGTTTATTGCTTTTACTTTAGACTTTTCATCATAAAACATAAAATATTTCTGAGCCTTACAACTCTCCTCTTTACAGACATGACCTTATACTCTTCTTCCTTTTATATTATTTAGCCATAAAGTCAGAACAAGAGAGAGAGAGAGAGAGAGAGAGAGAGCGCAAAAAAGCTTTAGATCTTTTGGGAATGTTTTGGTCAACGGATGGCATGAGTCCCATAAAGTGGCCTTGGCTTTGATGGAATAAAAGTTTACGATTTAAAGCTGGAGCGTCGAAATAAACATTAACATTTATTGCATTTGAAACAACATTATATTTATTTTGAGGTGGCTGTTGTCCTAGTTTCAAACTGTTTAATGGCATTCCCTTGTGGTTTGATTCAATGAGGTGGATAGTTGGACTTATTTGTGTGCCATTTTTACTGTCTAAAAATTGTGAAAAACAGAAGAGTTAATTTGTTTGCAGTGGCCCAAAGTTATTCCTCACTTAAAGGTCGTATATTACATAAAACTGACTCTTGTGACTCTTTATTATCAGTCTATCTACATCTCCAAAGCCCGATATGCTCTCTTCCACCTCTGTCATGTAGCAGTAGTCTTCAAGTTAACAGCTCCCTTTTACCTTTAGATCAGTAGAGATTGTCAGTTCTAGAGCTGAAATCATCCAAATGATTCTAGTGAAGGTATGGAGTTTAAAAACACAGTGGAGCACTTTCTGTTTTACCACATGACATCACAAGGTGGGACAGACTGTTTTGTTTGAAAGAAGAACCCATCTGCAGGGTTTGGTTTGTGTGTTAAACATAAATGAAACAAAACACAACTCCTGGTGTGTTTGTGATGAGGAAACAACATTATGACACAGATCAGAAAAGAGTAATATGGGCTTTTTAACCTTATGCATTATGTTTAGCTAACAACAACTAGCATTCTAATGTGCACTTTCTGATTATAGGACAATAAAACACACACAGTGGACATATTTGACCTCAAGAGCTGCTTACAATATGTCTGTACTGAAGCAAGACAAATTTAGCTCAAATACACGATACATGACCTTTGACCTTCTAGTTGTTATAGGAAATCTTTCTCGCACCAGTGGTCTCTAATCATACGTAGCAAATAGTACATGAAGTGAAAGTGTTTAAATAGCTAATAATTACAATGTACACCGAAGAGCAGAGCAAAGAACTTTGACCTTTTAGGGGGAAGTTATTAGTAAATATCTGGACTTCTTGCTATAAGGCGAGAAAGCCAACCAGTGGACTAGGACTGTGACATCGCCTATATACGTATATATATATATAATATGTCTCATTTGACACTGGTCTATTGCTTTTTTTTGCTATTCCATCTATTTTCTGTTACCTTCTGTTATATATTATATTTGATGAGTGAGCCAAACACCCAACACAATTTCCCTTGTGGATCAATAAAGTTTGTCAAAGTCTAAGTTTCATATTATTATTTTGTTTGCTCAAAATATGGACATGATAAAAATAAATCCTCAGTCTTTTCTACAGGTCTCAGACTATCATCACTATCAAAACTACTTTTATTTTCAGTCCTGTAGTGCTGTAGAAAGTACAGATACCTGCTTTCAAATGTAGTAAAAGTAGAAGTTATCCACTGTCATATCTACTTGACCTAAGTAAGGTCAAGCAGTCAACTTGAAAACTGCAATATCACAATATATTTGACATTATATATCTTATATTATATATTATGACATTATAATTCTAATCTCCTTACATTACACACACACACACACACACACACACACTGTCACACAAAGTGACAGTGAGCATCAGGTCAGCATGAGGTCTAAGCGCAGCTATGTTTTTATTTTCTTTTTACAGTTGATAATCCGAACTCCTCCTCGCCTTTTCAGAATCTCAGATCTCCTCCTTATGATTCCATGTTGATTTAATGATGTATAAAATCCTGGATTTGGGCGAATAAAACCAAGGGGGCATAGCAAACAAACACAGCTAAACCCAATCTTCAGTGCCATTGACACAAAAGCTTACATTTCACATTTTGTAGTCATGTTATGTTTCTTTTTTTAATTTCATTTTATTTATTTTTTTCACTCCGTGTTCTGTATTTTATATAGCCAAAAAGATGCATCGTGTAACATTTCTGGTAGAACCTCTGTAAAATACTTTTCTTCATGGAGACATTATTGCTTTGTCTGGAACGTTTCACAGTGTGGCATTAGACCGTTTTATCTTTTTGGAGACCAAACCAGACCAAGTTACAGGTCAGATCTGTGGAAAGGCAATCCCGCTCACAGTCTGAATGCCTGTTTTTCTAGGTATTTTTGCGCTGTAAAACCATCTGTAATTGAATAAATTTAGAGGTAGAGGTGACATATCCATTGAAACCAGCAGGTGACGGACCCCCAACCAAAAAGTTACACAGTGCAGTAAGTTTAACACTTAAAGGTTCAATACAGATACCTAAAATTTGTACTTAAGTATTGGATTTCATTACCTTCTATGACTGCTTTTAGTTTATGCTATGCTTCTTTTTTTTATTTTTTTAAACTAGAATGTAAACTCTGAGTTCTATGTATCATCACCCCCCTCTACTGGACATCAACAGTACTTCAGCCTGCATAAGGAAAACATTCAAAACATCTTCAGCACCTCATTGTTATGACCCAACACATTCTGGTATGTGTTAAACAAGGAGAAACGGGCTAACACTTGTTGTAGATTTTATTAGTGGTCCTGATTCATTTCCAAAGCAGCCGATGGAGGAGTTGCTTGAGTATGCAGTGTGCTTTTTCGCCCCCACCGCCATCTCCACCCCTCTCTCTCTTCCTCTCCCTCACTCCCTCTTTCTCTCCGCTTCTTCTTACTCTGTCTTTGAATTCATTAGCTACACTGCTATGTTGCCAATGCAGCAAGCGATGTTAAAAAGGACATTTAGCTTGTAGCAGCTCACGTTATAGGGATGAAGTTACGATTGTTCTCGGGGTTAACTGAATTGCTGATGTGTTGGCAGTGATGTAAAGAATGTAAAAAGCAATGTGTATACACTGGAAAAGAAAATCTACCATCTCTAGCATATAAAGTTACAAAATTCAAGAACTGTTTTAAGTTGTAGTTGCACTAAAGAGGGGGAATTTTACTTCTATGAGGTTCTAACTGCTAACACATAACATTTAGAACACCATGTTACCTTTTGTTTTAAAAATGCTATATTCACCAAAAACAACGTGTAAGCATGTTTAACAAGTTTCGCTTTTGTTTTTGATGCTCTGAGTCCTCCCACTCTTTGCTCCCTGCGTTAAGTCACTCCCCCTTCAGAGCACTATCACAACACAATCAGGTTTGTGAAGTTGTTGTGTACAGTTTCGCATCATGCTTTTGTACATTTATGGAGAATTGTAGTGTGGGAGCATGGGTGACGTATGGGTGTGAGCACAGCACAGAATCTTATAGCTAACCGTAAGGAGAGGTTGAATAGAGCACAGGAGAGATTGCTAAATTATGAAGTGGTTTTAGATGCATGGATGGCATCTAAAACCTCTTCAGGCAGGTTTTTGATGAGGGAACAACATTACAACATTGCTTAAAAAAGAAAGCTTAAAAAATATATATTTTACATGATATTTTACATACTTACCCGTTTGTTTGTTTTTTTATTTGCTCCCCACTATATTTAGGAACAAGGTAACGGACTGAACCATTTCAAAATATAGTCTAAAAATCAATACATCCACCAACTCTAAGATAACATTTTGCATTGCTTGTTTTATATTCAGGGCTCTCAAGTCTCATTGAGAGTGTGACACACGCAATTCGACGTTCACACGCCACACATGGCATTTCTGACGCTGATTTTTTTTTTTTTTTTTGTGCCCAGAAAATCAGTCTGTGTGGCTCAGTTTATGCAGGCACCGCGCGTTTTCAGCGAAAAAAAACTCTCCCCCTCCTCCCCGTCCCGCTCCCCGGAAAAAAATCAGCCAATCAGAAAATAGATTGTTCTGTTGTTGGGCAGACTGTAGAGTGTAGTTTCAGCTGCTAAGCGCACACTGCGGTGATGATAAAACAAACTGAGAACCATCAGGTAATAACTTCATTTATATAACTCTCATTAGATGCTTTGTAGTTTAAGTTTGCTCTTTAGACAAACATTTACAGCAGGGCTCTCAAGTCTCACGCATTGAGAGAGACAATTTGACCCCGCTCAAAACTTGAGAGCCCTGTTTATATTGAGACAGCAAAGTCACTGCAAACTTGAAGCATACACTGTAACTGATTTAGAGGTGTTGAGGAGGAGGAAGTAATGTTATCAGATCACTCCATTTAAAGGAAAATTAACGTTTTTTTTCACAATCTGAGCCTTCTTTCGGCAATAAAACAAGTAGTTTTACTCACCCATAGCAGTTTGGTGTCAATTTGAGCAGTATCGCAGAACTTATGTTGAGCCGTTCTGTTCTATTAATGATCCCGTATCCGTTAGCGTGAGTGCTCGGGGCACTGATTTGCGGTGTCCAAATAACACAAACTTTAGCACTTTTCAAATCACAGAAGATCGCTGTGTCAGGGTAGACTTTTAGTAGATTCCAAAACGGCCTGAAACCCGATATCGCAACAGAAAAGTAAAGTTCAGAGCGGTGTTAGCTTCTTTCGGACTAGCTGTGTTTACAAAACAGCTGAGTTCACGCATGCGCACTGTCCTCTCTGATGACGTCATCAAATGAAACTATAGCTGGATATCGGGTTTCAGGCCATTTTGGAATCCACTAAAAGTCTACCCTGACACAGCGATCTTCTGTGATTTAAAAAGTGCTAAAGTTTGTGTTATTTGGACACCGCAAAGTAATGCCCCGAGCACTCACGCTAACGGATACGGGATCATTAGTAGAACAGAACGGCTCAACATAAGTTCTGCGATACTTCTCCAATTGACACCAAACTGCTATGGGTGAGTAAAACTACTTGTTTTATTGCCAAAAGAAGGCTCAGATTGTAAAAAAAAAAAACGTTAATTTTCCTTTAAGACATTTAAAGTTGCACTATGTAACTTTTCTAGTGGGGGTCTGCCACTTGTCAAAATGGAGATGTTACAGCTTTTTTATTGCTAAAATATCTACTCTTACTGTAAGTTGGGACGCCTCTCTACTCCACAGATCTGATCTGTAACTTGGCAAGGTGGTGCAACCTGCTTGTCTCTGTGGAGATTTATAGAGCGGAACATTCCAGACAAATGAATATCAAGCAGGGAGCGAGCCATCTATAAGAAAAGTTACATAGAGCAGGTGAGATTCTAACATACATGTCCTTCTCCTTTCTCATCCTCCTACCTCTGGACCATTACACGATGTTTTGTGTCATGCCCATGTATTGTCGGATTGGGTATCGTACGGGGGTCTCCGTTCATCTCCAGACCCTAGTTTCTTCCTGTCAGATGGACATTTTCGCTGTTAATCTCTCCTCAGGGTTCTATATTACACCTGCTATTGAACAATTCACTGAGGGGTCACCAAGTTTGTACTGATAGACACAGGCTTCATGTCATTAACATCAAGTTATGCAATGATACTGATATGATTCTTATAATACAGTGTCCTATATTGTGATGTCCAGAATATTCACAAACACTGAATAGGTGCCAATCTGTATATGCTGCCTTTTACTGAGAATGAGAAGCACTTGTATGTGTCCTTTATCTGCAGGTTAAGGCATTGGCAACCCAGGTTCAGTTATGATTATAGTACAAAGCGTAGGCGACATACTGTAATACACTTTAAGTCTCAATCTGGAGTTTGCATTGTTGTGGAAGTATAAGGTACAGCTGACTTTTGACCCTTTGCACATCTACTTCAATGAATTAAATATGTGCTTTGTTAAAGGTCCTATATTATGACTCTTGTGAGCTTTAAGTCCTGTTATAATGTTCTCCTCAAAAACATATCCCACATGTTTGACATACATGTTTGAGTAATCCTTTATTATTAGTCTGTCTACATCTCCAAAGCTCAGAATGCTCTGTTCCACCTTGTGATGTCATATAGTGGTAGTTTTCAAGTTAACAGCTACCTGAAATTCAGTAGAGACTGGCAATTCAAGAGCTGAAATCACCAAGTGATTCTGGTGATTTTCAAGGTCTACATTTAAAAACACAGTGGAGTACTTCCTGTATTACCACATGACATCACAAGGTGGGTGTTTGAGAGAAGAATTTAGCCTAAATATGCAGGGTTTTGTGTTTTTAAAGATTATTTTTAATGAAGAGACAACATTATAACATTGATTGATCAGAAAATATTCTAATATGTAATAATAATAATAATAACATTCAAACGAGCATTGACGTTTGGCAGTTTAAGTTAGAAGCGATGTGTGAAGCTGAAATAGGACACACAAGAAAAATCCATTGGATAATTTTAGCTCATCTTGACATTTGACAGAAGCATACCGAATTTGAATCAGTAATTCCCATGATTAAAATCTGTATAAATCTTCCAGTTAATTTTGAGACATTTTACCGCCTGGAGCTTTTTCTTTCACTTCCCCATCAAGTCTAGTGAGGAAAAAAAAAAAACTATGTCTTGAAATCTGATTTGAGTTGCAATAAATAATTTTCCCAGGTGCAAAAGCGTCCTTAAACATCACATATGAAAAAGAACATGCCAAGCCGACACTTTCTATGCAATAAGAAGCCCACGCAGCAGATTCATGCTCTACCCTGAGGCCAAATGAAAACTGACCGCCAGGTAAGCAGAGGACCACGCTTGGATATGGGACGGTAATGTGTTGATGATGTGAATTTCATTTCATTTTGATGCTTATGTCATGTAAGCAAGGTTTATAAGTTATAACTACCTTCATAATACAGTACATCAATTCCAACAAGTTAAAGGGTCCATATTTCACTATTTTCTGATCTATGTTATAATGTTTCCTCATCAAAAATATATCTAGTGTTTTGTTTTGTTTCATTCACACATCTTTAAGACACAACCTCTGCATATTAGACAACATAGAAAACACTGTTCCACCTTGTGATGTCATGTAGTAATACAGGAACTGCTCCAGCCCTGTAATCAAAGTCAACTTCACAACTTCGTCAGAGCGTTTTGAGCTTTGCAAATGTAAACAGACTAATAATAAACAGTTACTCAGACATGAATGAAACGAAACACAACTCCAGGTCTGTTTTTAAAGAGGTAATATTATGACATGGCTTAAAGCAAAATCGATTTTGTTTAAAGGTGCACTGTGTAAGTTTTCTGGTGTATGGTGCATCATCTGCTTGTCTTTGTGGTGATGTTATTGTTTTGCCTGAGATGTTCCGCAGTATGGCAGATTAGAGAAGTTTTTGTTTCTCAAAACTACCATAGAAACATGCACTCTTACTATGCATGGGCCCTCTTCTCCACAGATCTGATCTGTAACTTGGCCTGGTGATGTGGCTGCTTGTCTTAAAGGTCCCATGGCATGAAATTTTCACTTTCTGAGGTTTTTGAACGTTAATGTGAGCTCCCCTACCCTGTTTAGTCCCCCCTCCCATGGTTAAAAGTTGCGAAATGTCTAAACTGAGCATTTGCGATCCTTTTCTGCATTACAAAAAATCGGAGCTCAAACGGGCGATTTTGAACAAGGCACCTTGTTGACGTCAGATCGAAAAAAGAAATGCAAATGCAGTTCCACCCCCGTCTGTCTGTACTCAGCGTCTCTGTAAATCACGCCCAGAGAGTTTGGACTGCGAATGCGCTAGGCAATGCGAAATGCGTTTTTTTATTTGCCTGGAGGCACGTCCGACTGTTTCTAGGCTCGGAAGTCCTTTATCTGAGCCTCTGGACCTTTGAACAGCAGTGGTTTAATTTTATTTTCTGTGGAAATGTGTTTATTTTTCAATGGAACGCTTCAAATCTCTCCCCCGTGCAAAAACACGGAAATGGATCAGCTGAGAGCTGCTCCGGGAGAGCGGAGAGTTTGGCCACGCCCCCACCCTCTACTATAGGCCAGCTCTTTTCTCCTCATTTGCATTCAAGCAACAACGCCCAGAATAAAGTGTTTGAGAGAGATATTTATGACTCTTTCTCATCTTATCTCTGTTTCTCATGCACTGAGTGTTGATTTTGAAGAAGGATTTATTTACAGTATTAGGGAACCATTAAGGAGCCATATAAAAGCAGCAAGAAGTACCATGTCATGGGATCTTTAATGGAGATGGTTCAGTTAAATGCCATACAGGGAAAAAAAAAACAAACACATGGAATCAAGCAGGTGCCAGACCCTATACTAGAAAAGTTATTAAATGCACCTTTAATATACAGAAGGACCAAGTCGTTGTTTTATAAAATTACATGGCAATAAGGTGAATAACCCGGACAAATACTTTTACACAGAGTTGAAGCTCAGACACTCCCTGTGACACATGTGCTGAAGGAGCAGAACTCACCACACTGCCATGATCCGGGCCCCGCACACAGACCTGGATCCACTGGGAATTATTAAATAATGTTTTTAAATAATGGAGCAGCGCGTGAGCATCCACTGACTCAGGAATCTTCAGATTAGCATTCGTCAGCAGCTCTCGCTTGTTCTCTCTCTCCATCTCTGTACACGTTTGTCGAGCCACTGTGCTGCATATGTTACCCATTTCCCGAGGGTCTCACTCCTCTTCCTCCCTTTCCCCCCCTGTCTTCACTCTTCCTCCTTCGCTCTTCCTCACTCTTCCTAACTCTTCATCACTCTTCTTTGTTCTTCCTCGCTCTTCATTCTTCTTCGCTCTTCCTCTCTCTTCTTCGCTCTTCTTTGTTCTTCCTCGCTCTTCTTCGTTCCTCTTCACTCTCCCTCACTCTTCTTCATTCTTCCTTGCTCTACTTCACTCTTCCTCAGTCTTCCTTTCTCTTCTTCGTTCTTCTTCACTCTTCCTCGCTTTTCTTCGTTTTCCCTTGCTCTTTTTCGCTCTTCTTCACTCTTGTTCTCTCTTCCTCCCTCATCTTTGCTCTTCTTCACTCTTCCTCCCTTTCTTCACTCTTCCTCGCTCTTCCCCCCTCTTCTTCAGTCTTCCTTGCTCTTTTTCATTCTTCCTCGCTCTTCTTTACTCTTCTTCACTCTTCTTTACTTTCCTTCCCTCTTTGCTCTTCTTCACTTTTCCTTGCTCATCTTTGCTCTTCTTCACTCTTCCTCCCTTTCACTTTTCGCTCGCTCTTCTTCACTCTTCCTTGCTCATCTTCACTCTTCTTCATTCTTCGTCTCTCTTCTCCGCTCTTCTGTGTTCTTCCTCGCTCTTCTTCGTTCCTCTTCACTCTCCTCCACTCTTCTTCCTTCTTCCTTGCTCTTCTTCAATCTTCCTCAGTCTTCCTTTCTCTTCTTCGTTCTTCTTCACTCCTCCTCGCTCTTCTTCATTCTCCCTTGCTCTTCTTCGCTCTTCTTCACTCTTCTTCACTCTTCCTCACTCATCTTTGCTCTTTGTCACTCTTCCTCCCTTTCTTCACTCTTCCTCGCTCTTCCTCACTCTTCTTTGCTCTTCTTCACTCTTCCTCACTCTTCCTTGCTCTTCCTCACTCTTCCTTACTCTTCTTTGCTCTTCTTTGTTCTTCCCCACTCTTCTTCAGTCTTCCTTGCTCTTTTTCATTCTTCCTCACTCTTCTTCGTTCTTCTTCACTCTTCTTTACTTTCCTTCCCTCTTTGCTCTTCTTCTCTCTTCCTTGCTCATCTTTGCTCTTCTTCACTCTTCCTCCCTTTCACTTTTCCTTGCTCTTCTTCACTTTTCTTCACTCTTCCTTGCTCATCTTTGCTCTTCTTCACTCTTCCTCCCTTTCTTCACTTTTCCTCACTCTTCTTCATACTCATTCACTCTTCTTCATGCTTCCTCGCTATTCTTCACTCTTCTTTGCTCTTCCTCCCGCTTCTTCAATCAGTTTTGAGTCACGGCTGAGGCGAGCAGCGAGGACTCCCCTCGGGACCGCACGCAGTCTGAGCGCATGAACGAACGCATGCAAGAACCGCGGTGGTCTAATCCTGGTTTAGACCTGGTTCAGACCTGGTTTAGACCTGGTTTAGACCTGGTTTAGACCTGGTTTAGACCTGGCACGGTTTGAGCACGGGTCTCGTACTCGCAGCCCCGCGCCGGGTCATGCTGCGCTATCACACACACGTGTCCGCGCGCACACACACCGCCCTCCCCCTTCCCCCCACACTTCACTATTAATACATTTTGTTGAAAATCTATGAAAGTTTGAGTGTTTAAACGAGAGACAAATGTGAGAAAAGTTTAAATCCAGTCTGAGAAAAGCGTATAATTTATTATTTGAATTTTTGAGATTTCGCGTTTCGTAACTTGAATTTTCTTTTGTATCTAGAGACCAAAATTTAACGTGAAGGCGTTTCGTAACTTGAAATTTTCGTTTGTTGGGTCTTTCGTAAGGTGAGGTACCACTGTACTGCAATGATTATGTTCACCGTAATCTCTATCTGGACTATACAGAAACAAAATATCTTTTTTAAATAGAGATAGTGTCACAATACAATAATGTCACACAAAAAAATATGTGTATATTTGTAAGACGTGGTGGTAGAAGTAAATGTTGTTAGTTAAGTAAAAGATACTTAGATGCTCCGATACTGGAGCAAAAAAATTACTCAAATAAAAGTAGAAATATCACATGAAAAAATCTACCTAAGCAAAACTTTTAAGTGCCTGTTTAAAAAAGTACTTGAAGAGTAAAACGTAAAAGTATTTTGCACAGATTTTGAGATCTAATAAAGCTTCAAATGTAGTGGTTTTGATAAAGACTTGTGCTGAATTTTGTTCAACAGAAACTACTGAATCTATCTTTTTTTCAACTGTTTTTTATTTGTATATTTTCTGTGCTCAGACTATGAACATTCTCTGTCAGGAGCCTTTTCAGTAGATCTCAAACAATAATAAAAAAAATATTTTCCCTTTCCAGTCTTGTTCAAAAATGCAGAGTAGAAAGTACAGATACATGCTTTCAAATGTAATGAAGTAAAAGTAAAAAGTATCCACTATAAAATGTAAAGTACAGATACCTCAAATTAGTACAGTACTTTACTACCTATACTTTTTTACGTTCAACTACTGTTTGTAAATATTCTATATTTAGAAGACTCCAGTTACCATATGCCACCCTTTATTTGGCAGATAATGTGTTAAAAACTCTCTCAATGTAAAATAGAAATATGTATATATAATCGAAAAATGTGTTTTCACGTGAGTAAGAAAACAAATAACTCGCCAGACCTTCCTCTGCTTTCTCACTCACTCTTGTCGCTCAGTCATTGGTCTTACAGCTCTCTCTTTATCAGCACTAAATGTTCCTTTGCTCTACTCACGAACAAACCCCTCCTTATCAAGAGATGTGTGAGAGGGAGAAATGAAATAACACAAGATGGAGGTTTAAAAATCAGCCCCAGAGAGATTGAGGAGGAGAGGGAGGGAGATAGAGAGGGAGAGAGGAGGCGGGGTGTCAACGGATAGAGTGTTGAGTCTCGGAGGGAAAGTTGGCAAGCTGTCAGCAGATCTTTATACAGGAGCAGTGTGCAGGGAGTGGAGACGAGAAGGATAGAGTGGTGTATGGAAGGGATATGAAGGAGCGAGTGGTCAGTTCTTACAGATTAGGAGTGCGTTAGAGACAGCTGTGAGGGAATAGGGCTCAATGGACTTGGCGGGGTCAGAAAATGTCATACAAGATGCTCTTAAAATAAAAAAGCACAGCTCTGATGTTTGGTTCACATACTATGTAAATTGCCATCAAAATGTATAAGTAAAACTATAAAAAACAAAAAAACTATTTGAACATTTTAAAAAAATAAATAAAAATCCACATCTCCTTTTGGTGTAATGCAATGATTTTTCTAGACAGTGTTGGTCTGAAACACCTTGTAATACTTTTCAAAGCTGTTCTGTTGGTACGTTTAAACGATAAATAAGAAAACACGTGGATTTATTTAATTTTTTTTTTTCTTTTCAAGGATATAAATTATATTTTCATTGTCTGCCTGGTATCGGTTGATATTGGGGTTAGGCAGATACTTAAAGCCAAAGTATTGCCATCTGTATTGAAATAGAAAGCCGGTGCGGTGCATCCCTACTCGAAATGCCACGCTGGGATGTGACATGTGTACAGAATGTATTCAGGCAGAATAAGAAAAAACTCATACTTATTCTCATTCTTATGTAGACCTTCATTTTTTTTCATACCTTGACAGTTTTGGATGCTCTCTCAGTCGACTTCCCCAGTAGTGTCATGTGATGTTGCTATGACGTGTGCATGGACTGTATAAAGAAGTGGACTAAAGGCCATTACACACTACAGGATTTTTCGGTCTTAAAGGAAAATTAACGTTTTTTTACAATCTGAGCCTTCTTTTGGCAATAAAACAAGTAGTTTTACTCACCCATAGCAGTTTGGTGTCAATTGGAGCAGTATCGCAGAACTTATGTTGAGCCGTTCTGTTCTACTAATGATCCCGTATCCGTTAGCGTGAGTGCTCGGGGCACTGATTTGTGGTGTCCAAATAACACAAACTTTAGCACTTGTCAAATCACAGAAGATCGCTGTGTCAGGGTAGACTTTTAGTAGATTCCAAAATGGCCTGAAACCCGATATCGCAACAGAAAAGTACAGTTCAGAACGGTGTTAGCTTCTTTCGGACTAGCGGTGTTTACAAAACAGCTGAGTTCACGCATGCGCACTGTCCTCTCTGATGACGTCATCAAATGAAACTATAGCTGGATATCGGGTTTCAGGCCGTTTTGGAATCCACTAAAAGTCTACCCTGACACAGCGATCTTCTGTGACTTGAAAAGTGCTAAAGTTTGTGTTATTTGGACACCGCAAAGTAATGCCCTGAGCACTCACGCTAACGGATACGGGATCATTAGAAGAACAGAACGGCTCAACATAAGTTCTGCGATACAGCTCCAATTGACACCAAACTGCTATGGGTGAGTAAAACTACTTATTTTATTGCCGAAAGAAGGCTCAGATTGTTAAAAAAAAAACGTTAACTTTCCTTTAAACGATTCTTAAACATGCGATAAAAAGCACACAAGACTGACATGAGGAGAAACAACGAGAGATTTATAATCTCAGATCGCAAAGACTGATGTCTTGTGGATATGGCTGCATACAACAGGCTGTAAAGAGCGAACCTCGCATCAGCCGTTTGCTTTCTACAGTAAAACCACTCGCTTTGAGACTTAAAACCATCAGAGCACTGCGCTTCTAATCCATCCATTTTCTTCCGCTGATCCGGGGCCAGGTCGCGGGGGCAACAGTTCGCTTCTAATTTAGTTGCAAAACAGTGTTATTATTATTTGTGAAATGTGGTGCAATACTTCAAATACATGATTTTTAATGCGCAGAAAGTTGGCGATAAAGTACACAGGAAGTAGAGTTACTATCACTAATCTGCAGCTTCACCCCGACCCCTGTGCCGTGTGGATGTAAACAGACATACATGAGAAACTACTCTCTCCTTTTTACTTTAAAAGACTGGATTAATAGTGCTGTTTTGTGGACTTGGGTATTATTTGTGTAGGACAAATTCAGTTCTCTGTGTCCGTCACTCCTCTGCCCCAGACGCTCTCTTTTATTGGCTTTTACCACATCGTTGCTGATGTTTAGTGGTTACGATCTGACAGAGCAGCTCAGAGTCACACTGACACCACACACATTAGCAGAGCAGCGGCTTGAAAAATCACACAAAGTCGGGTCACGCCTCCTCGGGGAGAAGCAAATCGCAGCAAAAATCGGGCAAATTCTCCTGTAGTGTGTGGTGGCCTCTATGGAGATGTCATTTGCCATGGAATGCTCCACAGTATGACATTAGACCTATCTCCATGGAAACAAGCAAGCAAGTGACACTACCAAGCTAAATTACAAGTCTGATCTATGAAGAGGAAACAGCACTCACAGTAAGAATGTATTTTATTTGCCTTAAAGGTGCATTGTGCAACTTTCCTAGTGGAGGGTACGTCAAATACTTTTCTCCATGGAGATGTTATTGCTTTGTTTGGAAAGTTTTAAACATTTCTATCATCACAAAGACCACACCAGACTAAGTTACAGGTCAGATCTGTGGAGGGGCAACACAACACAATCAGAATGCCTGTTTTTTAAGGTATTTTTTGAGCTGTAAAACCACCTGTAATTGAATAAATGTAAGGCAGAGCTGTTTCATGTCATAATGTAGAACATTCCAGGCAGAGCAATAACATAAACAAGCAGGTGACGAATCCCCAGCCAAAAAGTTACACAGTGCACTTTTAAAAGCACAGGTTATTGAACAAATACAAGCGAGATAGTTACGCCACCGCACCAAAAATCTTACATAATACATCTTTAACCAACAACTCCAAACTTCACTGCACAGATGCAAATAAGTTCAGTATAAACATAAAACAAAAGTTAAATAAGGAAGTGTACGCGGTCAGTAAGCGGAGAGGCTTCCAGTGGAGTGAGAGCATAAAGCCACACATTAGGAGCCTTATAGAGCAGCGCTAATACTCACCACTACATTACACAAACGTCAGCTGAATTCCTTAAAGTCAGCGCATAAGCTATTTAGGGCAAGAGACGATAGACTGCAAAAATAGACCAGGTGTGAAAAAAGCCCCGCTCACTAAATCAGAGAGAGAGGAGAGGAGGAGGGGAGGTAAAGGCCTTTCAAGGCTTAACTGTAGTATTTCAATTTTGTCTCGGTCTGTATATGCACATGAGATTCTAGCCACTAATGGGTGAAGGTTATCTAGAATTGACTTTTATGAGCTGTTAACCATGTTATAATGGTGGTTCCTCATTGTTAGCGTAATCAGAGTTGGATTTCTATAGATCCAAACATGTTTAAATGATCCTGGATTGGCTTGCATCCGAGGCATGAGTGCTCTGAAAACTTCTGATTTCACCGCCCTCAGCTCTGTACTTGACAAAACACCGAGCCACAAACAAAGCAATGTGGTCTACTCCATTCAGTGTAGTGAAGATTGCAGTGAGCGCTACATTGGAGAAACAAAACAGCCACTTCACAAGAGGATGTACCAACACAGACAGGTGCCAGAGTGGACCTTCATCTGCCGTACATCTTCACCTAGAAGCCACGAGCCATTCATTTGAGGACAGTGAGGTTCAGATCTTGGCCAGGGAAAAGAATTGGTTTGAGAGGGGAGTTAAAGAGGCTATTTTTGTCCAAAAAAAAAAGAGAATCCTTCTTTGAACAGAAATGGTGGAGTCAGACATAATTTGTCTCCCATCTATAATTCCATTCTTAAACCTAGATCAAGCAAACAGGGGAAACAATAGGGCTAGCCAGGTCAGGGCCAGAGGTGTGAAAAACAGTCGTGTAGGGATGAATAGGTATGCTAATCTAGACGCCAGAGAAACAAAAGACAGAAACCAATAGGTGAGATAGTTTCGGAAAGTAGTTAGCTAGTTAGCTCCTCCCTGCAGCGAGATATAAGCAAGTGTCTTACCAGCACTCTAACCAGAACTGACGAAGCCTCTCAGATGAGCGGCGAAACGTTTTCGACTAAACAAACTTTGTCCAGTTGACAAATTGAATTTCTTCTTTTATCATGGATTCGACCTGGATGACTGAGCGACTCTTCGCGCACCTATTTTGTTTGATTTGTCTTCTTGACATTAGGTACATCGTGCAACTTTTCTGGTGGAGGATCCGTCAGATGCTTTTTCTTGTGGACGTGTTATTGCTTTGTCTGGAAGGCTTCACAATATGGCATTAAACCTTTCTATATTCACGGAGACCAAACCAGACCAAGTTACAGGTCAGATCTGTGGAGACGCAACCCCGCTCCCTGTTTTTCTAGGTATTTTCGAGCTATAAAACCACCTGTTGACCTCACAGCAAGATCTTCTCCCTGTATTTAAGAAGTTTGACCCTTTAACTACGAGGTTCTCCTGCTCAGAATTATGATTCAAGATCTTGAAAAAGGTCCCTGGGTGCTTTAGGGTCAGATTCTATTCCCAGTGGCACTGAAAACTGGGTCAAATGCACTGAATACCCAACAGAGACAATAAAGTTTAGTTATAAAGGCAACTAGTCATCTGATTTTACGTGGATATAAGACCAGTGCTTTCTCAGTAGTGATTATCCAGTCTTTACACAGTATCATTGTAATAAGCCCCTCTGTCCTCTGTTAAAAATATAGTTGAAAAGGTGTGGAGTTTTTATTCTCAGATCAAACGGCAGAAAATAATGAGTTCTTCTTTACTAATGGCTACAGGTGATGTTTTTTGATTCCCCGCAAAAGTTGGCTGCCCTGAGTTTTGCATGCAGGCTTCGAAAAGATGAAAAAAAAAATGTGTAAATGGATTTGTACAACATAGCAGATAATAATAACCCAGTGTGGCTCTCAGCCGAAACCAGAGGAAGACAGAGAAAGGAGATCCGTGATTGAAGAAAGAACTATTTGTTGTGTTGCGCTTGTAAAAGATTAATGAGCCACAGAGACCGAGGAGGAGAGACTGAACAGACAGTTTTTGATTGAGTTTAGTTCTTCTAATATGTTACAAACAACTCCTCTCCAGACCAACACTTGGCTGTATCAAAACACATAAACTTTCATTAGGGGAAAGGAACATTTTATTGATCAATTCCTCCAAACCAAAAGAAAACATGTATATTTTGTATTGAGTTTTAAAGGTTGTAAAGAGGATTTTACCAGGAAAGAAAATTACAGACTGTTTGTAATTTCTCAAATGTTCCTCATGCATGACACCACCGCCTCTTTTCCAGAACCCCCCTACATGGATATTTTGATCTTTCATTGACAAACTGAAACAAAGATGCGTGAAAAGACCCTCAGTCGTCCAAGTAGAATCCATGATAAAAGGAGAAATTCAATTTGTCAACTGGACAAAGTTTGTTTGGTTGAAAACGTTTCGCCGCTCATCCGAGCAGCTTCGTCAGTTCTGGTTCTGTTGCTGGTTAGACCCAGTTTATATCTAGCTGCAAGGAGGAGTTCACTACACCGGAAAAGTTCTGAACCAATCCCAGCTAATCTGCTATCTAACAAAAACAAGTTAAACTGGGTCTAACCAGCATCAGAACCAGAACTGACGAAGCCACTCGGATGAGCGGCGAAACGTTTTCAACCAAACAAACTTTGTCCAGTTGACAAATTGAATTTCTCCTTTTATCAAACTGAAACAAACAAACAAACAAACAAACAAAAAACCTCCACACAACCTTTAACCAAGTTCTAAATGTAAAGTTCCATGTATTTCATTAAACTCATTTATCTTGTAGTTATTCAAGAGCAAAAGAATACTTGCTGTGAGTGGGGCCACCTCTCCAGAGATCTGACATGTAACTTGGTGGCACTCATTGACTGTATAAAGAAGTAGCCTACGGGAGTGTGACCTCACCCACAACGTTCAGCTTCAGCGTCAAATGAAGCTCACTGAGACTAGCAATTATAGGGGTGAATTTGGAGCCAAGTTCCATAGGAACAGGAATTGATTTACGGTCAACATAGTGAAATAAAAACACCAGGATATCTTGTAAAGCAGGTTAAGGATCTATTCATGCTTACATGACAAAATCAGAAGACAAAACACACAGATAATGACTTCCGGCAAGCTCTGAAAATGCCCCGGTTTTCTTCATCTAGGTGTCATTGTATTATTATTTTTTTTCTTTCAGAAATTACCTATTAATTTGTATATTATAATTTTCTAACTTAATAAAAATAAATAAATAAATAAATAAATATAGACCTAAATTGAAAAAAAAATTGAAAATTGTTATTAATAATTAAAAAAAAATAAAATAAAACCTGAACTGACTGAATTTGGAACACAACAACTCGTAGATTAGCTATGTCCATTTACAGTGTATGGTGGTACTGGTTGGAGATGTCTAATGTCACACTGCTAGAAAACTAGGACTACATCACAACAACACCTGCCACTGCTACTGCTGCTCCTCATCCCCCTGTTTGAGTCAGAGTCAAATTTGTTTCAAAATGTTCATATGTACATGCGCAGAACACTTGTCACTTTGCAGCAAGACATACTGTACATGGAAAAACTAGTACTATAGGCCATCTATTTTTATTATTCTTTAAATATGTTTATCTTAAGTTAAATCTGAGCCCACACTATGTAAACACCACAATTAACTGCTAATAAGCTCGAGCGAACATTTGAGTGCAGAGAAACATGGAGGCCAACTGATTTGAGTGTAACATTTAATTTGTTTTGTGATTACAGCGATAGAGGATTTTACCATTGTTTTTTCTAAAAATAAACGTCATGAAACTTTCTTTGCAAACTCTATTTAACTTAAATGAATGGCCAACTGAGGCTGCAACTGACAGATAACAATTTTAGCTGTTTCTGGTGGGTTGAAATATATAGTCAAGTTAACGACTAGCAAGCTTGACATCAATTTGGTAAATGACTCAAATTGGGGGGATGACATTGCTAATTCTCCTACTGCTAATGTGAATGCTATTGCTACTACTGTCACTGAAATAATGTATCCAAATTTGTATTACTATAACAACCATAGGCCCCTATTTCAAAAATTCTGTGAGAGAATTAAGGCAGCAACTCCTGAGGAAGGGTCATCAATGTTTCATGGCCCCCAGGTTAGCGCCCCCACCTGTCACTAATTGGAAATGACGGAGCTACACTGACTGTGAGAGGCCAAGTCTTTGAAGTGCTCTGTTTTCATATTGAATGTTTAACCAGCACCTGCCGAGTGTCTCCGCCGTACAGTGGACCGCAGATTCGCGACAGAGTGAGACCTCTTAATTACCCGTCTTTATTATTCAGATGGGCATGAGCAGCTGCTTAAGGGGATGAAAATTTAATAAAGGTAGAATGGTGTGGCCGAGCTTCGAAGGGTATTAAGCAGGCACCAGCTATACTTGGGATATATGGGGGTATAGTACAAGTGTTTTTAGTTAGTAGTTTTATTAGTACTTTTGGTAAAATGTACTATATTATGCAAAATTGACTCTTGTGAGCTGTAAGGTGTGTTATAATGTTGTTACCGCCTCAAAAACACACCTGGAGTTGTTTTTTGTTTCATTCACATAATTTTGAGTAACCTTTTATTATTAGTCTACATCTCCAAACCTCAGAATGCTCTCTTCCACCTTGTGATGTTATGAATTGGTAGTTTTAAGGTTAAAGATCCCATGACATGGTACTTCTTGATGCTTTTATATGGCTCCTTAATGGTTCCCTAATACTGTAAATGAATCCTTCTTCAAAATCAACACTCAGTGCATGAGAAACAGAGATAAGATGAGAAAGAGTCATAAATATCTCTCTCAAACTCTTTATTCTGGGCGTTGTTGCTTGAATGCAAATGAGGAGAAAACAGATGGCCAATAGTAGAGGGTGGGGGCGTGGCCAAACTCTCCGCTCAGAGCTCAGAGCCGACAGCTGATCCATTTCCTTGTTTTTGCACGGGGGAGAGATTTGAAGCGTTCCATTGAAAAATAAACACATTTCCACAGAAAATAAAATTAAACCACTGCTGTTCAAAGGTCCAGAGGCTCAGATAAAGGACTTCCGAGCCTAGAAACACTCGGACGTGCCTCCAGGCAAATAAAAAAACGCATTTCGCATTGCCTAGCGCATTCGCAGTCCAAACTCTCTGGGCGTGATTTACAGAGACGCTGAGTACAGACAGACGGGGGTGGAACTGCATTTGCATTTCTTTTTTCGATCTGACGTCAATAAGGTGCCTTGTTCAAAATCGCCCATTTTTGAGCTCCGATTTTTTGTAATGCAGAAAAGGATCGCAAATGCTCAGTTTAGACATTTCACAACTTTTAACCATGGGGGGGGGGGCTAAACAGGGTAGGGGAGCTCACATTAATGTTCAAAAACCTCAGAACGTGAAAATTTCATGCTATGGGACCTTTAACAGTTTCCTTTTACCTTTAGTTCAGTAGAGATTGGAAATTCCAGGGCTGAAATTATCAAAATTTTAAAAACACAGTGGAGTACTTCCTGTATTAACACATGACATCACATGGAGTGTAAAAAATAAAATAAGGCAAAATATGCAGGGTTTGTGTGTTAAACATGTGTGAATAAAACAAAACACAACTCCAGTTATGTTTTTGATAAGGAAACAACATTATAACATATGGTGTAATAATCAGGATCTATGACAGTACTCAGTGTGTCCATTGGAAGACTTTTTTTCCAGTCAGACTGTCTGCAAAAAGATTGTTTTGCTATACCTTATGTAAATATAAGCATAACCACCTCTTGATAGTTTTCAAATATTGATTGTCTTTGGAAAATGGCGTTTGTTGTTTGCGAGTGCGTTGTATAAACAGAACACTTTCCACTTTCCACTTTTGAAAATGATTTGGTACTACTCCTGCTCCCACAGATGCTACTGTTGTGTCCTCGGACAAGGCACTTAACCCATCTCGTCCCTAGTGTCTGCGTACACTGGTGTATGAAAGTGAGCGTGTGTGGGAACGGTGAGTGGTTCCTTGATGTAAAAGTGCCTTGAAGGTGGGAAAGCGCTATATAAAAATGTGATGATTTACCATTTTTACTATAACACTAAAATCAATCTCATCCTCCTCTGCAACAATACATTTCGATCAGAGGGTCAGAATAAGATTGCAGATAGAAAAGTTGTGCTCTTTGACTCTGGAACTCACTTGGTCGTACATGCTGTGGAGATGGTACTGACACGCGGAGAGATAAGAAGATTGAATTCGATTTTACTTTTGGCTCAAACTGGTGCAGGGTGATATACTTAGTCATAGCGCGACACTGCTACTAATGGCCCAGAGAAGCGATGCACTGATACCCCTAATTGATGGATTAGAAGCACCTAATTCCCCAGAGAGGATGAAGAGAAGAAGAAGAAATGGTGCAATGAAGAAGCTTCGATATGCAAATAAACAGGAGAAAACTGGCTGTTAATCAGGATCTATGAGAAACAAAAACGAATCTGTGACGTCAACAACAAAGCAACAACAAACAGGTTTTTATTCAACGCTATTAAGGGGTAACTGCGCTGCTTCTCAGAGTTCACACTTCACTGTGATTAGTTAATCCAGCTGTCACTCACTCACTCCGAATCAAATCAATAGATATTTTCTTGTCACATTAAAATCACACCTATTATTAAATGATGTTTGTTCAAATAAAATCATTTAAATTCTAAAATGAATCGCTGCAGAAAAACCCTGAATCCCCATGCCAATCTAATCAGATTAGAAGAAGAATCAGATTAGATTACAATTAGAATAAAAGTATTATAGTTATTTTATTGCCACATCATCCAGCCCTATTTTACACTTCAATGTGTCTTAAAAAAAAAAAAAAAAGAGAGACCACTGCAAAATTATCGTTTTTTTCTGATTTTACTACTTATTGGTATGTGTTTGGGCAAAAGGAACATTTTTGTTTGAGTCTATAAACAACTGACAACATTTCTCCCAAATTCCAAATAAAAATATTATCGTTTAGAGCATTTGCAGATTTGCAGAAAATGACAAATGGTCAAAATAACCCCCAAAAAATACATGTTTTCAGACCTTAAACAGTGCAAAGAAACAAGATCAAATTCATTTTCAAACAACATAATACTGATGTTTACACTTAAGAAGAGTTCAGAAATCAATATTTGGTGCAATAACCCTTATTTTTAATCACAGCTTTCATGCTCTCCACAAGTCTTTCACATTGACTTTATTCCACTCCTGGTGAACTGCAGTAGCTCAGCTTTGTGTTTGTGTTGGAATTCAACAGATGCTGGAATGGAATGGCTAAATACATGTCGAAATGATCATTTCAGAAAAAAAATGCAGTGGTCTCTTATTTTTTTCCAGAGCAGACAATAAGACAGTAAGAGGCATCCAAGGTCCATCCCATGTACAGGGCTATGTGTGTGTGTGTGTGTGTGTGTGAGTGTGTGTGTGTGTGTGTGTGTGTGTGTGTGTGTAGGAGCCAGCGGATATCTCTGGAGGCTTGCAGCAGTGGCACACCCCCCTCTCTCCTCTTTCATCTGCCCCACACAGCTCCAGATCCATACAAACGGCCGCCCATCATTAAGCATCAAAGACCTGCACACAGCTAATCCCCTTTAAACGCACCTTCACAACACAGAGCTATGTAGGCCTTACCCACAATGCACCTCCAGCTGTGCATCACTTCACTCAACAGTCTGCAAAGTGCAGGCAAGGAGAAGAACAAATGTGGTTACTACAATTACTCGTGGCTTGATGGTAAATTAATGCAACAGTGAAGTTAGTGCTACTGCCACTGCCATTAGTACTTCTATTACTACTGTTACTGCCAAACCTTAAATCTAAAGTGAACAAATGAGACTGCCTCAGTAATGTGCACTTGTTTTTCCTAATCTGTTATCCATGTCATTTTATTGTGTTTAAGGTTAAATCATTTCCCTTATGGATCAATAAAGATTGTCTAAGTAAGTCTAAGGTTAAATCAAATAAAATAAAGTTAATGCTAGTAAGATATCCAACTACTGCAACTTTTCTTTCCTGACTTAAACGTACAGTGTGTAACCCTACAGGGTTTTAGGTGGAGATGGATGGCAAATGAAGGTCCAATCTGGCTCTCCCGTCCACTCCCACTTTGAATAGGCTTACCTAACAGAAACTGAAAACAAGTAGGTGTAATAATTTCAAAGTAATTTCATTGTAGTTCGCTCCTTTCTGCAGACAAATATAAAGCAGTGTCCACCTTACCTGGCCAGCCAAATGATATCTCTCTGTATTTCCTATACAACGCGATACCATTTGGACACCCTCCATCCACCCTCGCTCATCCGGTTAACAACGGACTCCGCGATTCTGATTCGTTCAAAGATGGTGACGTCAGTGCACCCGCCTTTGCCGGCAAAGTCACTCTTAGGCAGCGGAAGTTCCTCCTCAGTTTTGAATCAAGATGGCGCAATCTCTGATTGGTTCACTTAGCTGTCTGTCTACGCGCAACTGCAGCGCATTTTGGACCAAGCGTTACCAGACTCACTCGCTGGTACAGCGATGAGTCATGGATTCTTCCAGGCAAGTGTCCACCAGCATCTGACCAGAACTGAAGAAGCAGCTTGGATGAGCTGCAAAATGTATTCAACCAAATAAACTTTTGTCCAGTTGATAAACTGAACTTGTCATGGATTCTACCTGGACGACTGAGGGTTTCTACACACCTACAGCCTGGTATTAAAGGTCCCATGACATGGTACTTCTTGATGCTTTTATATGGTGCCTTAATGGTTCCCTAATACTGTAAATGAATCCTTCTTCAAAATCAACACTCAGTGCATGAGAAAGACACAGTCTACACAGTCAGAGTCAGAATATCTCTCTCTGAACGACTCATTCTGGGCCTTGTTGCTTGAATGCAAATGAGAAGGACACAGATAGGTGTAGGAGCGGGTGGGGGGGGTCAAATGCTCCGCTGGTTCCGCTGCGCTGTGCGCTGTCTCCCACTTCCGCGTTTTAAGCGCGGGGGAAGAAAGGAGAGGAATTTCAATGAAAAAGACACATTTTCACAGAAAATAAAATTAAACCACTGCTGTTTCAGAGGTCCAGAGGGTCGGGTAAAGGACTTCCGAGCCTAGAAACACTCGCACGTGCCTCCAGGCAAATAAAAAAAATGCATTTCGCATTGCGTAGCTCCTTCGCGGTCCAAACTCTCTGGGTGTGATTTCCAGAGACAGGGGGTGGACATCCAGACGGTGGTGGAACTGCATTTGCAATTCTTTTTTCGATGTTACGTAACAAAGTTGCCTTGTTCAGAATCCCCCGTTTGAGATGTCTTTTTTTCAAACGCAGAAAAGGATCGCAAATGCTCAGTTTACACATTTAACTTTTAGCCATTGGGGGGGCCTAAACAGGGTAGGGGAGCTCACATTAATGTTCAAAAACCTCAGAAAGTGAAAATTTCATGCTATGGGACCTTTAAACTTTCAAAGAAGCAATCAACTGAAGCTACAAGGAATTAATGTTTTTAAGATATATTTGAGCAGTAAAATACCTGTAATTCATTTAATGTACAGTAAGGTAGATACGTTTTATGGCATACTTCAGAACATTCCAGGATAGGGAGTAATATCTCCATGGAGACAATTAGGTGGCAGACTTTCTATCTAAAAAGTTGCATGGTGCACCTTTAACGCATTGGATAGCAAACTTGAATTATTCCACTAAAATATCCGGTACTTTCCAAATCCAGTGCTTACAACTTGACTTTTAGAGGAGGATAAATAAAGGCATCTATCAGGCTGTGGAGAGCTGAAAAGAGACAAGTTCTCCATTAGGACGTCTCCATTCTCACCTGCGAGCGTTTGATAAATGCTCGGACACGGACTTAGGGGACATGTAAAACAAAGGTCAGCCGTTAGCCAGGACTAAAACCATTTCCATCTCAACACATGACAAATGGAGCGGGCCTCCAGAAGCATTGTCGAGAGAGAACGCTCCCTCTCGGTCTCTCCCTCTGTCTCTCTCCATCCCGCTTTGTCTCTCTATTTCCCTCTCCATCACCCTCTCTCTCTTGAGCCATCCCTTTCTCTTTTCCTCTCCCTTCCCCTCTTCCCCTCTTTCTCTCTCTTTTTCTATCCACCCCTTGTTCTCTCTCTATCCATTGTTTTCTCTTTTCCACTCCCTTTTTCTCTTCCCCTCTTTCTCCCTCTCTATGATCCTTCTCTCTCTCTTTCTCTCTCTCTATCCATTCCTCCCTCTCTTTCCCCCCATCCCTCTCCTTTCTCTCTCTCTTTCTCTCTATCCCTCCCTCCATCTATCTCTCTCCCTCTTTTCCTCTCACTCATTCTCTCTTTCCCTCCCTCTCTTCCTCTCCCCCTCTCTCTGGCCGCACCTACTTGTGTTCCTGCCTGAAAACTCATGAATACATAATTCAGAGCACAGGTTTTTCATTTTATAACAGAATATTTATCCGTGCGAGCCCTCACCGCCCTCCGCGCCCTCACAAGGAGCTCATAAAACACTACAAGTCCGTGGAGTGGGAACTGTAGATTTTTGCTCTTGTCTCGTCTCTCAAGTGTCCAAATGCTGCCTCAGTGCTCTTGTGCCTAAGCATCCATCCTTTACCCAACCCTTTAGCACTTCAAAGGACACTCTGAGAACAGGCCCAGGTGAAGCAGCTGGATACCTCCACACACACATCGGTTTACATTATGGACATTTTTAACTATCCTATTTGTTTTGAATATAGTTTCGAGGAAGTAAATGTGCAAAGGCCCAGCAGCTATCATTCACACTTCACAGCATGAAGGCTGTGGGTTCAAATTCAGGGCTTTTCTGTGCAAAGTTTGTATAAGATTCAAGATTCAATTCAAGATTGTTTATTTGTCATATGCAGGATCAACACAAGGTCAACAATGCAATGAAATGCTTAGGATTAGAAGAACTGTTAAGAAGTAATAGTACATGGTAAAAAAAAAGTGTTGCAAAAAGTGCAGTGGAAAAGGTAAACAATATATTTTTTTTTTTAATGTAATAAAATATCATAAACTACAATACAGGTAGGATTAAATAAGGTGTATGCCTTTGTCCATGAAGATGTGGGTCCATTTGACAATGTTGCATTGGTCCACATTAAGTTTCTTCAGCATGCTGAGGGCAGCATACTCTAATTTGGCACTTTCAATATTAGCCTTCTCGTTCTTAATCATTTTGATGGCGACAGTTTTCATGTCTTGAAGTCGAACACATTTAGCCACATTTCCAAATCTGCCCTGTCCCAGGAAGGACATTTCACAGATTGCACATAATATAGTATAGTATAAGTATTGCACATGGGTATTGCAAGTGTTGCATATAGAGAGGTGGACTAAGGGAGTGCCACCCATAGCATTTAGCTCCAGTTAAAAGAAGCTCACAAGGCTAGCAGTTATAGGGGCGAAATTGGAGCCAGTTCCATATTAGGAATAGGAATTGATTTACAGTCAAAATAGCAAAATAAAAACACCAGGATCATGTAGAGTGGGTTATGCAAACACTTTAAGACCAAAATGATGAGGTTCACTGCAGCAGTTAGAGAGTGGGGAGACAATTTTTCAACATAAAGTCAGTTGGAGTTGAAGGAGACAGAATGCTCACTTATTTGGAACACAGTGGCTAGCACGTTTGCCATGCCATGTTTTTTCCTTGTGTCTAGGTTTCCTCCAGGTACTCCGGTTTCCCATCAACCCAATATAAGGTGGTCCTGACCAAGTCAACCAAGCCAAGCTCAAGATCTGAAAATGAGGATGTTTCAGTGGCATTGAAAGATGGATCAAATGCAGAGAATTTCCCTCATGGGGGATTAATAAAGTAAAACTGACTTAGTAAAACAATAATAAAATAAAATAGAGCCTGGCTCCAAATTGTCTCCTGTAACCTCTAGTATCGCGAGCTTCATTTGTTTTGATCTTTGCTGTATAGAGCAACCCAAAGAAATAAAGTCAATGAATCAACAAAAGATGCAGTTACTGTAAAGTAAACCTTGCAAATAGAAAAAAAATATGTTATTACTCAATTAAATAACTAATGTTTGATATGAGATTTATTTTATTATTGTTATTGTGTATTTTGGGCTTTTTTATTGAAAAATTAATCTGTACAGTAGTTAGTATTTACTTCATATCTGGACTTTGAATTTCTCATACTTTTTTATGACAAACTTCTCTCAGTGGAGCGTCCTGACGTAGCGCCCGTTGCCACGCACCATAGATACAGGGCTCGGCTGGCTGTCAATAGAGGTTGGTGAATTATGTGTGCACGGAGTGGGCCATGCATGGGTTATCACAGCTGGTTGGATTAATAGACAAGCGGCCTTTAAATTGGCTTTGGTTGACGCTGGAGCCCTCACTGTGTTCCTATCAGCTGTGGGCAGGACCCCCGAACCAGCCCGGCCCCCTCAGCCCATTACTCAGACTCTTTCTCTCTTTGTAGCGCAATTTATTCCTGAAGGCTTGACTCTGGCTCTGTCTCCACCCCACGCACATCAATCTTCCCCCTCTTCTCCTCTCCCTCTTTGACTCCAATTCTCAAGACAGCGTGATGTCCAAATTAAAGAATGCGATAGAAGCCAATGAAAGTGAAAAAGTGTATGTATAAATGGGCTAAATAAGGGATTTTGATATTTGAGGACACCAATGACACGGTTAAAGGTTTTTGTTTTGTTTTTCTTCAGTTTTTTTCCTAGGGCATACAGAGTTGGCATGAATAAATCAGCAGGCCGCAGTTTGCAAATATTGTGAATCTATATTTTATTTGTTAACTTATAGCAACAACAAAATGACCTTTTCTACTGCTGCTGATTTATCATATCCAAAAAGAATTCAACAATTTTATACCAATTAAACCAGGACTCAACCAGGACTGAACCAGGACTGAACCAGGACTCAACCAGGACTGAACCAGGACTGAACCAGGACTGAGGCAGGACTGAGCCAGGACTGAACCAGGACTGAGCCAGGACTGAACCAGGACTGAACCAGGACTGAACCAGTCCTTAATATAACACAATAACCTTAATATAAAGCATGAAGAAAGACTCAGGGCATAGAGAACACTTGTGAAGAATAATTCAGGCTTAGTGACCCTAAAACCCTTTAATTCCCCAAATCACTCTTAAAGGTCCTATATTGTACCAAATTGATTCTTGTGAGCTTTAAGCCTTATTAGAATGTTGTTAATTCTTCATAAACATACCTGTAATTGTTTTTATTAAAATGTTTTGTAAATGTTTTGTAAATGTTTTTATTAGTCTGTCTACATCTCCAAACGTGTGAATGAAACAAAAGGGTTATTCAAAGCTGTTCCACCTTGTGATGTCATGAAGTGGTAGTTTTCAGTTTAACAGTTACCTTTTACCTTTTTTGTTCAGTAGAGATCAGCAATTCCAGGTCTGAAATAATCCAAATGGTTCTACTGAAAGTGCATTGAGTTTAAAAACATAGTGGAGCACCACCTGTATTATCACGTGACATCACAAGGTGGCACATTGATATGCTAAATATACAGGTTTGTGTGTTAAACATGTGTGAATGAAACAAAACACAACATTATAACATAGATCAGAAGATAATGTAATACAGGCATTAAACAAGCTATTACTAATTAATGAACTGTCCGTTATGAATTAATCATTCCATCAAGTTTAATTAGGTGTAGTTATTATAAAGTGTAGCCAATAAATACATAATGTGTACCACATTTGTTAGGTTTCTGGGTCATACAGTCAGAGATGTATCTTGTATATGATTTCTGTTGCCACACTTGCCTTGAGGCAGAGTGACCAAGGCATGGCAACCACACCAAAAGCCTTTTTGACCACATAGTAACACACACAGCATGAGAGAGGTCAAATAAAATGTAAAAATTCAAGACTCCATGCACAGCTTACAGGTGTTGGTAATAGCAGGAACATTCAACAATTCTAAGAAAAAAAAGAGAAGGATTAATGGACATTTTGCTTGGCTTTATTCTTTATTAGGCCATCCTGTCACATGTTGTTGTTGTTTTTTCTTTAGTCATATTCTTTTTTTGAATGCAATATATCCTCCTGGGACCTGAAGAAAAAAAAGTGTACCTAAATTATTATTATTATTATTTTAATTTTCTATTTGGAGATAAATGAACACCGTAGCATTTCCATTTTGTTCATTTTATTTTTATTCATAATGTTGTAACATGTCCTCTGTAATGGACGTTTTGGGACAGTTGGTGTTAAATCCACGTGAACAACCTAACAAAAACACAAGCCTCTACAGTCGCCTCCCTTTTAATTTGTTATTTTTTAATTTATTTTTTATTTTTATATTATATTTTTTATTTATTTGAGTATTTATTTACATATTTATTTATTTTTTTGTGTATAATTTATTTATTTATTATTATTATTATTATTTATTTTATTTTATTTTTTACATTTCTAGATTTTTTTTTTTTATTTATTTATTTATTTTTAAAAATCATAGTGTAGCCACAAACTAGAGTCTCAAAACAATTAAAAGATAGACTGGTTAACTCTATGTCCACTATAAAGGACACAAATGAATGGGCCGGGTCTCGAGGATATAATACATATATACAGTAGAAAAACAGAGGCATATCATCCAATGTACACAACATTATATAAAATATCAAAATATCACAAGCAAACATTACAACACGCAGACCAATACAGAGCTTCCTGAACTGGACGTTATCAAACAAAATGTATTTTAGTAGCAAGGATTACACTGTCAACCTCCTCAAAATCAGTATGTGTTTTAGAAGCACTTTGTGAAACTAGTCATTTTCTACATCTTCTAACCATATAAATGTAATAAGATTTGGATGGGACAAAACTCTGCACTCTATCTATATGAACTCCCGACAGCATGATGTCCAAATTAAAGGTCCCATGGCATGAAATTTTCACTTTCTGAGGTTTTTGAACGTTAATGTGAGCTCCCCTACCCTGTTTAGCCCCCCCCCCATGGTTAAAAGTTGTGAAATGTCTAAACTGAGCATTTGCGATCCTTTTCTGCATTACAAAAAATCGGACCTCAAACGGGCGAGTTTGAACAAGGCACCTTATTGACGTCAGATTGAAAAAAGAAATGCAAATGCAGTTCCACCCCCGTCTGTCTGTACTCAGCGTCTCTGTAAATCACGCCCAGAGAGTTTGGACTGCGAATGCGCTAGGCAATGCGAAATGCGTTTTTTTATTTGCCTGGAGGCACGTCCGAGTGTTTCTAGGCTCGGAAGTCCTTTATCTGAGCCTCTGGACCTTTGAACAGCAGCGGTTTCATTTAATTTTATGTGGAAATGTGTTTATTTTTCAATGGAACGCTTCAAATCTCTCCCCCCGTGCAAAAACAAGGAAATGGATCAGCTGAGGGCTCAGAGCCGAGAGTGGAGAGTTTGGCCACGCCCCCACCCTCTACTATAGGCCAGCTCTTTTCTCCTCATTTGCATTCAAGCAACAATGCCCAGAATAAAGAGTTTGAGAGAGATATTTATGACTCTTTCTCATCTTATCTCTGTTTCTCATGCACTGAGTCTTGATTTTGAAGGATTCATTTACAGTATTAGGGAACCATTAAGGAGCCATATAAAAGCATCAAGAAGTACCATGTCATGGGATCTTTAAAACAAATTAAATGAAAGCCAACATCGGTTCACATAAATAGACTTAATGAGCATTTCCAATATTTGAAACGGCCATTGAGGAAGAGTATAAAGTTTTCTGGGGCGCAAATGGCTCGCTACAAGCCTGTCAGGTGCAGTCAAAGTCTCTCCCTTTCACCAACTTTGTCAACACTCAAAGAATCAGTTCTCTTTGATTCTAAAGACTTCAGATTTGTGGAGGCAGATGTCCCCGGAAGGAAGAAAGCGCCACTATCAAAAATCTCCCCCTGACAGGCTAATTGCTCTTCACACCCTTCAGTTGTCAGGCAAAAATCAGAGGAAGGCCCTTTAATATCGTCAAATAAAGGCCCAAATACGAACCGCAAATCTGGCAAGCTACAAAACACATGTGTATAGTGGAACTAGCGTTAGCTATCTGCGGTCGCCGGAGTGGAAAAACTCAGCTCAGCTTTGTGCTTTCAGTAGCATTTCCTCTCGTTGCCAAAAGTCCCCCGTAGGTCTCCATTATTTCAAATCCTGTCGGTTTCAAAAACAGACGTGGTACTGCCATGTGCTCGGATTCAATTTTTTTTTCTTTTTTTTCTGTATATTTTAGTGTCAAATAATGCAAGCGGAGTATATCATTCAGATTTGTGTGCGGGTTCGCTCACATCTGCCACAGCTGAATAGACACCCCAAAGCATGATGGGATGTTTAGCTGAAGTTACCTGGTGTGAGCCATTTACCAGTGTCTGATAGATTGAGCGAGAGAGATTGGCTCATTTAACTAAACAATAGACAGGATTGCAGTTGGCATGGTTACAATAAAGTTTTGTACACAGCAAAGCCGAATAGTCTGGCAAGTCACATGGTACTATTTGTATAACCTTTATATTGTAAGTATTTTCACTGCAGTATTTTCATCATTACACCACTACTACAACAATAAATAGTCCAGGAATTTGTGTTATATGACTGTGACTGCTGTCACTATGGTCTAATACTACTAAACAATGAATTCTGCAAATACTACTAAAATATATGTAGTTGTCTAAACATATTATTATTATTTATATATATAAATATATATATATATATATATATATATATATATATATATATATATATATATATATATATATATATATATATATATTTATATATGCCATAGTTTTGGTTTAATCCTTGATTTTTCCTGGTTTAATACTTGGTTTAGTCCTTGGTTTAGTTCTGATTTGGTCCTGGTTTAGTCTCTAATTTAGTCCTTGTTTACTCCTGGTTTAGACCTTGGCTTAGTCCTGGTTTAGTCCTTGGTTACTCCTGGTTTAGTTCTCGTTTGTTCCTGGTTTAGTCCTTGATTTAGTCCTTGGTTACTCCTGGTTTAGTCCTTGGTTTATTTCTGGTTTTATAATAATAATAATTATTATTATTATTATTATTAGTAGTAGTAGTAGTAGTAGTAGTAGTAGTAGTAGTAGTAGTAGTAATAATAATAATAATAATAATAATAATAATAATAATAATAATAACTAATAACTAATTTTTCTGATCTATGTTATAATGTTGTTTCCTCATCAAAAATATAAATATTAACATGCAAGTTCTTTTCTCAAATGTAAAACAGTCTGTTCCACCTTGTGATGCCATGTGGTAATACAGAACGTGCTCCACTGTGTTTTTAAACTCCATACACCATTACTAGAATCATTTGGAAATCACTGTCCATGGGTTTCTGAGAGAAAACATCATTGTTGCCAGCAATTATATTGTTGCCAGCAATTAAATGTTGAAACTTCCTGAAACTCAGAAATACATATTCACTAAATATTTGGAAGACACTGTACCTTTCTTTTGGCTACAACTGAGATTGATTTGTCATAGACTGGAGTGTGTCACCGTTTTAGCTCATGCGCTTGCTTGTGTGTGTGTTAGCAGTGTGTTAGTTGGTGTGTTCACTTGTGTGTTAGCTTGTGGGTTAGTTTGTGCATTAACAGTGTGTTAGCTTGTGTGTTAGCCCCTGTTTGCTCACTGCTCCATGTTCCTTGTTGTGGGAATGGGCTGCGCTGCATGGCTTCCCCTCGGTGCAGAGAAATGAAGGGGAGCCCTGAGGGTAAACACAAAGACAGGAGGATCTGGAGCCAGTCTCTCTAAACGCACTCATGAGTAAACACAATACACACAGATACACACACACACACACACAAACAGGCACGCAGAGCATTTCAGCACCACGGACAGCAGCTTAGGCCAGAGCTCTAGCCAGGCAAAAGTTCAAAAGAGTTCAGCCCTAAAACAGAACTTCAAATATAAACTTTAAATCTGTCCTTTTTCAAATACCAAATGTATGTAAGATGAACATCAGTCATTTTTACCATAGTTACTGGAGTAGCATGTAGATGTAATGTGATGTACAATGAATTTAATAAATAAAAAGGAACTATTAAGAAGGCCTATTGATGATTTTGCCAGCACCAGGTCTGAATAATAGTAAATTTGTGTGCTGTGAATCTATATTTGAGGTTTGTGGATTTGAGTGTGGATAACATAAACTACAAATGGCCTTCATTGAATTCCTTTAGTATATCCATCCATCCATCTGCTTGGACTGCTGCCCCCGTGACCCAGAAATGGAAAAGCAGAAGAAGATGGATGGATGGATGGATATGTGTGAAAAAGTAACCAAATGGACAGAGGCAAATGGGCAACTGGTGAAGTTTACCTAAAATACTACTACTACTACTACTACTACTACGAACTACTATGAACTACTATGAACGACTTAAAGTAGTTCCAGTAGAAATGGCAGTAGTAGCAATGTTTTTGATCAAATTTACACACATTTTATTGTCAATCAAGTTCAGCGTTGATCACCCAGAACTAAATTTCTCTTTCATTCCAAAAAATATGTATGTATATTAAAAAGCTTGCTTAAGGCCATTCAGTCAAGGTTATAGTTCTTGTGGGCAGGTAACTGACCACAAGAATTATAATTTTATTTAAAATCTGTTTCTGAACAGTTTTAAACTGCTAAATTCACCAAAACATTTTTCCATGTGTTCATACAGAAAAATCGTCTTTTTTTTTTTTTTTTTTTGAAATTCTCTCAGAAATTATATGAGTGAACAAGATCATTGTCACCATGTACCTGTGTTTGAGCAGAGTAGCCTATAACATTTAAGCTGGATGCTAGAATATAGTTTAATAACCAGTGTAAGGCTATTTCAGGCCTACATTAATGCTTACACTGTTTAAGTAGTTCTTCAAGTTTATTTCTATAGCACATTGTTCTTGTTCTTGTCAGTTGCTGCCTTGTCGCACACATATAGTGCAGTAGACAGGTGTGGGCATGTGCTATTTCCGTCCAGCAGCTGTCGATCACACTTGGAAGGATCTGATGGTGAGACGTGGCGCCATGACGACATGACGGACACCTCAGCCTCAGTGTGTCCGATAATATGAGCAGGTGTGAACACTCCTGTGTCAGCAGCAGCGCCAGTCAGAGCCAGTATCCAGTGAACTGTGAGATCTATCATCCAGAGAGTGTCTGCTATAGGCTGTGTGGAGCACAGGGAAAGGACTGATACTTTGCAGCTGATGTCCTCAATACTCCCTGGAGGTGTGAAGCTAACTTAAGGCACTGCTCTGTCTGAAGCTCTGTTACTCAAGTTAGACTTTAATCTGAGCTATCTGTTGTGTGCTGTTAAACAAGTCCCTCTAAAATAACATTACAGCTACAAGCTAGCCATTAGCCAGTTTTTCCATTTTGTGGGTTTTTTTGTGTGCATGTGTTGCTGTGTGCGTGTGTGTGTGTGTGTGTTTTCTTATTTATTTATTTATTTTTGCTTGCTAATATGTACACTGTGTCTCCATGGTAACTGCTGATCATCCAATTATACACACATATGTACGTGTAGAAAACCCCCAGTGTGATGCTACTGTAAAGTATCAATGGCGATTTGATTTGATTACATTGTTCTTTACCATGAAATATGCTAAAGGAAAATTCACAAATACTGAACCTCATAATTTTTATAGACTAGAACGGATAAATCGCTGAATTATAGCAGAAATGTGCATTTCCATTCAATATTATTGGCCCATAGAATCAAAAAGGCAATTCACTTTTAGTATTTGCCTTGTGTTCTTGTGTAAAGTTATTTCTTTAATTGTGCATGCAGGCAAAACATAAATGCAATTCTAAAAATCCCTCAAAATACAAATGAGAAAATTGAAGCTGAAGATAATCTTAATTTATGTAATAATAAAGTGATGAGTGCAAAATTTAAAATTAGCAATAACAAAATTCTCCCAGTTGAACAACAATTTCTATTAGTTATTTAACTTTCTACTGACATTACTAAAATATACTGCTACACAGAATACTTACAGAATACTTTGAACAATTTGTATCTACAATGTACATTGAAAGTATTTCCTCCCCACAATCCTAAATTATCTAAAGACTTTAATTTGCAAAGCACTATCGCACCAGCATCTCCTACCCCACTTCTGCTATTCTTAGATACAAAAAGTGTCATGGAGGATAAGCAAAACATCCCAACTGTAAAAGTCACAGAGACTGCACGCAGGGTTCAAAAGAGTCCTCCATTTTGTATCCTGCCTTCTCTCTCGCTGTGTTATCTATTCCACAGCGAGCCAAAACGCACCAAGTAAATGACTCAAACTTCCCCTGAAAAACAAACAGCACTTTATCTACACTATCAAGATTTATTTTTTTCTTTGTAGCTTCATGCCCAGTTCTCCGTTGCCTCCTCGTCCTCCCACTGGTGATGATTTACAGCCATTCCAAAGACGACAAAACATGGAAATGGCACAGAGGGGTTCAGGAATTAACATCTGTGGCCAACTACGGCTCCCAGCATGCAAAATCACCAGCCATTGTAGACAGTCTAGGCCCAAACTCCTGTAATGTACACTGAGATTATTATTCGACAAATACAAATATAAGAAACATGCTTATTTTGACTTAATTTGGCACGATAATACCTGTTGTAAATATAAATTATAGCTTTAAACCAATGAAGAAGCAGGAGAAGAAAAGTGGAAAAATACAAGAAGTAGAGACAATTTTCACCCTTTTTTTCTGATGCTTTGAACAGTATTTCAACAAAATAAAGGTGTTTATATTTGTATTTGTCAAATACAAATGTTTGTGTACATTTGAAGAGTTATGGCCCATCATGGTTGCTAGGTAACAATTATGGAACTCCCTAGTGTAATGTCACAATTTCCAACCAAGAAGTACAAGTTAAAGCCTACAAATTGGCCAAACTGGGGAAAAAATGTTAATATTTCATCTTAAATCTTAAATATAATGACGTTAACTGTGTTTTGGTCAAATGAGTAGTCCAATTTGTCATAGGCACTTTAAAGTATTAAAAAATTATGTTTCTAGTGTAAATTGTGCCGAACTTCTGGACAGAATTCTAGACTCTCTACTTCCTGTAATTTTCAAATTTTCTTTCCAAATTGCTTATTGATTTGTATAAAACTATCATTTATATTTAAACAGGTATTACCTCACCAGATTAAATAAAAAAGAAAGAATCATAAAAATCTGCCATACGCACTCTAAAGGTGCACTGTGTAACTTTTCTGGTCGGCCACCTGTTTTTATTTATTGCTTTATTGCTTTGCCTGGAATGTTGCACGGTAAGATTTTAAATGCATCTACCTCCATGGAGACAATCAGGTGGCACATGTTACAGGTCATCTCTGTGGAGAGGTTTGAGCATGCACAGTGAGGACAACCAGCTCCTTCTTCTCCATCTTATTTATTTGGAGAAACAAGGACTTACTAGGACATGGTCTCGTGAACATACAAGCCACTTCAGGAACTTTTACAGCTACCCCTCTTATCCAGAATGGCAATTAGCTCTGGTAGGCCGGGGAGAGGCTGGGGATGCGTTGGTATGCGGAAAGCTGTGCAAAGTTAATGGACTTTTAAATGGACACAGTGCACCAAATTCCCTCATTAATGCCAGCCGTGGTCCCTGCCTCTGCGGCCATTTCATCTCAAAGGTCAGCTCTCAAATGTCAACATAGCAGCGGTAAATAGCTTTTTATGACGCTCGTGTTCAAAGTGTGTGAGTTATTGGAGTGGCCCCAGTGGAGATGCCATGTATTTATTGGTGATTTATCTCCCTATTCATATTAGGCACGGTGCGTAAATAAGCACTTACCCAGAGATAAACGAGCAATAATATGTGAAATTCTGTTTTTGTTGGTGAGAAGCTGTGAAGTGCCCCGTTTAAAGTTACGATTTGTAAAGGTGCGATATTGAGGAAAATGGAGCATAGAATGAGTTGCCGTTTGACAAGTAGATCTAAATATTATTCATGATAGAGGTTTTAACACTATCCAACTCCGATTAGATTTCGTCTGTTTTTAGGCATAGACTGCTGATTCGACTTCACAACTTCAGACCTAAAAGTACAGTATTGCTGATACTTTGCAGCGATATCAAGCTGGGGTTGTTCTACATGTATCTCTAATGGTGGAATGTTTAGAAGTTACCAGGGTGACACATTGCAAATAGTAAAAAAAAACGTTTTAAGATGAAAACGCAAGAAAAACACAAAATGGATTTAAGCAACACATTTTCAGGAGCCTGCTCTAGACAATGGGTTGAGCGGTCAGATCCCAGCTCCCAAACTCCCACAGATGAGTGCTGCCATTATGTCCTTGGGCAAGACACTTAACCCCACCTCGCCCCCAGTGTCTGTGCACACTGGAAGAGCACCCATGACACAAAGTTCATCAAGGCCGGTTGCATCAAGCAACGTGGGGCCGTCCTCCTGTGGACCCACCCACCCGCAGGGGGATCCATGGGGGCTGGTGCACTGTCATCTGGGCAGCGGACCTGGACCATTGCCCCCACGACCTGAAATACGGAGAAAGTGGAAGAAAATGAAAAAATAATAATAATAATAAATCAGGAGCCTGTGATCTATACGAGAGTACATGGTCCTGTTTAGGAGTTTGATTTCTGACACAAAAAAAAAAAAAAAATCTTATGATTGCAATTTTATGTGTCATAGACACAAATCACCTGTTGTAGTCCCAGCTAAATCACTTCTTTATGGTCAGATTGTGTTAAAACAAAGATCAGATTAAAGGAAAATTAAGGTTTTTTTTTTACAATCTGAGCCTTCTTTCGGCAATAAAACAAGTAGTTTTACTCACCCATAGCAGTTTGGTGTCAATTGGAGCAGTATCGCAGAACTTATGTTGAGCCGTTCTGTTCTACTAATGATCCTGTATCCGTTAGCATGAGTGCTCGGGACATTACTTTGCGGTATCCAAATAACACAAACTTTAGCACTTTTCAAATCACAGAAGATCGCTGTGTCAGGGTAGACTTTCAGTGGATTCCAAAAAGGCCTGAAACCCGATATCCAGCTATAGTTTCATTTGACGACGTCATCAGAGAAGACAGTGCGCATGCGTGAACTCAGCTGTTTTGTAAACACCGCTAGTCCGAAAGAAGCTAACACCGCTCTGAACTTTACTTTTCTGTTGCGATATCGGGTTTCAGGCCGTTTTGGAATCTACTAAAAGTCTACCCTGACACAGCGATCTTCTGTGATTTGAAAAGTGCTAAAGTTTGTGTTATTTGGACACCGCAAATCAGTGCCCCGAGCACTCACGCTAACGGATACGGGATCATTGGTAGAACAGAACGGCTCAACATAAGTTCTGCGATACTGCTCCAATTGACACCAAACTGCTATGGGTGAGTAAAACTACTTGTTTTATTGCCGAAAGAAGGCTCAGATTGTTAAAAAAAACGTTAATTTTCCTTTAAAGGTGCGCTATGTAACTACTTGGTTGGGGGTCCGTCACCTGCTTGTTTCAGTGGATATGCCATTGCTTGGAATGTTGACATTAGACAGCTCTACCTTACATTTATTCATATTATTACAGGTTGTTCAATAACATTTGCTCAAAAAACACATTTAAAAAAAGCCATTCTGACTGTGAGCGGGGTTGCCTCTCCACAGATCTGACCTGTAACTTGGTCTGGTTTGGTCTCCATGATGATAGAAAGGTTTAACACCATACTGTGAAACATTGCAGACAAAGCAATAAGATCACCAGAAAAGTTACACAATGCACCTTTTAAGCCTAACAAAGCCTCAGACAGAGCTGAGCCTACAGTTAGCATCACACATGAAAAGTTGACGACATCTGCTGCAAAGTCTCAATCCTTCATGTAAAGTTTTTGGTGATTCAAACTTTCACTTGGATCTGAGGGCTGACAACGCTTCCATTAGCACTCAATAATAGAAGACCAGATTAGCAAGTTCGAAACACAATATAAAAAAACTCTTTAAAGTCTTGACGTCGTATTGATCATTACGGTAGACAGGAAAGTGCTACAGAGTCATGCTATGTTATTTAGCATGACAGTTATTGACTCGATATTGTGCGACGCTTTTAGCTTCACTCAAACTGATGTGGGCTGCAGCTAAAATCCAAATTGAGGTAAACACAGCCTCCTAAATATTTTAAACGTCTTTGTTCGTACGTTTTAATAAGGCAATGGCGCGTTTCTAGCTGTGATCCTATGTCACTTAAAAGGTAATTAAGTATCTGAGGTAGTAATTAGCAGGTTCGTAATTGGCCAACACTGCCAGGAGGTTGACGTTAAAAAGCGTATGTGAGTGGGACAGTAACGTTTGGCTGACATGTTTTTTGGGTTATTATGGATGTCATTGGTGAGAGTTACTTGAATTATTTAGTATTCGCTTGATGGAAATGTAGATGTGAGTGTATTCAGGATTTACTTTAACTAGTTTTATAAGGTACTTTATTAAGCACTAAGATTCATACCACAAACTTAAAGTGCCTATGACAGTTCAGACTACTCATCTTACTCAAACTAAATTAAATACGCTCTCTGCAACATTTTGGTTGTGGGTCCGTCACTTGGTTGGTTCTATGGATATGTCACTGTTCTGCCTGTAAAGTTCCCCAGTATGACTTTAAGCAGCTCTACGTTTTATTCAATTACAGGTGGTTATAGCTCGTAAATACCTAGAAAAACAGGCATTCTGACTGTGAGCGGGGTCGTCTCTCCACAGATCTGACCTCTAAATTGGTCTGATTTGATCTCCATGATGATGGCAATAACACAATAACGTCTCCATGGAGAAAAGCATTTGACGGACACTCCACCAGAAAAGTTACACAATGTACCTTTAAATAAAATACACAATTAAATTTACAAAATCCAAAAAAACAGAGTGCAGCAGCAAAGGATGAATACAGTATGACAATAAAACGATAAAAGCAAAGCAATAAATTACAAGAATAACCATCCAATCACATGTTTACAGGTTTAATATCAAATATGAAAGAAATATAGAATGAAAGATGCAGATACTTTAAATAAAACATACAACAAAATGTGCAAACACCACTTTACACAAATAAACAGCAAAACAGCTCAAACTAAGTCTGAATAGGACAACAAAAACACACAACCACCAATGAGTGAAGGACCATTTTGGACACCGCACAGCAATAAATTAGAGAATAACAGTCCCACCACTGAGGACCACCGGGGACGCTCCCATGAACAATACGACCTAAAATCACTTCAGAAATAAAGCTGTCACTCAAAGCACCGAATACATCTCCAGGTTTTGTATCAAACACCAGCAAAGCATTTATGCGGCCTATCGTCTGGAGAGGGCATTTCAGGGCTGTGTTGTCTCTGTCCAAAGATGCAGAATCTAAGCAAGCATTAGATTTTTGTGAACAATATTAAACAAGGAAGGAAGGAAGGAAGGAAGGAAGGAGAGATCGATGGAAGGAAGAAAGGAATGATGGAAGGAAGAAAGGAATGAAGGTATGAATGAAGGAAGGAAGGAAGGAAGGAAGGATGGAAAAATAGATAGAAATAGGCTATAGAAAGAAAGAAGGAAAGAAAGAGAGAAAGAAAGAAAAAATGAATGAAGGATGGAATGAAGAAAGGACTGAAGGAATGAATGAATGGATGAAGGAAGGAAGGATTGACAGAAAGTGATAGAGATATAGAAAGGAAGATAGACAGAAAGAGAGAAAGATAAAGGAATGAATGAAGGATGGAATGAAGAAAGGACTGAAGGAATGAATGGATGAAGGAAGAAAGGAATGATTAACAGAAAGTGATAGAGATATAGAAAGGAAGATAGACAGAAAGAGAGAAAGATAAAGGAATGAATGAAGGATGGAAGGAAGCAATGAAGGAAGGAAAAAAAAAGAAAGAAAGAAATTAAGGAATGATAGAAGAAAGAAAGAAAGAAAGAAAGAAAGAAAGAAAGAAAGAAAGAAAGGAAGGAAGGAAGGAAGGAGGGAGGGATGGAAGGAAGAAAGGAATGATGGAAGGAAGAAAGGAAGGAAGGAAGGAAGGAAGAAAGGAAGGAAGGAAGGATGGATGGAAGGATAGATAGATAGAAATAGGCTATAGAAAGAAAGAAGGAAAGAAAGAAAGAAAGGAATGAATGAAGGATGGAATGAAGAAAGGACTGAAGGAATGAATGGATGAAGGAAGGAAGGAAGGAAGGATTGACAGGAAGTGATAGAGATATAGAAAGGAAGGAAAGGAAGATAGATAGAAAGAGAGAAAGATAAAGGAATGAATGAAGGATGGAAGAAAGCAATGAAGGAAGGAAGAAAAAAGAAAGAAAGAAATGAAGGAATGATAGAAGAAAGAAAGGAATGAAGGAAGGAAGGACAGAAGGATAAACAGAAAGACAGATAGAAATATAGAAAGGAAGATAGATAGATAGATGGATAGATGAATGGATAGATAGATGAATGGATAGATGGAAGGATGGACCTATGTGCTGACACAAAGTGGTTCAAAATCCCTCCATACACTTTTTTTTTCATTTGAATAGCTTCCACAGTCATGTTCTAGTGCCTCTTTTACATGACTTGACCTTTCACAATGTCCAGTTTTATGTTTGGCCGTTTTATGCAGAGCGCTGTTCAGGTGAATGAGTCCTATTCTGATTCTATCCCAAATGATCTGATCCCTGGGTAATCACAGCTACAAAGGTTTTTGTTGTTGTTGTTGTTGTTGCTGTAGTTGTTGTTGTTGTTGTTTGTATATTCACAATTAAATAAGTGCTACAACTTCACTTCACCACTGTGATATACAACTTTAAAAAGGCTTTAAAAATTGACTCCTGTTATAATGTTGTTACCTCATCAACAACATAGCTGGACTTGTGGTTTGTTTCATGGGTCATTCCAGAATTGGAGGACATTTTGGCTTTAAAATTCTTGAAAAATAAACCTTCACTTTTCTGATTTTCTGCTACATATTCATCAATAATAGGTAATGAACTATCAAATGCTTTGATTAGCTCAGCTTACGGTCAATGGTACAATTTTTATGAAGTGATTTATTTGGTTTATTTATTTATTTACTCTAATCACAGTAACAGGGTTGCAGGTAACAGGGTTGCAAATCCGCACTAATGTTAGCTTTATCTCAGAAGTAGAAGCTAGCTGTTTAGCTAGCTGTTACTGCTAATCAAGAGGAAAAACGTTTTAATGCAAATAAGTAAAGGAAAAAATAATAATAATTGTCTTATTCTGATCATTTGCATAACAGGGTTGCATGAGGTAGAGTGAGACATTCAGTCAAGGCTAACTATGTTATAAAAATATGAAAAATAGAAGAGAAGACAAACCTTTGCTCTCCCCATTCTTTTGGAAAACTGTTTGATGATGTCAAGTCCAGGGTATCATGTGGTTCACTGCTTTCATCTTCTACCAGGGTAAAAATGTTATGGTAACGGGGTTGCGTGCAGGTTGTGGGACACATGTTCCATGAAAATTATTATTTGAAATATTATGTCTATTAAAACAATGTTCCCACAGATACAAGAGATGGCAATGAAACAAAAAATACAAAAATAAATAAATAAATGCATTTGAATTGTATTTTAACTGTTTTATTTGAGATTCAATGTGATCATTAGCGGGGAGGGACAAGAGGAAAATGGCATTTTGGGGGGTACTCCAGACTTATTTGGTATTTTTAAAAACAATTTTCAAGTATTCTTTTCTTTTTTTTTAGATTTAGTCTCAGGACAAGTAAATTCACTTAGAAATTGTATATTTTAGTATTTTGTATGTGGATTATTTAATATTTGATGGGTGGGATGTAAAATGTCCTTCAATTCTGGAATGACACTCAGTCACACATGTTTGAGTAAGCCTGCAGTATTAGTCTATCTCCATCTCCAAAGCTCAAAACATTCTGTTCCACTTTGTGATGTCATGAAGCAGTAGTTTTTAAGGCACCTTTAACCTTTATTTCAGTTGAGATTGGTAATTCCATATCTGAAATCATCCGAATGACTCTAGTGAAGGTGTATGGAGTTTAAAAACACTTCCTGTTTAAGAGAAGAACTCAGGGTTTGTGTGTTAAACATGTGTGAATGAAACAAAACAACTCCTGGCATGTTTGTGATGAGGAAACAACATTATAACAGATCAGAAAATAGTGTAACATGAGCTCTTTAATCAGATCAGTATCTCGTGGCCAACACTGTTCATTATGCTCACCGTTCACAAAAGCACTAACTCCACATCTTCGACAGTGATACAAGGAGCAGTGAGGCAGCTCTTATGAATGACAGTGTGTATGACCAGTGACACATAAAGAGAGATGTGGTGTTTGACGGACACCTCGTGATGAAGATGGATGGACTGCCTTGAATCAGCTTGTTCCGTGGTTGGCTGGTCTGTGGAGGGGAGAGCCGAGGCAGAGAGCTCCACTTCTCTATACTCCATCTTTACATCCAGCCCCAGGCCACAACGTGAGAGATATGACCCCGACTTTGAGCACACCTGAAGTGGACCGAGTATAACTTAATAGAATGAAAACAACACTGTATTTTAGCAAAAACACTAAAAACTGGAGTGCAATTTTCCATTCTGCTGTAATCTCTGTGTTTATATATCCTTGTAACTGTTTTGTAATTTGTAATTTTCTGTGTCATTTGACTAAGGAACCACAGATGGAAATCAGCCTTTTTGCTATAATCTGGCATATTTACACTGCAATTACAAATGTTCACTAACATTAAAATAGGTATTTATTCTTTGCACTGCTTTTAGATTTTGTCTTAGATAGTTTTTGTATTAGTATTGTAAAGTATTATATACTTTTACAGGGGGTCCTCGGGTTACGACGGTCTCGGGTTACGACGTTTCGTGGTTACGAACGCGCCCCCATTAAAAAAAATATGTATATATTACGCGTCATTCCGTCTTACACGGTTTAGCGTGGTAAGATATGTAAACAAACGCACGCGGCGCGCGGCGCACGGCGCAAGAATACGCTCTGTTGTGGTTGTAAGGAGAAGAAGACAGCCTCATGTGCGTGCCCAATGTGGGCGGAAGTACCTGATGTGGGCTCTGATCTGCTCCTATGAAAGCGGCAGTGATAACCAAGCAGCGTAGTGGTCTAATTATTGAGATGGAAAGGTTATTGGTGCTTTGGTTGGAAGATCAAAGGCAAAATCCGGTTTACGACGAAATTCGGGTTACGACGCGTCTTAAGAACGGATCAACGTCGTAACTCGAGGACTCCCTGTATCTTTAAAATCCCAGATTAGTTTTGTCTTTTGTCTTTAGTATTGTCTTTATATTTTTGTATTGTCTTTATATTGTATTTTGTACACTGTCTTTTTGTACTGCTTGGCCAGGGAGAAACGGAATTTCGATTCACTGTATGTTGAACACATATGGCAGAATTGACAATGAAGCTGACTTTGACTTTGACATGCACTGTCCCTATCAAATAAATGAATAAATATACATAAAGGTGCTAGATTTTGGTTGCCTGGAAGAATCCATGACTCATCGCTGTACCAGCGGCGAGTCTGGTAACGCTTGGTCCAGAATGCGCTGCTTTGACAGACAGCTAAGTGAACCAATCAGAGAACAGTTAACGGACAGCGACGTGAACCAAGCCGGTAGGAAGCAATGCAAAAACATCTTTTTTGAAAAGAAAGGCCTCTAGAGCTGTCAGCTGGTGTGGTTTTAAGGAATCGATGTGTTTTAGGTCATTTAAGACCAATTTTACAGCTGAATGGAAGGGACGTTGCGGGCAAAGGCGGGTGCACTGACGTCACCATCTTTGAACGAATCAGAATCGCGGAGTCCATTGTTAACCGGAGGAGCGAGGGAGGAGCGAGGGTGTCCAAATGGTATCGCGCTGTATAGCAAATACAGAGAGATATCATTTGGCTGGCCAGGTAAAGATTTTGGTATTTCTTTTTGTTTGTTTGCTTGTTTGTTTACAAAAAAATATGACACTACAGCAAACAAAGTAGTAGATTAAAGCCCTGATGTGCTCTTATCAAATGTAAAAAGATTAAGATGAGAAGTGATGTGCCGGCACACATATAGTTCAAGTTGTGGACAGACGCTCTTTGTGGAAGGAGCTACTGTATTTTCAATATGAAAATAAATAAATGTTTGTCTGTAGGGTAAAATCTCCAAAATGTGTCGAATAAAAAACAACTTTTCTGTTTAGAAAAGTTACTGGGTTTTTTTGTTGTTGTTGTTTTCTTTCAATTCCTTTGCTACATTTCCTGAAACTTTTCATAAATCTGGCAAATCTTTTGTGCACTTCACAAAACGATTCACAGAAGCAACACAGCAATTCAGAACGTTTGAAAAAGTAAACTTTGAGAACAAAACTTTAAAAGGACATTTTGTGGTTGAAATACAAATACAGTCATCAGATTTACGACACTGGCTAGAGAATGCGTCGCACTTTTAGATATGTGTGAGGGAATCAGAGACTTGTGGGACCTGTTTCTAATGGTTTGAGAGTGAGATAAATGCTGTAAATATGTGTATAATATTTAAAAAAAAAAAAAAAAAAAAGCACTATTTTAAAATCTGTCCGTTTTAGCAACTGATATGTGAACAGTGTCTGACTTGGATCTTAAAGTTTCTGCCTTAAAGGAGAATTAATATGTTTTACAATCTGAGCCTTAATTCGGTAATAAAACAAGTTGTTTTACTCACCCATAGCACTTTGGTGTCATATGGAGAATTTCCGGAGATGTTTTAGATTAGCGATCTCCGTAAGGTGAGTGGTCGGGGCACGACGCTGCAGTCACCAAAATAACACAAACTTTAGCACTTTTCAAATCATAGAAGCTCAATGTCTTAGTCTACACTTTCATTTGAGTCAAAAGTGGCCTCTAATCCGAGATTTATCCATAGTTTCGAGTAGATGAGGACGCCAGTGCGCATGTGCGGAGTCACATCTTATTTCGCTCTCAGCTCTCGGGACCCAAACATGAAACACAAAGCTGTAAATTATGGACAAATCTCGGATTACAGGCCACTTTTGACTCAAATGAAAGTGTAGACTAAGACATTGAGCTTCTATGATTTGAAAAGTGCTAAAGTTTGTTGGTTATTTTGGTGACTGCAGCGTCGTGCCCCGACCACTCATGTTATGGAGATCGCTAATCTAAAACATCTCTGGAAGTGCTCCATATGACACCAAAGTGCTATGGGTGAGTAAAACAACTTGTTTTATTACCGAAATAAGGCTCAGATTGTAAAAAACGTTCATTCTCCTTTTAAAACCTGGCACACACAAGTCTTTTACATTGTGTTTCTAGAGCTTCTGTGTCTTCATATTGTGATTCCTATGTTCAGTTTTGTCCTTTATGTCATTGATAAAAACATAAAAACATAAAAAACATGTCATTGTTTTTATCTGCAATCTGTTCAACCTTGTGAAATGGTCTAGATACGATAAGATTAGGTAAATCATTTGAATCTGTAGTCCCCAGGCTGTGTTTTTAGTGTTGCAATAAAAAAATAACATTCACAGCACAAAACAGACTGAACATGAAACAAAATATAGTTGGCATAGCTACAAAAGTAGTATTTCAGATATGTGTGAAACAAAACACAACACCGGGTCCATGAATTCATATTAATTGTATTACTATAACCAGACATTTGAACGGATAAAAGAACAAAGTAAAATAAAATGGAAAAAAAAAGAAAAAGAAAAAACAAATTTGTCTATTTAAATTTCCCAGTTATCTGATTACTGTGTGTCTGGGGATTGAATTTCTTTGCTAAACGCAGGCCCAGATAGCTCCAGCGCTGCTCAGTGATTCTCTTTGATTGTTTGGTGGCAAAAAGGAAGAAAAAAAGCCTTCATCCTGTTTAATAAGATCTTCTTTAAAACATTTGTTAATATGCCCAGAAGGTTTGTAGAGCTTCCTGTGACACTTGGAAGGCGCCAACTCTCACCGTACACTCCCAGATGTTCTTTCACACACTTTCATCCTTTCATTGTCGACAAAAATAACTCACTGTCTTTTCTCATCAATTATTTTCCATCCTCCGTCTTTGTATTCCTTTTTCCTGGTGGATGAAGTACTCGATTTTGTTACCCAAGTAAAAGTACAGATACAGGGGCAAAAAGTACCTCAAGTGAAAGTAAATTCACATCAAAAAGCTACATGAGTAAAAGTATTAGTACCTGTTTAAAAATGTACTTAAAGAGTAAAAAGTATTTTGCAGAGATTTCTAGAATAATTAAAGGATGAAATATAGTGATTTTGATAAAGAATTTAGCTGATTTTAAATAAGATAAGATAAGATAAGATAAGACTTTATTGATCTCATGCAGGAGAAATTTACTTGTCACAGTAGCTCCAGGTAGGGACAGTTTGAACAAGAAAGAAAAGTGTATGCAGGCAAGAATGGCATAAAAATAAGTAAAAATAATAATAAAATAAGTAATAATAGAATAAGTAATAATAATAAAACAGTAACAAGGAGAGTACTGAAAAACAATATTGCACGTTGGAAAAAGGATATTGCATGTTAGGACCATACAGTGGAGTTATACAAGTAATAATAATAAGAAACAGTAACTAGGAGAGTATTGAAAAACGATATTGCATGTTTGGACTATACAGTGGAGTTATACAGTCTGATGGCGGTGGGGATGAAGGATCTGTGGTAGAGCTCCTTCTTGCACTGAGGGTGCCTCAGTCGGCTGCTGAAGGAGCTGCTCAGCTCCTCTACAGTCCGGTGCAGAGGGTGAAAGGTGTTGTCCATGATGGACGTGAATTTGGCCAGTACCCTCCTCTCGGCCACCTCCTTTACAGAGTCCAGAGGACAGCCCAGGACAGAGTCTTATTGAGTCTTTTTCTGTCCCGTTCTGTGCTGCTCGGGGCCCAGCAGACGACAGCGTAGAGGAGAGCAGAGGCCACCACAGAGTCATAAAAAGTCTTGAGCAGAGGCCTGCACACTCCAAAGGACCTCAGTCTCCTCAGGAGGTGGAGGCGACTTTGGCCCTTCTTGTACAGGGCGTCAGTGTTGTGGGACCAGTCCAGTTTATTGTTGAGGTGAACACCCAGGTACTTGAAACTGTCCACAGTCTCTATGTCCTGCCCCTGGATGTTCACCGGTGAGTGAGGTAGTGGTCTCCTCCTGAAGTTGATCACCAGCTCCTTTGTCTTACTGGTGTTAAGGCACAGGTGGTTGCGCCCACACCAGTCCACAAAGTCTCTGATGACCGAGCGGTACTCCAGCTCATTCCCCTCAGACACACAGCCCACAATGGCTGAGTCGTCGGAGAACTTCTGGAGATGGCAACTGTCCTTGTTATATGTGAAGTCTGAGGTGTAGATGGTGAAGAGGAAGGGTGAGAGGACAGTTCCCTGGGGAGACATAGTGCTGCAGACTACCACCTCTGACTCACAGCCGCGCAGCCGCACGTACTGTGGACGGTCAGTGAGGTAGTCGATGGTCTAGGCAGCGAGATGTCCATCCACTCCCGCGTCCTCCAGCTTCCCCTGCAGCAGCGCTGGCCTGATGGTGTTGAAGGCGCTGGAGAAGTCAAAGAACATGACTCTCACAGCACTCCCGGCGGTCTCTAGGTGGGTGAGCGCCCGCTGCAGCAAGTAGATGACGGCATCCTCTACTCCTACGTTTCGCTTGTAGGCAAACTGCCAAACTCCAAGGTAGGGCTCACCACAGAGCGGAGATGACTGAGGATCACCCTCTTTGTAGTGGGCCTGTTCCCTGACGTTTGTTGTTTTGGGAACCGGGACCACACAGGAGGTCTTCCACAGGACGGGGACCTTCTCCAGGCTGAGGCTCAGGTTGAAGATGTGGCAGAGAACCTCACAGAGCTGGTCTGCACAGGTTCTCAGCAGCCTGGGCAGCCTAAATGATTCAGTTGATTTCTCAATTTTACTAGCCGTTTTTGTGTATTTGTGTATTTCGTTGGGACGTTAGCTCAAATTAAATGTGCTAAAAAAAAATTTAAGTTTCAGCCATTTCATCGGGTCTCAAACTATAAAGAAAAGTACTTTTTACTTTTCAGTGCAGATCCAAAATGTAAAGTACAGATACATGCTCTCAAAAGTAAAAGTTAAAAGTATCCACTGTATTCACTGCTTTTCTGTCTGGAATGTTTCAAAGTATGGCATTAAACCTTTCTATCTTCATGTAGACCAAACCAAACCAAGTTACAGGGCAGATCTGTGGAGAGACAACCCCGCTCACAGTCAGAGCACTTGTTTTTCTAGATATTTTTGAGTTATGAAACCATCTGTAATTGAATAAATGTGAGGTAGAGCTGTTTAATGTCATACTGTGGAACATCCCAGGCAGAGTAACAACATATCCATAGAAACAACCTGGTGACCAAAAAGTTACAAGTACAGATATCTCAAATTTGTGGTATTGTATGTATTGTATTTTTACATTTGTATTCCTTTACGTTCCGCCACTGTTCTGTTGTCATCTATTATCAAAAGCACGGCGAGGGAGGGGCGGATGAGCTACCGAAAATGGAAAACAGAATAGGAAGCCAACTGTCAAGGTGTTTTGTGAAAGGAAATAAGCATAGACAGTGGAGGAAAGAAAAGCGGAGAAAAAGAAGGATGCCCGGGGCCCGCTGGTGATCGGGTTGGCGAGGTGACGGGGCTTAAGTGGCAGCTGTGAACACCTGTCAAAACATATTTAGGTCAGCACCTCAGGACTTGATCGGAGCTGGAGGAAATCAACAGCAGAGATGATACAGATACATCGGGTGTTCTTCAAACGTTAACCTGCGAATACAGATTTCCTGTTTGCGAGCTTGATTGATAAACTATGCACGTTCGTCTATTAGTTTTGGTGCCACTATACACATAAGGAAGTGCACGTCATGGCGGGGAGAGGGTGGGAGGGGGTGGGTGCTCGCAGGCAGCTGTCTGTCTCTCATTGTCTAGACTGGATCATGCGGCTGCATACTGAGAAGCAATGGGAGTGACATGCTGATAGCTGTCCAACTTGATAATACTCATTTCACAGTTAAAGTTAGTTGTGAAAGTAAAGGAAACAGCCAAAGTTTCTGGGATTTTATGTAATTGAGTCGTGAAAATATTGTGGAGAAATGCATTAGTGGTGGGGCAAACTGCCACTTCACCAACAGTTGTCCCTTTCTTGTCCTCGATGGAGGTGGCAGTGTCTGCGCACACTAGTGTAGGGGTGTGTGTGTTTGTGAATGGGTGAGTGGTTTCTTGTTGTAAAGCACTTGGAGTGCCTTGAAGGTGGAAAAGCGCTATATAAAAATGTGTCCATTTACCATTGCTTTGCTTGTAATGTTCCACAATATGGTATTAAACTTATATAAAATACATTTATTTAATTAAATATATTTTATTGCTCAAAAATACCTTTAAAATATGCATTCTGACTGAGTGGAGTCAGCTCTTCACTCATCTCCCGTTACTGTAATTGTCCTGGTAGAGTCTCCTGATTGTTTATACTGTATGAAGATCAAACTGCTTAATGCCATACTTTGGAACATTGCAGGTAAATGTTCTTAAGTTCTTAAAAATTTTCACTTTCTGAGGTTTTTGAACGTTAATGTGAGCTCCCCTACCCTGTTTAGGGCCCTCCCCCCCCATGGCTAAAAGTTGCGAAATGTGTAAACTGAGCATTTGCGATCCTTTTCCGCGTTTGAAAAAAAGACAGCCCAAACGGGTGATTCTGAACAAGGGAAATTTCTGACGTCACACTCAGGGAAAAATGCAAATGCAGTTCCACCCCCATCTGGATGTCTACCCACCGTCTCTGGAAGAGAGTTTGGACCGCAAACGAGCTACGCAATGCGAGATGCAGTTTTTTATTTGCCTGGAGGCACGTGAGAGTGTTTCCAGGCTCGGATGTCCTTTATCCAAGCCTCCGAACCTCTGAAACAGCAGTGGTTTAATTTTATTTTCTGTGGAAATGTGTTTTTTAATGCAACTCGTCTCAAATCTTCCTCCGCGCTTACACACACGGAAGTGGGTGACAGCGCCCAGCGCGCCGCTAAAACGAGGAACCAGCGGCGCATTTGGCCCCACCCCACTCACTGCACTGGCCTGTCTCTGTCCTCCTCATTTGCATTCAAGCAACAATGCCCATAATAAAGTGTTTGGGAGAGATATTTATGACTCTGACTGTGTTCATGAGGCTTTCTCATGCACTGAGTCTTGATTTTGAAGAAGGATTCATTTACAGTATTAGGGAACCATTAAGGCGCCATATAAAAGCATCAAGAAGTACCATGTCATGGGATCTTTAATGTTCTAAGGTGTGTAGAATCCCTCAGTCGTCCAGGTAGAATCCACGGCAAAAGGAGAAATTCAGTTTGTCAGCTGGACAAAAGTTTATTTGGTTGAATACATTTCACAGCTCATCCAAGCTGCTTCTTCAGTTCTGATCAGACACTGGTGGACACTGCCTTATATCTGCCTGAAGGGAGGAGCTAACTACAATTAAATTACTCTGAGACTACCACACCTACTTGTTTACAGTTTCTATTAGTTAGGTGGGCCTATTAAATATGCAGTGGCAGTGGGTTGTGGGGTCTTGTTAGCATAGCCATTCAGGCCCATAATGTGTGGTTTCAAGTTGTAGTTAGCTCCTCCCTTCAGGCAGATATAAGGCAGTGTCCACCAGCATCTGACCAGAACTGCGAAACGTATTCGAGCAAATAAACTTTTGTCCAGTTGACAAATTGAATTTCTCCTTTTGCCATTGCAGGTAAAGCAATAACATCTCCATGGAAACAGGCAACTGCTAGGCCTTCTATCAGAAAAGTTACACAATGCTCCTTTAAGTATCTTCCAATATCAACCAATACCAAAGCAGAGACTGAAAACAGCATTTATTTCCTTAAACAAAAATAAAATAAGATCAAACTGATCCAAATGCATTATGGAGCTCTGGAGACTAACCATGACCAGTAAACAGAAGAAGAAGTGAAGAAGAGAACTTTATTGGTCTCACACTGGAGAAATTCTTCTCTGCATTTTAACTCATCCTATATATATATATATATATATATATATATATATATATATATATATATATATATATATATATATATATATATATATATATATATATATATATATATATTAGGAGCAGTGGGCAGCACATTAGGGCGCCCGGGGACCATCTCCATGATCTTCTTGCTTCGGCTTGGTCAGGACCTAAGCTGGAGTACCTATGGTTCATGTTTTGGGTTGGTGGGGGAAACCGGAGTGCCCGGAGGAGACCCACCCAGACACAGGGAGAACATGCAAACTCCACACAGAAAGGCTCGGGCAACCCGGGGATCGAACCCAGACCATGCATGCAAACTCCACACAGAACACACACAGAAAGGCCCGGGCGACCCGGGGATCAAACCTTCTTGCTGTGAAGCAAGAGCGCTAACCACTCAGCTACCGTGCCGCCAGTCTCATTACATCAGTGTATATGTCGAATCAGGCTGAATCAATCATTGGAAGCCGATGCAGCAAATTTTTCAGTATCGGTGCATCCCTAGTAAAGAGTACTTACTGTGAAATAGCCAGCAGCTGTAGAAAAGTCAGGGGTCATACAGTACGATACACTGTGCTCTGGACTGTGCAAGGAACAGTTATGGTTATGTAGTAGAGCAGTGCGCCCTCAAGCCAGAGAGTGGACAGATCAATGCCCACTGCTGGAGTGGGTATTTTTTTGTTGTGAATGGTTTGAAGCAAGGATACAACTGTTGTGTATGTTATGTGTGTGTGAGTGGGTTGTGTGAGTGGTTGTACTTGGATGCGCCTCAAGTACACAATCACTGCCACATCGCAGGCTTTCTGTCAAACTGCCGAGTCAGAATTCAATTTCCCATTTGTTTTTGTCTTTTTGAAAATTGAAAACAGTTTAAAGGCACAAGAAAATGTTTTAAGTCTAAAATCTCTTAAAATCTGGCTAAATGTTTTGATAAATTAGTTTTTTTTAATAAAGTTATAGGTCTTAGCCAGCTGTGTGGTAACTAAACACCACAGTTACCACACAGTTGGCTATGGGTAGGCAGTCACTGTTGAGTTCCCTGTTATTTACATGCAGTTACCCATCATAGAAAAGTTACATAGTGCAGCTTTAAATGCAACTCAGTATAAAAGTATTTTATGTATTCAGAATACAGTACTCTGATTGGACCGTGTATCAGAATATGTTAAAAAATACATTTAAATGCAAGTATTCCCATCATAAAAATCGGATATTCTGCCTTAAAAGTGCATTGTGTGTCTTTTCTGGAACCAAATGCTTTTTCTCCATGAAGATGTCATTGCTTTGACTGGAATGTTTAATGGAGACCAAACCAGACTGAGTTATAAGTCAGATCTGTGGAGAGGCAACTCTGCTTATAGTCAGTTGCCTGTTTTTCAAGGTATTTTTACCACCTGTAATTGAATGAATGTAAGATAGATCTGTATAATGTCATACTGTGGAACATTCCAGGCAGAGCAGTGACACACAAGTGCACCTTTAAAACAAAGTCACGTTAACAGGATTATGACAGTATTTTCTCTTTACAATACTTATCTAAGTATGCAGTCATTTCTGTTCACATTAAAAACGCCTAAACACATTACAAATCCTACACCAAAAAATTGGCTTCATATTTTCTGCCTCTGACTTCCCATCTGCCCTCCATCTTTAATGCAATCACCACACGCACCATCCCCAATCAGAATCCCCATAATGCCTTGCTGTCTGTGTGCCCCCTGGTTACGGCTGCGCCACGCTATAACGGTTCCCCCCTTATCTCACACGCGGTTATGCAAATATTAGGTTCCACCCGAAAATGTGGTGACAGTGAGTTTCTTGCCTCTCTGTCCTGATGGAAGAGATAGGCTCCAGAATATACCAGTGCTGGGTAATTGTGATTAGTCATATCTGGTGGTGAGGGCATGTTAAAAGTTTATTGTTGCGATTGCTTTCTTTTTGGTTGAAGGACAAGCTGATGGACAGGCAAAAGGAGATAGCTACACGTTGGAGAATGTAATGAATACATGCAAGGCACATTATCAGGGAAATGTCGAAGATGAAAGTGACAAATGGAAAGAGCTGTGAAGCCTTGAAGATGTACTTTGTAACTTTTTGGTTGGGCCAAAAGGAGAAAGTTTATTTTTATTTTATTTATTTCAGTTCTGAAGAAGCAGCTTGGATGAGCTGCGAAATGTAGTCAACCAAATAAACTTTTGTCCAGTTGACAAATTAAATTTCACCTTTTGCCATGGATTCTACCTAGACGACTAAGGGATTCTACACACATTTTTGGCTGGGGGTCTGTCACCTGCTTGTTTCTATGTACATTCCACAATGTTCCACAGTATGACATCACACAGCTCTACCTTACTTTAATTAAATTACAGGTGGTTTTATAGCTCAAAAATACTTAGAAAAACAGGCATTCTGACTGTGAGCGGGGTGGGCTCTCCACCTGTAACTTGGTCTGGTTTGACCCCCATGATGATAGAAAGGTTTAATGCCATACTGTGAAACATTCCAGGCAACGCAATAACATCTCCATGAAGAAAAGCATTTGACGGACCCTCCACCAGAAAAGTTACACAATGCACCTTTTAAGGTCCTATAATTACACAAAATTGACTCTTGTGAGATTTAAGACATGTTAAAGATCCTATGACATGGTACTTCTTGATGCTTTTATATGGCTCCTTAATGGTTCCCTAATACTGTAAATGAATCCTTCTTCAAAATCAACACTCAGTGCATGAGAAACAGAGATAAGATGAGAAAGAGTCATAAATATCTCTCTCAAACACTTTATTCTGGGCGTTGTTGCTTGAATGCAAATGAGTAGAATGAGTGTTCCTGTTGCTGCTGCTGTTGTTGTTGCTGCTGTTGTTGTTGCTGTTGTTGTGCTCCCTGGCGGCACGGTGGCTGAGTGGCTAGCACTCATGCTTCACAGCAAGAAGGTTCGGGTTGCCCGGGCCTTTCTGTGTGGAGACTGCATGTTCTCCCCGTGTTTGGGTGGGTTTCCTCCGGGTACTCCGGTTTCCCCCACCAACCTAAACATGCGCCATAGGTAAAATCCTCCAGCTTAGGGCCTGACCAAAGCATAAATAACAAAACAAAATCATGGGGGGATGGTCCCCGGGTCAAATATAGAAACAACTTCTCCTGTGCGAGATCAATAAAGGTCAATCTTCTAATCCTTGACCACTGTAAGGCGCTTTGTGCTACAATTTTGTATGAAAAGCGCCTTATAAATGTTTGATTGATTGATTGATTGATTGAAAAGAGCTGGCCAATAGTAGAGGGTGGGGGCGTGGCCAAACTCTCCGCTCTCCGCTGTCAGCCCTCAGCTGATCCATTTCCGTGTTTTTGCAAGGGGGGAGAGATTTGAAGCGTTCCATTGAAAAATAAACACATTTCCACAGAAAATAAAATTAAACCACTGCTGTTCAAAGGTCCAGAGGCTCAGATAAAGGACTTCCGAGCCTAGAAACACTCGGACGTGCCTCCAGGCAAATTAAAAAACGCATTTCGCATTGCCTAGCACATTCGCAGTCCAAATTCTCTGAGCGTGATTTACAGAGACATACCCGGAGTCCTGTTGTAATCCTGCGTCATTGGGCTATCTACATCAACAAAGCTCAAAATGCTCTCTTCCACCTTGTGATGTCATGTCGTGGTACTTAACAGCTACATTTTAACTTTAGATCAGTAAGACTGGCAATTCCAGGGCTGAAATTATCCCAGTGATTCTAGTGAAAGTGTATGGAGCTTAAAAAAAATAGTGGAGCACTTCCTGTATTACCTCATGACATCGCAAGGTGTTTTCAGGTACGTTTTTGATGAGGAATACAACATTATAACATAACAAGACCAGAAAACATACCAAATATTGTAATATGGGCCCTTTAATATATTATATACTGATAGCTGACCCAGTATAACCTATTTTACATTATAGCAAATTAGAAACTTTTCATTAGGTTTTTTTCTTTAATTGAATATATCTTTAAATTCACTTCGTACCACTTAATCCAGCAGAGCCAAATGTCAACGTCAGTGAGAGGAGTCTAATACCCACAGTCAGAGATGGAACGTTCTGTGGTAAAAGTCAAATGAAGCATTAGTTTAAAGCCAACGGCTCCTTGTTCTATAACTGCAACCCACCTGACAGCAGTGAGTGACAGACTGACACACATCAAATGAAAATTAAAGACAAAAGACACAGAAATGGAGACAGATCCAGCCAGCACATTTTGGAGATGACATACAGGCAGTTATGAAGTATATTTTTGCATAGCGAGTACTTTCAAAAACATGTTTTACTGCATAGAAAAACCCACAAACTTTGAATTGAAATTCGAGAAAAGAAAAGTTCATAACGTGGCGTGCGCTGTTTAAGGTATGATGGTGTTGTCTGATTCTCTAAATAAAATAAATAAAAACATACTGTGACCTTTGACCTTCCAGCTTTGCATGTACCTCCATTTTTAAACAACAAGCCTGAATAATTGTTGCAATATGTCAGTGTCAAGGGTTTTTTTTCCTTCTTTTTGATGAATGGATGTTTTTCAGTATTAAAATAAAAATAAATGGGATCATTGAGTTTCCATTTTCAAAAGCAAGTCTCACAAGTTTACCTCAACGTTATACTGGACCTTTGTACCACATTTTGTAAATATGTAGCGTGAATAAATGTCATTTATTCAGATTTGAGTAAACTGAACACATTTTTGAGAGGTCGAAGAAAGATTGTTCCCAAAGGAGGAAGTCGTAAACCACTTGAAATACAGTATGTTGCACAATGTACTACAACAGATCTCTTTTTTATTCAAGCTCTAACTGATTAAACGTTGTTATACTTTGTCCAATGATGATGACATTGTTGCTAGGTCAGGATCAATTCAACCTACTATTTCCCTGGAGGTGTAATGATAACTGTTGGTACTGCTCAGTCTGAAGCTGTTACTCAAGTTCGTCTTTAATCTGAGTTTTGTTTTAACACAATCTGGCGACGAAGAGCGGATTTAATTGGAACTACAACAGGTCTCACATTTTGCTGAAATTCAAACACCGAAATAGGACCCTGAACGCTTGTATTAATCACAGACTCCTGAAAATGTACTATTTAACTTAATTTAGTATTTCTTTTTTTGTTTTGTTTTCAGATGATCGTAGAACTTATTTGTCATTGTTTGCTAATGTGTGTATTGTGTCACCATGGTAATTGCTAAACATTCCTCCATACACATACATGTAGAACACTCCTAGCGTAATATCTAATGTATCAATAGAAACGCTGTAACAGGGTGTAACAGTTGAACTCCACAACGCAGGCCTGGACTGGTAATCAGGCATACCGGGCATTTTCCCTGTGGGCCAGCAGTTCTAGTGGCCGATGTTGTTTTTTTGTTTTTACTTAGAGACCGGCCCACAATTTAGAGGAGGCGGAGAGCAGTCCCACCCCTTTCTCTGCGCTGATCCCTGCCAGTTTCATAGTGTAAAGCGTGGAAACATGGAGAAGCGGCAGAAAGAGGGTGTGGCAAAGTTGCGGGCTAAAAGATTAAAAAATCTCACTATAGACGCTGCAAAATGTTCTATAATAACAGACATATTCTCTGGAGGGGCAGCGGGAGCCTCCACGTCCTCTGCAGGTTGAAGGTGGACAGGGAGAGGAGCAGCCAGAGACTGTGGAAAGGGAACCCGAGGGAACCCAAGGGAACCCGGGGGACAGAGTGACCACAGCAAGTAAGCAGGTAGTAATGTTAGGATAATACCGGGACTTTTAGGTGATGGACAAGCATGAAAATCACCTTTCGGCGAAATTTGCCATTTTGAAGCCAAAACAGGTGACCTACGTGAATCGTTTTGGTGACCTACGTGAAAGGTTTTTGGTTTTTTTCCAATGTGTAGTTACTGCGAGTTTGCGGGTTTTTGGGAGCTGGGATTTTTCCTTTAAATGTTGCGCCCTAGTTTCCCCTCGGCCAAGACGTAACAATAGTAAAATACTTTGCTTCAGGGAACACATACCTAATTTAGTTCGTTGTGCTCCGCTAATTACGAGGGGCAGATCTAAGCCAAATATGCCAGGGCCATTTTTTGGTCCCAGTCCAGCCCTGCCTCAATGTATTAATAGTTTGCAGTGATATAACTCTGGGGGTGTTCTATGTGTATCTCTAATGGTGGAATGTTCAGCAGTTACCATAATGACACAATGCACACATTAACAAACACTGGCAAAGGAAGTTTTAAATAGTCTGAAAACTCCAAAAATATTAAAAAGGTGAGAGTGACGAACTGAAAAACTGTTCAGGTTAAGTCAAGAGAAACAGGTTGATACAGCTGAACTCTACGGTGTATTCAGTCTTGTGCTTCTGAGTCATTATCTTATGAGCACTGCCTTAATGCATTGATTTAATTTCACAGTTGTATAAATAGTTTGCATAGGAACACCTCTTGATCCCACTATGATTAGAACATGATACTCTACGGACTCAATTAGCCAAACAGCAAATTCAACCTTGTAAAGCTCTAGTTTCCATGCACTACAAATGATCAGTACAAAAATAAACCCATTGCAGAAAATGACTTCTTAAGTGCAGATAATGATGTAATATATCTATGAGAAAGTCAATGATGTATATGGAAATCAATTTTTCCTGTATTATCACTCGGGCCCGTTTTTGATGGTGAGAATAAATTTGTGTCATTTTCTTTTATAAATGAGCCCCCGTGATACTCATTATATAGTAGAGAGAAAGCATTGAGATGCTGAATGAAAAAAATAACGTTGGATTTGCGATTATGAGGAAGTCTCTACAGATCAGAGTGGAAGACATGCGTTGTGTGTGTCCCTGATGTAAGATGCACATATTTATATCTCTATAATTGCAAACCCAGGTCTTATTATCAGCGCGGGGAAGAGGCCGGGCAGAGGCAATTTGAGTGGAGGTAGTGGATCATGAAGGCATCTCCACCCTGCAACAAATTTGATATGTGTCGAGAAGGAGCCAGGACCAAAACATAGATTGTTGTCAGTCCAAAATGTTGCTTAAATGCCATCCCCTCTCTTACGATAACTTATGGAGTAAAGTTTGACAAACTTTTTAGATTCAATCAGGTCTACAACTTTATAGGGTGATATGTGGGACTGCACTAGTACTTTTAGACTGCATGGCAACATAACAAAAAATGTTAATTTGGCATAGATATTGCTAAGTATGCTTATCCAGTCTTCTTAAAGCTGCACTATGTAACTTTTCTGGTAGAGGGTATACAACCAGCTTGTTTGGGAGATGTTAATGCTTTGTCTTGAATACATCAGACCAAGTTACAGTTCAGCACTGTGGAGAGGCTCACTCACTCATGTATAATGCCTTATTCTTGTTACAGATTTGTCAAAAGCCTACAGCTACACTGTTGTCATTATTCATTCAAGCTACTATTGTAGCCCTGGGGCAGACTGGCAGAAGCAAGACTTCCAGTCTGTGCTATCGGCCCCTACAACCACCACCAATCATTCACACACACACATACTAGGCAATGTGGGTGAAGTGAAGGTGGGTGAAGTCTCTTGCCTAAGGACAGAACAACAGAACTTGGTCAGAGTGGGTTGGCGGACCACTGCTCTAACCACTGAGCCACTGTATGGAAATCCAGATATATGAAGCAATAAAAAACAAACACATGTTTAATGCAAGATTTTATATACTTGACAACAATCGCAACAATAAACTTCTGTTAAACCTTCCAGACAGAACAATATCCTCCTGGGACCCGAAGAAAAAAGTGTATTTAAAATTTTTTTGTGCGATTGTCTACTGGATATGGAGGTAAATGAACACCTTACCATTTACATTTTGTTAATTTTATTTTTATTCATAATGTTGTAACATGTCCTCCGTAATGGACTGTAATCATGTTAAATCCATGTGAAGTTAAAGATCCCATGACATGGTACTTCTTGATGCTTTTATATGGCTCCTTAATGGTTCCCTAATACTGTAAATGAATCCTTCTTCAAAATCAACACTCAGTGCATGAGAAACAGAGATAAGATGAGAAAGAAAGTCATAAATATCTCTCTCAAACTCTTTATTCTGAGCGTTGTTGCTTGAATGCAAATGAGGAGAAAAAAGCTGGCCAATAGTAGAGGGTGGGGGCGTGGCCAAACGCTCCAGTCTCAGCTGTCAGCCCACAGCTGATCCATTTCCTTGTTTTTGCACGGGGGAGAGATTTGAAGTGTTCCATTGAAAAATAAACACATTTCCACAGAAAATAAAATTAAACCACTGCTGTTCAAAGGTCCAGAGGCTCAGATAAAGGACTTCCGAGCCTAGAAACACTCGGACGTGCCTCCAGGCAAATAAAAAAACGCATTTCGCATTGCCTAGCGCATTCGCAGTCCAAACTCTCTGGGCGTGATTTACAGAGACGCTGAGTACAGACAGACGGGGGTGGAACTGCATTTGCATTTCTTTTTTTCGATCTGACGTCAATAAGGTGCCTTGTTCAAAATCGCCCGTTTGAGCTCCGATTTTTTGTAACGCAGAAAAGGATCGCAAATGCTCAGTTTAGACATTTCACAACTTTTAACCATGGGGGGAGCCCTAAACAGGGTAGGGGAGCTCACATTAACGTTCAAAAACCTCAGAAAGTGAAAATTTCATGCCATGGGACCTTTAACAACGTAACAAAAACATTTTTTCATTCATTTATTTTTTAATCATAGTGCAGCCACAAACCAGAGTCTATATCAAAACACTTAAAAGATAGACTGGTTAACTCAGTGCCCACTATAAAGGACATAAATGAATGGGCCGGGTCTCAGGAGAATATCATCTCACCATCATCTCACCTCTCACCAGAAACGTTACATGATGCATTTTTAACTGCATGACACTGACACGTTAGCCCTTCATCACAGATATAATTGTATTCCCACATAAAAAACTAAGTCTGATCACACTTATAATTCAATTGTCTATTCTTGAGCAGCTTCAGGATGGCATTCCTTATGCTGTTTCAGTGCATGTCCATTTTTGTGGTTCTAACTGTGCCCAGATATAAGAGAATCACCTTGGCAGACCTGCTCCATGGTGGTCATCAATAAGAGAATACAGATTATTCACTGTCCAGCCCAAACGCCAATAATAAAGACTGTGAAAGCAAACTGCAATAAAGACAGTATTGAATTCCCAGACTTTTCTCGCACCAATTGATTTTTTTCATTTAGAAGTTATGAGATTAGCTTCAATAAAACCTATACCTATTTTCCTCCACTGCAACTTTACTCATTTCTTTGTTTAATCTGTTTTAGGCACTGATGCTGAGTTGACATTTTCTCTACACAGTGCTATTTTGGTAACGTTAATACATAAAATGGTTGGTCTGACCCCTGAATGGTCTTTGGACAATACGGCCAGCTTAATGTGCTAGCACAATTCACATTATTAAAGTAATTACAGACTTAAGAAACCCAAAATGTTCTACTCTTCTTACTGTACCTGTATTAAATTACCTCCCACTGAACACTTGAAAGTGAACTGAAAGAGCCTTTGTTCATGTTTTACTTAGTGGTCTACCAAGGACAATTTGGAAGCATGTCGAGAAGCCTCTGGTTTTGTATTATGTTAAATTACAGCTTGCCATCATATCAAAAGTTGCATAACAGGTAAGACATTGTTCAGTGTGTATTGTTCTTATTTAAGTCAATAAGATTTAAATTGGGGTTTAATAATATATATTAGTCTGTTTATGTCTCCAAAGCTCAAAATTCCACCTTGTGATGTTGTGAAGAGGTAGTTTTCAGGTTGACAACAACCTTTTTCCAGTATTTCATTTTATTTTTACAGGGGGTCCTCGGGTTACGACGGTGTCGACTTACGACGTTTCGTGGTTACGAACGCGCCCCCATAAAAAAAATTAATAATATTACGCGTCATTCCGTCTTACGCGGTTTAGCGTGGTAAGCGACGTAAACAAATGCGAACAGCGCGCGGCGCACGGCGGAAGAATACGCTCTGTTGTGGTTGTAGGGCGGAGAAGACGGCCTCGTGTGCGTGCCCAATGTGGGCGGAAGTACCTGATGTGGGCTCTGATCTGCTCCTATGAAAGCGACAGTGATAACCAAGGAGCGTAGTGGTCTAATTATTGAGATGGAAAAGTTATTGGTGCTTTGGTTGGAAGATCAAAGTCAAAATCCGACTTACGACGAAATTCGGGTTACAACGCGTCTTAAGAACGGATCAACGTCGTAACCCGAGGACCCCCTGTATTTATTTATTTATTTATTTATTTATTTATTTATTTATTTATTTATTTATTTATTTATTTATTTATTTATTTATTTATTTAGATGCGTGAAGAGTCCCTCAGTCATCCAGGTAGAATCCATGATAAAAGGAGAAATTCAATTTGTCAACTGGACAAAGTTTGTTTGGTCGAAAACGTTTCGCCGCTCATCCGAGAGGCTTCGTCAGTTCTGGTTTATTTATTTATTTATTTATTTATTTATTTATTTATTTATTTATTTGAATTAGGACAATGCATATTAATCAACATGACAATAAACAGTATCAATGCAAATATGCCAGAATTAGCACAATAGCTACTTTACATCCATTGTCCTAAGGCAGGTCAGAACAGAAGAACATTTAGAGGAACACATAAAAGAGAAATTCCAGTGGAGATAGACATGACAGCAAGTTCACCACAATAGACCATTTTCTGAGTTTAAGAGGCCCAGAGAAAAAGAAAATCTACCTGTGTGAGCATGTTTGATTATTTTTAAAACAATGTTCCAGCGTGATTTTGAAGGTTGAGAAGAATCCACAGTTCCTGACATGAGCAGGTAATGAGTTCCATGACTGTCGCAGTCTATGGCCGTTTCCCAATTCAGTGACGGCACGCTTGTGAGTGTGCCGTCGGTCTGTCGTCGAGACGGCGCACACTCGCTCTGTCCTTAGTGCACTACGTTTCTCACATGGCCGCCTGCGAAATTGAACAGGTCCCGCCTCAGCTCAATGAGCCGGGTGGTCTGCTCCTTGTTCCCTAAAGACAAAAATATTATACTATTGCGACTAGTAATACTTGGAATTGGGACATGGCCAATGTTCCCCCTAATTTTTAATGTGTCTGAGCAAACACACTAACTCCACATCCGAAATGACCCCCCCGCGCGGCTCGCACTTTGCAGATATAAAAAAAATGCCCCCGCGGCTGAATAAAAAGCTCTTTCATCCCTGATTTACAGGGCGCTGCACAAGTTTTCTTGTGCGCTGAGAATGTGCGAACAGTGCGCAGCTTAGAGTAAACGCTGGACATGGCGATACTGTAGAATATCCAGCATTACAACAGCAAAGGAAATATAGAAGTGTAAGGGGAAAAGCATGTGAACGGTAATACAGGTGCCGTGATCTATGGCGTTACGGCTACCGTCACACATGTTTAGCGTAGTTTATGAAGAGTTTCATGTAGCATAGTTGTAGGTGAGGTGAACCAGTACGTATATTTTATAGTGACGTCGCAACTCTCACTTGTGGATGTCGCTGGCGAGTCGGTCTTTGTAGTCCCGCGCTGTGCATGCTGGGGCTTTTAAGTGTGCGGAGCGTGCATGTTTGCACACTTGGTCCACGCCCCGATTTCCATGGAAACGACGGCGCCGTTCAGAGCTCGTCTTGATGGTGCAGGGGGAAAAAAACGAATGGAACGGCCCTTGTCGCGCCGGATATGACGCATATCCCGTTCCAAGGACGCTAACAAGCGTGCCGTCGGTGAATTGGGAAACGGCCTATTAGTTCCTCTGATAGACGTCACCATTTGGCCAAATTTGGTCTCTGTATGTTACAGTCTCCTCTGGTCAATGCTCTCGTGTTAACTCGGTTTGTAGTTTTATTACTTATAAAATCCATTAATGGTGGAGGAGTGAGTCCATTTAAAACTTTAAAAACAAGGCAAGCATCCATAAATACCTGATAACTTTGAGCAATTTCAGGGCTGAAATCATCTAAATGATTCTAGTGAATGTGTATGGAGTTTAAAAACACAGTGGAGCACTTCCTACATGACATCACAATGTGGAACAGAGCCTAAATATGCAGGGTTTGTGTGTTAAACATGTGTGAATGAAACAAAACACAACTCCAGGTATGTTTTTGATGAAGAAGCATTACAACATACAATAAATTAGAAAATAGCCTAATATATAGAAGCACTATTGTTCATTGACTTTGCTTTCCCTGGAATGTTCCACTGTATTGCATTAATTAAGCAAACTGTATGGATGGCAAAAGAAGAAATTCAGTTTGTCAAATGGACAAAGTTTATTTGGTCGAAGACGTTTCGCAGCTCATCCAAGTTACTTCTTGTAAGTGAATTTCTCCTTTTGCCATGGATTCTATGGATGACTGAGGGATTCTTCACACAAATTGTATGGAGACAATAGGGGACTATCAGGTTAAGTTACAGATTTGGGGAGAGCTGACCTTGCTCACTCAGAATTGAATAAATCCAATATATTTAATAATGTTTTATGCCATACCCCAGACTTTTCATATCTCCATGGAGACAAGTAAAAAGTTACACAGTGCAACTTTTGGCAAATCGCTTCACATCAGAGGGCAGATTATTCAGATAGCTGGAGCCAAGAAGGGAGCAGTATTTTAGAAGTGTTGAGAAAGACTGAGCCTGAAACATAATATCCAGTATAACTTGGTTTTGATGATAATATCAAGTTTGGCACCACTACCGCAATAACAATATAACAAAAACAAATTCCTTTTGGCTGCACTCCTCAGAACAAATAAGAGGATGCCTTATCTGGGCCTGAGCCATACCAACAAAGAGTGACCTTGTGGGAGGAGATACAAGTCTTTACCATTTTGAAACTGTAGACAAAAAATGTATCTATAGACAGAACATTATTCAAAACCGGGATCACAAAAAGTTGAAGTTGCATTCTGGGATGTGCAAGTCCTGAAATAATTTGTGGTGTAAGGAACCCTTTCAAAACACTGTGCGGCAGCTGACCTATTGACAGATTTTTACAAAAATACACAGACTAGTTTAAATTATGTATGTATGAACTGTGTCTAGCAAGATCCTTCTGTTTTGTTTTGTTTTTTGTTGTTGTTTCGTACTTGCCATGATTCAGTGTGAACCTGGTGGACACGAGCAAGCATTTACATAAGACAAGAGAGTAAAAGTATTTGTATTCATTTATTGATCTGGAAGAGCTGAATTACTAAACTTCGCTGTCTACAAAAAGCTGTCCTTAAAATGATGCATGTGTCAAAATGGTCTGTCGGAGCTAGAAAGTAGAATACGCACTTTCTAATGTGTGTTTTAGCAGATGTTTTAATTGAATGCAGTGGTTTAAAAATGGCAGTGTAGATTTTTTTGTTGTTATTAATGTTTAAAAGTTATGAAGTAGGTACCTAGATGTGTTTGCTAACTGCAAGCACTGCTCTATTTGAGGCTTGTTAGATTTTAATTTGAACTTCATTTGACCACAGTCTGACCAAAAAGAGCTAGTTTGGAACCAAAACAGGTGAGCTGATTTGTGCTCTTATACTACAAGTCCCTCTCAAATAACAGTAGGCCACAACCTAGATAACGGTAGGGATCAGTTTTTCAGTTTTCACTCTGTTGTTGTTGTGTCCTTGGGCAATACACTTAACCCAGCTCATCCTTAGTGTCTGTGTACACTGGTGTATGAGTGTGTGCGAATGGGTGAATGGTTCCTTGTTGTAAAGCGCTTTGAGTGCCTTGAAGGTGGAAAAGCGCTGTATAAAATGTGACCATTGATCATCTGGATCACTTTGAGGAAATATCTCCACATGAGCAGTGGGACATTCTTTCTGTCTAGCTGCCTGTGTCTGTTCAGACCTTTGTTTTCTCATCTCCCAAGCGCTGATTTAGGCTCAGGAGCTGGGATAAAGATAGGTTTGGCCTTCTTCTCTTGTGCAGTTTCTAGCTTGTTCAGATGTGGCTTGTGTGGGAGTGCACTATTACCAACTCTTTTTCATAGTAAGGAGGTCTGGATGACCAAGATGACCAAGGATTGCTGTGATCTGATGTCTGCAGCTCTGATCCTGAGGTCTGTGCTCTGATCCTGAGGTCTGCTGCCATGTACTCTACTGGGGATTGGATACAGGTCCCTTCATCTGGAATGGCAGTGTAGCTGTATGCTCCTTCTCAATCTTCTGGCATCTCAGTCCAAGCTTTTTCCACAGGAACAGGAGCTGGTATGATCCCGAGCTTTGGTGTCTTCTCCTGAGGCACAGGTTCCATACTGATCTTGTTACAAACTACACCCCTCCAGGTCTGTGGACAGAGCTGTTGGGTTTGGAGGTTTTCTCCTCTTTCGGCATCTGTTGTTCTGAGGCTTTCTGTGGTTTTGGCTGTTGGCTCTGACTGGTCCTCTTGTGTCTGTATGGTTTTGTGGTTTTGAGTGAAAAATTATATAATTATTATATTAAAAAAATGATTGTGCATGAAGTTTATTTAGACCTATATAAAGCATATTTTAATGGCATTTAAAGGTGCACTTTGTGTAACTTTTTTGATGGGGGCCTGCCATTTGCTACCAAGTCAAGTTCCACGTCTGATCTGTGGAGAAGCAAACCTTTCAATATGGATCATATACTGTACACATAAATGGACATAGCTAATGTGCACTGCATTCCCATTAGGAAGTGAGCATGGACGCGTTTCCGGCTCCATCAGCCCTGGCACCAATTCACTTTACACTGTAATAGCTGTCAGGCTCCTCATTTTGGTCTTAAAATGTTCATATTATCTAGCTCTACATGATCCTGGTGTTTTTATTTTGCTATTTTGTCCATAAATAAAGATATGAACATTAATTACAGACTAATCAAGCGCCCACTCCCTGCAAAACTCCCAGCGGTGCAGGTTTTGCTCCGGATTGGCTTTTTGGGTGCTATTATAAGAATGCATGTGTTTTAAACGTCACATGGCATGAAATTTTCACTTTCTGAGGTTTTTGAACGTTAATGTGAGCTCCCCTACCCTGTTTAGGCCCCCCCCCCCCATGGTTAAAAGTTGCGAAATGTCTAAACTGAGCATTTGCGATCCTTTTCTGCGTTACAAAAAATCGGAGCTCAAAAGGGTGATTTTGAACAAGGCACCTTATTGACGTCAGATCAAAAAAAGAAATGCAAATGCAGTTCCACCCCCGTCTGTCTGAACTCAGCGTCTCTGTAAATCACGCCCAGAGAGTTTGGACTGCGAATGCGCTAGGCAATGCGAAATGCGTTTTTTTATTTGCACGTCCGAGTGTTTCTAGGCTCGGAAGTCCTTTATCTGAGCCTCTGGACCTTTGATCAGCAGTGGTTTAATTTTATTTTCTGTGGAAATGTGTTTATTTTTCAATGGAACGCTTCAAATCTCTCCCCCCGTGCAAAAACAAGGAAATGGATCAGCTATAGGCCAGCTCTTTTCTCCTGATTTGCATTCAAGCAACAACGCCCATTATGGAGTGTTCAGAGAGAGAAAAATTACTCTTTCTCATCTTATCTCTGTTTCTCATGCACTGAGTGTTGATTTTGAAGAAGGATTCATTTACAGTATTAGGGAACCATTAAGGAGCCATATAAAAGCATCAAGAAGTACCATGTCATGGGATCTTTAACAAAAAAAATATTTGTAATTGAATAAATGCAAGATAGATGTTTTAAAATATACTGTGGAACATTTCAGGATAAGCCCACACACAAAAATACATCCATAGAGACAAACGGTCGCTCCTTCATATAAGTTTCATAGTGCACCTTTAATATCTTAGTCACTTTTTTCACATTTTACAAAATGTCTGAGCTGGAGATACAAGTTGGCTGCATGCCTGAAAAAACTGAGGAGGAGGAGGAGGAGGATAGGATAGGAAGAAGACAAGACGAGATGAGCACGGGGGTCGCCGGGGGAGTCCGAATGATGCAAAACGAGGCGTAAACTGCAGGAGACGCATCGGAGCGAGCTGTGTACCTGCAGGAGTCTGTGTGGGAGGGAGCCCGCCATCACAGGTAATACACAGGCTCTCTCCAGGTGACCCAGATCCATGGGCCAGGCTTGTTTTCTACTCACGTTCTAGAAGAATTCACCAAGATTTGCAGACAAAGTGTAAATGTGTAAACATGTGGGCATGGGGTGATGGTGCAGTCTACAGCCCCGAGGTGAGGTACTTAGCTTTTCATCTGCTACTTACACCTGTTGGCTCACACAGACTGTACTGCAGAGGTGGGAGGTTTTGAGCTTCTTTTACACTAGTGAGATTCTTTTTTTTACATTTTATTATCCAAAAACTATTAAGTTCACCACGGGGCACATGAAATACACATGCATTTCACCATACCTTGGTTCACTTGAAATTGTGTAGACTAAATCCTAAACTCCTTATATCACCATCAACATCTATCTTTTCTTGTAGGTTTATTATTTATTCATTTTTACTTTAAAGGTCATTATACAACATTAATTCTTGTTCATCATGTTATATGTGGTTGCCTAGAGTTGTGTTTTGTTTCATTCACACATGAGTAATCCTTTATTATTAGTCTGTCTACATCTCCAAATATAGGGTGAGGAGCTCAGTCACACGGCTGAGAATAGAGTCACTGCTCTTTTGCCCCTGCGACCCAGCCCCAGATAAGCGGAACAAAATGGACATCTGGATGGATGGATACATCTACAAAGCTCAAAATGCTCTTTTGCACCTTGTGATGTAATACGGTGGTACTTAACAGCTATCTTTACCTTTAGTGCAGTAGAGACTGGCAATTCTAGGGCTGAAATCATCCCAATGATTCTAGTGAAGCTGTATGGAGTTTACAAACACAGTGGAGCACTTCTCGTATTGCCACATGATATCACAAGGTGGAGCAGAGTGTTTTCTTTTAGATAAATAATAGTAGTAGTAGTAGTATTTCTAGTAGTAGTAGTAGTTCTTCTTGTTTCAGTATAGTAATCATGTTTCTAAATACATTGTAATGACTTGATCTGTCTGTATTTCACCAGCGCTTTCTTCACTGTAAATCCAGGCATCCAGCACTACAGGCGCTCTTCATCTCTGCCTCCTCTCCTCCCATATTCGAGATATCAAAAGCAACAATGCAATTCAATCAGCTCATCCCCCTCTTGCAAATAATTAGATCACCGCTTTGTTTTCCACCAATTTGACTGAGGATTCTGACCCTCTTCCATATTCATACATTATGGAGATGCCGACGCTTGCTTCTGCTAATAGGAATTGACAGTGTAAAAATAACAAAGAGGACTGGGGATTTCGGAAGTCACACCCAAAACATTGCGTCTCTTGAATTTCCACACACACAATTAAAGCTCCAGTGCGGTACAGCACTGGGACATCCATAAGACATCCTCATCAATTATGGAGGAGCGCTGAGTACCATCTATTACAGCCAATCAGCGGTTTTAGCACCATTAGCGCTCCTCTAATTTAAGACTCTCACACATACAGATGCAATGATCCTGACATGCTGTAGGAAAAATTAGGAGCGCTAAGGAGGAGCTAAGAAAAAGACAAACAGCTCTAGTCCCAATAGTTTTCCAGGGCATATAAGCAGGAGCAAAACAAGCTAATAGTAATTAATACGAAATTAGGCCTGTTATCGGAAAGGGAGTTTGGGAATAGGATATGGATTGTTTTAAGGACAGTGAGTGGATTGAATTGAAGATTTATATTTTTCAATGGTCATTTATGATTGCAAGATAGAGTCAAACCTTCTTATCAAAGCCTGATCTCTCAAGGCTCGGCCAGTTTAGTACTTGGACAGGAGAGTGTCGGGAAAACTCTCATTGTGTCCTTAGAAAAGACACGTCACCCTCATTGCCTAGTGGGAATGTGGTGTGAGTGTTGGTGGTGATCAGAGGGGCTGATGGCACAGATTGGCAGCCTCGACTCTTTCAGTCTGCCCCAGTGCAGCTGTGGCTACAATAGTAGCTCACTAACCACCAAGTTTGGAGTGAATGAAATTATAAAGTGACTTTGTAATTGATGCATCTGAAAAAGCCCTGTATAAGACTAATGCATTATTATTATTAAAGTAACTACGGCCATGGTAAACCTGTGATGAAATAAAACTTTTAAAAGGCCCGCATTACACCATTTTCTGATCTACGTTATAATAAACTGCTGCTTCATGATATCACAAGGTGGAACAGAGCATTTTGAGCTTTAGAGACAGGCTAATCATAAAGGATTACTCAGAAAAATGTGTGAATTAAACAAAATACAATTATGGGTCTGTTTTTGATGATGTGTGGCTTAAAGGAAAAGTAACGTTTTTTTACAATTTGAGCCTTATTTCGGTAATAAAACAAGTTGTTTTACTCACCCATAGCACTTTGGTGTCATATGGAGGATTTCCAGAGATGTTTTAGATTAGCGTTAGGCTAACGCCGTTAGCCTAGCGCGACTTATAGCCATAGCTCAGGGCATTCCCCGAGCATGTAATATGCCCCGTGCGGGCTCCAAATAACACAAACTTAAGCACTTTTCAAATCATAGAAGCTCGATGTCTTTAGTTTACTATTTTGTGTGGTCAAAAGTGGCCTGTAATCCGAGATTTAGCCATAGTTTCGAGTAGATGAGGACGCCAGTGCGCATGCGCGGAGATTTAGCCATAGTTTCGAGTAGATGAGGACGCCAGTGCGCATGCGCGGAGTGTGCTCTCAGCTCCCGGGACCCAAACATGGAACGCAAAGCTGTAAACTATGGATAAATCTCGGATTACAGGCCACTTTTGATTCAAACGAAATCGTAGAGTAAGATATCGAGCTTCTATGATTTGAAAAGTGCTAAAGTTTGTGTTATTTGGAGCCTGCACGGGGCATATTACATGCTCGGGGATTGGCCCGCGCTATGGCTATAAGTCGCGCTAGGCTAACGGCGTTAGCCTAACGCTAATCTAAAACATCTCCGGAAATGCTCCATATGACACCAAAGTGCTATGGGTGAGTAAAACAACTTGTTTTATTACCGAAATAAGGCTCAAATTGTAAAAAACGTTACTTTTCCTTTAAAGCTCACAAGAGTCAATTATGTAATTATGTATATGATGAAGAAAAATATTATAACATAGATAAGAAAATAGCATGGGGCCCTTTAAATCTGCATCTAAATCACTGATGAGCTATAGTTATTTTAACATTTCGGTAAAACTCACATTGCAGTTTTCTATAACCCACAGTAAACACCATTCCGTTCTTCTACAGTACCAAAAGCAGTGCTACTGTACTCCTAACTGTGGCACAATGAAATAAAAATTTTAAATCATTCTCAAGCCTCATCCAGTTCCCTCCCAGGCTTTCCCATCAGAGATCTGCTGCTAACGAAAGACAAAAATCAAATGTGGAGGAGGGAGGGATCACTCTAGTGGGGCCTAAGATCAAAGGACCACACAGACTTAACTGATCTGGAGTCAGGGCTGCACAGGTATGGCGCATCGCTAGCTCTTTCCTATCTGCATGTCAGCTTGTATTTTGACATGTGTGAGCTGTGGTTCATTATGCATGCCATATTGAACCAAACCAATGGGTAATCAAGAGTAATCAAATATTCATAGGGACACAGTTGGCTGGAGGGCATGGACCCGACCTGGTGGGAACAACGGGGAGGCATCAAATCAACAAAGCCCGCTGTGCCCGGAGAGCTGTGGAAAGAATGGACATTAGAGAGGAGGAAACGCAAACTTACCCGAAGAAATGTCATGGTATATACAAGATTGCATATTAGGGTTGTCAAAAGTATCAAAATTCAGATACAAATTTATACTAAAAGTAGTATTGAAGATAGATACTTGTTTGAGCAGGTATCAATACTAAAAAGTCACATTTGCAGGACAGAAATTAATCTTTCCTGAATAGCTCTAGAATAATCTTGACTACAGACTTAAGTGTAGACAAGGACCACTATGGAAGCTACCTGGATTATGCTTGATGTAAAAAAAAATTACATTCTATTGTTTAAATAAGTGTTTTTGTTTTCTTTTATTATAATTTTGGTATCAGAATAGGTATGAGTACCGAGTCTATTGTAACAACAGTAAGGCATTATTGTCACTTCTGATAGGTCCGTAACTGTTTAAATGTTTTTAGTTTTAGTAATTCTAGCACTCTGTTTTGTAATGTCTCTCCTCTGAGCTCAAAATGTCTATCCTACGTCATAACATTGCATTGCACTCATCATTGGTCATTTGTTTCATTTGTCAGTCCTCCTTAACGGTCCTAAATAACGCAAAACTGACTTGTGTTACCGTTGTTACCTCATCAAAAACATACCGAGTTTTTTTTTGTTTTTTTTTTATTCATTCAAGCATGTTTGAGTAATCGTTAATAATTTAAAAGCCGCTAAATGCCTGTGCTAGAGTTAACTCGATGGGGTGATGGTGATCGTGTGGGTGGAGCTTGACCTATGAGTGACAGCCAGGTGACAGCGCCGGTCATTGAGAGCGGGCATCAGCATGCTGCCAATGGAGAGTGACAGCGACGCAAGTTTCTCTAAGGAGCGCAGCTTTGAGGTGGAGGATTTTTCTCCACCTCCTTCCCCTGACGAAAAAGGGGAGTTAATTGACAATAGCAAGCAGGGCTAAGAGGGGCTCTTCACGTACCGCCCACAGACCGTGAGCTGACTGTGAGTGGCTGTGCTTGTCACGAAAAAACCTGCATCTGACTCATTGGCGGCCCGGAAATTTGATCCTGAAGGTGCAGGTACAGACACGGCATTTGGCCCAAAAGTCCAGTTTTTTACAAATATGCACTAAAATGCCCAAATCAGGCCAGTAGCAGGTATACACTTCTATTTTAGATCCATTTACACAGTTAATCAGTGTTTTTCCTGTTTAGTGGCTCTGTAAAGGAAAAGTAACGTTTTTTTTTTACAATTTGAGCCTTATTTTGGTAATAAAACAAGTTGTTTTACTCACCAATAGCACTGGTGTCATATGGAGCATTTCCGGAGATGTTTTAGATTAGCGTTAGGCTAACACCGTTAGCCTAACGCGACTTATAGCCATAGCTCGGGGCCTTCCCCGAGCATGTAATATATGTGCGAGATTTATCCATAGTTTACAGCTATGCGTTCCATGTTTGGGTCCCGGGAGCTGAGAGCACACTCCGCGCATGCGCACTGGCGTCCTCATCTACTCGAAACTATGGCTAAATCTCGGATTACAGGCCACTTTTGACCAAACGAAATCGTAGACTAAAGACATCGAGCTTCTATGATTTGAAAAGTGCTAAAGTTTGTGTTATTTGGAGCCCGCACGGGGTATATTACATGCTCGGGGAATGCCCCAAGCTATGGCTATAAGTCGCGCTAGGCTAACGGCGTTAGCCTAACGCTAATCTAAAACATCTCCGGAAATGCTCCATATGACACCAAAGTGCTATGGGTGAGTAAAACAACTTGTTTTATTACCGAAATAAGGTTCAGATTGTAAAAAACGTTACTTTTCCTTTAAGTATGGAGTGAATAAACAATGCACAAAACTGTATTGATACTGCTGCTGATGTCATCAACATTCCCTGGAGTGTGATGCTAACCAAAAGAACTACTCTGTTAGAAGCTCTGTAACTCAAGTTAGACTTAACCTGATCTTTACCCAATCTGACCATAAAGAGCTGACTTAGATGAACCTACAACAGGTGCGATGATGCGTATGCTTAAACAAGTCTCTCACATCGGTCTTTTTCAGATTAACACTCGTATTGATCGCAGGCGGCTGAAAATGTGCAGTCTAAATCCATTTTGTATTTTTTTAGATTTTTGTCAGGGTTTGCTAACGTATGCTTTGTGTCACCATGGTAACGACTGAACATTCTGCCATGCACATACATTTACAACGCTTCCCCGCCCCTCAGCATGATGTCACAGCAAAGTATCAATATTAAAAGTGTGACCGTGTATGTCCAGAGACAGACCAGTGGAGCTGAGTCGGGTGTGGTGCTGAAATGTGGAGTCGATTGATCTGCAGGCTGTACCTTTGTAGAGGCGTCCACTGAGAATGTTATCTGAGCTTCTATGTTCTTGTGAAAAACACTCAATAATGTGGACATGAAGGGCACAACAGGAGAAAGGAGAGGAGAGAGTGTGACTGACCGATATCAATGTGGGTTTTAGATCTAAATTACTGTATCAGTTAGAGTATTTTTTATTTTTTAGAATGTGGAATTAAGCTATATGTGATTATTATGAACATTACAACTGTCAAGATTTGCAATTAATGTTTTAATACTACGATTCTGTTCAAAGTTCACATTTTAGAATAATCGGCATAAAGACTGAAATATGAACTGACAAATTAATACAAAAATCACACTTCAGAACGGATCTAAACTCCGGGGTTAGCAGTTTTTATTAAGGATAAGAGGATAATTTGTGGAGGAAAAAGGAAAAGCTGCAAACAGTGTGGAGAGATAAGTAGAGAAGAGTCAGAATCAGGAATCCAGGCTGAGTTTTCCTCTCAAACAGAAAACACTCAGGACACAGGAAGTCCTCCACTGTGTTTTTAAACTCCATACACCTTCACTAGAATCTTCAACCCTAGAAATGTCAAGCTCTACTGAACAAAAGGCAAAAGGTAGCCGCTACTGCCTCATCTCAAGTCACATGTGTGAATGAAACAAAACACAACTCTGGGTATGTTTTTGAGGATGTAACTGCATTCTAAAATGACATAAATCTCACAAGAACTAATTTTGCGTAATATATACCTTTAAGGCTAAATAAAGTGTGTTTTAGTTCTACCAAACCAACGTAACGAACAAAAGCAAATAAAACAAAAAATGTTCTGAAATTCAATTCATTCTATCCATCTCTGCAGAACTCCTGCAATAATTTCTCAGTATTTTCTCTGTAATTTGAAATTCCATTTCCGCTCAGATTCCTCTAAATTATCCCTCGCAGTTAACCCCCCCAACATCCATCAGTGGTACAGTATACTGACTCTTGACAAACTGCCACTGTCCCACACCCACACTGAGCCCTGGCCCCCATGATTTACATTTCCACAAAGGGTACGCCTTATATTAATGGAGCCGTCTGTTTGAAAGCCTATAAATAGCTCAGGGTATGAAGTGGTGCACCCGCCATTTTGAGCTGATTCGTGCATTCTGGCCTCCCCTAATCTCAATTCTATTAACGTCTCTGATGATATTTACGGCACACGCAGCCTTTTAGCCTGACACGGCTGTAAAGTATATATTCAAACCAGCCAAGCTTTATCTAATTAAAAGCTTCTGTGATTGCAATTCAGCTGGGAGAGTCTTTAAAAGCTCCATCAGCTCCTGGCCCCCTCCCTGGATGAGCTGGAGGCAGTGCTGCAGAGCTAATAAAGCAGGAGGAGTTCAACATAGAGGTAGATAGCAGCGGATCATTTCCATATTTCTTCATTATTAGTATTCGCTGTTGCCAGATGGGGGCGGTCACCTCTCTGATAACCTGTGTTTGGCTGGTGCTAACCTCGGCGTGCTGTGACTGAAAGCATTTCCCAGGCCAAATTTGTGCAGGATATAACGGGAACTAGGTGTATTTTTTATTATTTTTTTTATTAGGTACAAAAATGAATACAGCATATTACACTATTTTCTGATCTATGTTATAATGTTCATACACGTTTAACAATAACAATACACTGAATACACTTTGTTCGACCTTGTGATGTTGTGAGGTAATACAGGAAGTGCTCCACTGTGCTTTTAAACTCTATACTCATTCATTAGAATCATGATGATTTCAGCCCTGGAATCTCCACTGAACTAAAGGTAAAAGGTAGCTGCTAACTTAAAAACTACCACTACTTGACATCACGAGGCAGAACAGAGCATTTTGAGCTTTGGAAATGTAAACAGCGTAATAGATCAGGATTACTCAAACATGTGTGAATGAAACAAGACACAACTCTGGGTATGTTTTTGATGAGGTAACAACATTCTAACATGGCTTAAAGCTCAAAGGAGTCAATGTAATATAGGACCTTTAAAGATGCACTATGTAACATTTCTGCTTGAGCATATGTCACCTGCTGGTCTCCATGGAGATATTATTGTGTTGTCTAGAAGGTTCCACATTATGGCATGCCAGGCCAAGTCACAGGTCAGATCTGTGCAGTGGTGACCTCACTCACTGTAAGCATGTATGTTTTTTTTGTTGTTGTTGTTGTTGTTTTTTAGGTGTTTCAGAGCAATAACTCTAAACGTAAAATAAGTTCGATGCTACTGTATACTGTGGAACATTCCGGGCAAGACAATAACATTTCTATGGAGACAATCAGGTGTCAGACCAGACATCTGAAAATATTTCCCCCTTTTCTGACAGGAACTTAAAACAACAGCTGTGGATTGTACAAACTGAATATTTCAGTTGATTATGCGGCACCCAAACTCTGTACACATGAACTATAAATAAATACATGGACGTCATGTAGCAATCAGCATTTGTTTATTGTAATTCAGTGTAATAAAGATTTAATAAAAAGTTGACAGCCTAAACCAGGGGTCGGCAACCCGCGGCTCCAGAGCCGCATGCGGCTCTTTGATCCCTCTGATGCGGCTCAGTACAGTGGTTCCTCATTTATCGTGGGGGTTACATTGTTAAAATAACCCGCGATAGGCTAAATCTGTGAATTAGTCAGCTTTATATTGCGTGTATAAATATGCGCGTATTTCACAGTCCTTCTGACCAAGGCGCCTGGCGCCGCTGCGCTGTTGCGGATTTTTGTTGTAGTGAGAACGCATTCGTGCGCTCTCAGGACTGGTTCCGCCACCTGGACTCCAGGTTCCACCAGTTCGTTCTGTGGAAACATTGCCTCTACTTCCCGATGCGCATTAACCACCCAGAGAAGTGTGCGCGCGGACATGAGACGTATGGCCGCGGCCCTTCTGGCATGTGCCCAAATGCCAGACCGCTCAGTCCTCACTGCTTCAGAGTCACACTGCTCGTGATGCCAAATAAATTTGGCAAACTGAACGCATTCTGTACAGGAGACACGGAGGAGAATGACTGACAAAGACAAAGGTCTACAGTCCCTTAGCCAATCAGGATGCAGAACACAATGCGTGTTGATACACTATAAAAAAAAAAACAGCGAAACAGCAAGGGACCACTGTATTTAATTAAAATATATTTTATTTTAGTTTGTTCATTTTCAAAATGTAATTCTATGGCACAAAGGTAAAAAACAAACAAAACAAAACAAAAAAATAAACGTTATATGCAGTGTTATTTCATTTTAAATTTCAAAAGGGTTTTGTGGCTCCCAGTGTTTTCTTTACTGTGTGAAACAGGTCCAAATGGCTCTTTGAGTGGTAAAGGTTGCCGACTCACTAAACTGAGTGATAAAATTTAAACTAAAAATAAAAGTTCAATTAACACTTTTGTATGACTGCCCACACTTTTCTTTCTCTAAGGAAATTAGTATAAAGTTGTTTCGGTAATATTTGTCTATCAGAAAGCAAGAAATACTTTTACAGGAGTTTTTTGTTTTGTTTTTTTTGTTTTTTTTTAACAATTAATTAATAAAGTATTTATTTAGCATTTATATCTTACCAAGCTTGAATCAAGTTGAGTCCAGTCCAACTAAAATCATCGTTATTGATACTATGCAACTGATGTCATCAACATTCTCTGGAGGTATGATGCTAACTGTAAGCACTGCTCTGTTAGAAGCTCACTCTCACCTTTTTGTTGGAAATCAAACATCTAAACAAGACCATGAACGCTCCTGAAAATGTGTGCATAAATCCATTTTGTATTTTTTCATTTTGGCAGTTCTTTTGCTATTGTGTCTCCATGGTAATTGCTGAACATTCTGTCGATAGACTTACATGTAGTACAACCCAAGCGCGATATCACTGCAAAGTATCAAGTACCACTAGTCTATACCACTATGTACTTCAAGACATGTTTATAGCGAGAATGTATCTTACAGTAGCTCCAAATGTGGGGTCCGTGGGTGTTATTTTGTCAGAGGTAAAACTTAAATGGTGCTGTATCAAACGGCCAATATTTCTGATAGCAGCCTTGGTTTCAAAAGTCACAACATTGCAGTTTAAAATGTACTATAAACTTATATCTTGCACTTTTGGAAGAAAAAAAAAAAACAAATCTCCAGAGTATGTTTCTTATATAAGACTAAATAGCAAGTTTCGTGAAGAGGGGGAAGTGATAGTAGATAGAGCTGGCGGTTGAATGCAAGTTGTGTATATGAGGTCGGATATGGGGGGGTCAACACCTTTTGGAAAACAGCGTGAGGAGGAAGGAGCGAAGAGTGCAGCAGCGGTCATTTTAATTTAGCGGTCCACTCCAGAGCTGGGATGAGAGGAAGCCTGAGCTGACCTCACTGTACACAAGTCCAGGATGCTGTACTGTTGCTAGTCCCTGGAAAGCTTTAAAGGAGCAACCACAACACAAGAAACAGATAAAACTTGTACAGGTTCATATAGTAACTGAGAAGTAACTTGGACTTTAGTGGTGTTTGGTGGTTGCCATGTAAAAAAGGAAGAGTTTAAAGACTCTAGTGAGCTTTAAGTCATTTTAGATGTTGTTGCCATAAACATATCTGGAGTTGTGTTTTGTTTCATTCACACGTTTGCATAATCAGGCATTATTAGTCTGTCTAGATCGCCAAAGATGTCATGAAGTGGTGGTAGTTTTCAAGTTGTCGGCTACCTTTTACTTTTTGTTCAGTGTAGATTGGCAACTCCAGGGCTAAAATTATCCAAATGACTCCAGTGAAGGTGTATGAAGTTTAAAAATGGAGCAACAATGGAGCACTGTTTGAGAGAAGAACTAAATATTCAAAACGTGTGAATGAAACAAAAGAAAACTCCAGGTATGTTTTTGATCAGTAAACAAAATTATAACATAGATTAAAAAAGATATTGGTATGAGAAATGTGTTTCAATTTTTAGCCACTGCACTTCAAAATAACATCAAAACAAAAACCAAGCAGCTAGTAATCTCTGTAGGAATTCTTCAGCCTGACGTGCCCTCTACATCCACATTTCCTGTTACGCGGGATCTTGACTTGCCTGTTAAAGACAGTGGCCTACTCCCTAGAGTGACCCATTCAGCCAGTACAAAAAACCCAACCCTAACCCATCTGTCAGCAGTTTGCCCCGAAGCCCTCGCAACAAACCACACCGCTCCAAGGACACCACTATGGATCGTGCGGCATTGATTCCAATTGGCTAACTCCGGTATAATTTGTAGCATTATTACTCGTGCATTATTTATTTATCCCAATCTCATCTGGAATGCCAGTCCATCCACATTCACCTTCATCTCCCAGTTGTTTAGTCTAAATGAGGTTATCAGCTCACTACGGAAAATGCACACGGGAGTGGGACCAGAGTCTGCGTCAAATTTGCTTTAAAGTGGCAGGGGCTGTCCTTCAAAACTTAGGCTCCCGTCCTTGGCTGGTGTTTTGGATACCCTCAAGTTAAAGCACATATTTCAAACCAGTGGTGCAAAATGTCTGGTGTGTGCGGCTGGTGGAAGACAACAAATCGCTGTGCTTGTCAGTTGAGGTTTCCATAAAATTCTAAATATTTACGGAGTGATGTTCGGAAAACGCTGTTAGGAGATAGATGGTGAATCAGCTTGAAGGTTGAAACAAGTCCAGTTACAAAGTCAGTTTTTCAGAGTTTGGTTACATTTTTGATGATGTAACAACATTATAGATCATGTGAAAATTCATTCAGTTTCTGCTATTCCTAAAAAAGGTTATGTATGCTTGGAGTTTAACATAATTTGGGATTATATAACGTTCATATTTTTCTTCATTAAAAGGATATCTGGAGTTGCGTTCATTTCTTAGATGCATGTTTGAATAATCCTTCTTATTCTTCAGGGTCTCCCTCTAACCCTCTTCCACCCAATGATGTCATCCAGTGGTAATCCAGGAAGCCCACTGATCTGCACTCAAATTGCCTTCAGGAAACAGCCAACAGCTTTTTTTAAGTGCTTTTCACAGATGTACGTCATCACGCTGGGGGTGTTCTACATTAATGTGTATTGTTGGAATGGAGACACAATGCCCACATGAGCAAACATGGCCAAAATGTGTATAGATTGTCTGAAAACTCAAGAAAAAATGTGTGTATAATCACTCAGTCATCCATGTAGATTCCATGGCAAAAGGAGAAATTCAGTTGCCTGGAAGAATCCATGACTCATCGCTGTAGCAGCGGTGAGTCTGGTAACGCTTGGTCCAAAATGCGCTGCGGTTGCGCGTAGACAGACAGCTAAGTGAACCAATCAGAGATTGCGCCATCTTGATTCAAAACTGAGGAGGAACTTCCGCTGCCTAAGAGTGACTTTGCGGACAAAGGCGGGTGCACTGACGTCACCATCTTTGAACGAATCAGAATTGCGGAGTCCGTTTTTAACCGGAGGAGCGAGGGTGGAGCGAGGGTGTCCAAATGGTATCGCGCTGTATAGGAAATACAGAGAGATATCATTTGGCTGGCCAGGTAAGAAATTCAGTTTGTAATGCTCACATTTTTATATAGCGCTTTTCCACCTTCAAGGCATCCAATGCGCTTTACAACAAGGAACCACTCACCCATTCACACACATTCACACACCAGTTGCATGCAGACACCGGGGGTGAGGTGTGGTCAAGTGTTTTGCCCAGGGACACAATGGCAGCACCCATCTGTGGGACCTGGAATCGCACCGCCAGCCTGTGGGTCAAAGGATTTGACCGCTCAACCAATGATGTTTTTTTTTTTTTTTTATGTCGAGAGCAGGATTCAAACCGCCAACCTTTGGATCAGTGGACATTGAGAGGAATTTGTCAACTGGACAAAAGTTTGTTTGGTTGAATACGTTTTGCAGTTCATCCAAGGTGCCTCTTCAGTTCTGAAGAACTGAATTGAATTTCGCCTTTTGTCAAGAAAAAATGATATAAACGAGGGCTGTCAGTTAATTAGATTAATTAATTGCACTGCAAATTAACGCAATTAATTATGAGTGGCAATTCATTTGGCGTGCAGTGAGCAAATCGCTGCCAGGGCCTTTGAACGGCAAGTATATTTCTAAAAAGATCAAAGACGGGACTATCAACAAGAACGCAGTGATTTGTAGCTTTTGCCAAAAATAATTTTCCCATCACCGTAGCTGCTCCAGCCTGACGGATCATTTGAACAAGTTCCATCGTTACCGGTGATAGTGCGCAATTCACCAAACCACCAAACCACCAAACCACGCCCGCAGAATTTGGGAAACGAATGAGCAAAGCATGAGCAAAACATGAAAATTGACAAACTCAATCGCAAAGTGGGTTCGCTCGCTCACTCACAATGTCTCTCTCTCTTTCTATCTCTCCCTCAATTTCTCTCTCTCTCCCTCACTCTCTCTCTCTCTCTCACACTCTTAAAATGCGATTAATTAGATTAATTCATTACAAATCCTGTAATTAATTAGATTAATTTCTTAAATCGCCTGACAGCACTTTAAACAACACATTTTCAGAAGCCTATGATCAACAGGAAAAAGGTGAGAGTGACTGAATGTAATGTTATTTTTAACAGCACAAAATGAGCTCACCTGATATAGTTCCAGCTAAGTCAGCTCTCTCTGGTCAGATATCGCTAAAATAAAGCTCAGATTACAGTCTAACAAGCTGTTGACAGAGCAGTGTCTACAGTTAGTATCACAACTCCAGGGAATGACATCAGCTGCAAAGTATCAACAGTAACAAAGGCAACGGGAATGTTCACAGATACAGGTACATTTCAGACGTATGGTCAGCTTTATGGATTACCTTTTCAAACCAACCACAAGATGATTCAGAACTGACAGTAAACAGCTATTAACAATATGAACAAACTCATCATCATTCTGTTGTTATGCTAGTTTCCATTTTAGCGCTCACACTAGGCCCGTAAATGTCACAGTAGCAGCTAGCGCTTAAAATTTTATGCGTTTTTGGTTTTAATTATTCAAATACCACTGCCTCAACCGTACACCAGCAAAGAGATTATGTCAAATTTTAACTCTGTCTTTTAAAACTTATTTTGATTAACCTGAATGCTACCCGATTGCTTCATCAATATTCTCCCGGGGGGTGGGGTGCCAACTGTAGGCAGTATGCGGTCTGAACGCTCATACTGATCCCAGGCTCCTGAAAATGTGTTGTTTTAATCCATTTTGTAGTTTTCAGAAATGTTTTTGTCAGTCTTTGCTAGGCATTGTGTCACCATGGTAACTACTGAACATTCTGCCATACACATACATGTAGAACCCCAACTTCCAGCATGATATCACTGCAAAGTATTAATATTCTACCTATTGTAACCCTTTGAAGTACAATCTTTTGTTCTGCAATTTTTCAAAACGCATCCGAAAGCACAATTAACCAAAAGAACAATATCATCTGATAATTGCTATTATATATGCAAATGACTGAAAAAGATCCGATCTCTCCATTCTCTCTGTGATAAGGTGTTGACTCTATCATAATCCATATCGCACACAAAGCCACAATTTCATCTTTTTTCCAGTCTTTCCTGATGGCTGGTGAAATTTCTGATTAGCCGAACAACAACAATGGCTGCTAATTACCACCTGAAAGACAAGGCGAGATGATAGGAGTTTCTTTGAGCCCTGGGGTGCTGCCGAATGTTATGCACGGTGCGTTTAGGTGCTCCAGGATATGAAAGCGATGGGGGAAGACAAAGGGGAGAGGAGACAGTGCTCAAGTGAGGTGTTCAAAGACAGTGGAAGAGGACAGACCAGGGGATAATAGTGATAATAAAGTCACTTAAGCAGAAAGAAGGTGCGGTGTATAGCTCTCTTGGCCATTGTTGAATAATTGGTCCATGTGAAAGAGGAAAGCTGGGACTGTACTGGATACTGAATGTCTCGATTATGTGTTATTGTTCTGTTTAACTCATCTGTTTAGATTGTGACACTTACTTGGTTATACAAGTTTATTACAATTGGGAATATTATGGACAGGTTTACAATGATTTAAAGGGCCTGATCTATGTAATAATGTAATAATAATGTAGTAATGTTGTTTTCTCATTAAAAATATACCTGGAGTTGTGTTTTGTTGCGAAGAACTCAGCCTAAATATACAGGATTTGTGTGTTAAACATGTGTGAATGTAAAAAAAAAAAAAAGAAACATCATAACATAGGTCAGATAGTGTAAAATGGGTCCTTTAAGATGTATTTCAGTTGCATAAGTGGCTTACGCTCAGCTCAGCGGGAAGATACAGCAGTGGCAACTTAACAATGCATGTTTTTCTCACAAATGTTAGAATACTGTACAAGTCCCAAAAATACACTTTATATATATGGGTTTAGACTGTTAGTACAGCTTTACCAGCAGGGAAAAGAAAATTCAGTGCCAATTATGTTACAGAACATTTATCGTGGCTATTCACATACAAAATATAATACTAAAAAGCGCATAAACAACACAAACAAAGTCGTCATCCGTGGAAATATTGTCGCATGAATGCCCAAATATGGTCGCTTCATCATTAGAATATGAGGACAGAAAACAAAAGGACGAGCGGCGGCTGGATGAGACGTAATGAAAATAAAATGTTAATATGAATTTTTCATGGAGGAACCTGTGTGACAATTCGCCGACGTGTGCATTTCTTCACACCGCAATCCATTATTTAGGAGGCTGGCGACGAGCAAGTTTATTCTTACATTTCACAAAAGGGGAAAGAATAATTGGATGATTGCATGAATAGAATGGCGATATAATTTGATTTAAATATATGGGATTCGAAGGTGGCCAAGTTTCAATACATTCAAATCTAGAAAGATGTGTATTTAAAGGGAGGGCATATAAAAAGGGTCAAAAAATAAATCAAGCCCATACATAGCAAGAGAATACAGTTTGAGAAATAAATAGAGCAACAATGTGATGCAGTGAACTGGGGCAATGCTAATAAAAATGCTGCTACCCTTAAAATGCTCAATAGCTAGCATATGATATTGATTATATAAATCAACCTGCTAAATCAGTCAGTTTTCCACAAAAAGTTAGGTACATAGATATATTTTTCAAAATTAAATTTAAAAAATGCACAAAAAAAACAAAAACAATGAAGCCCCACAGTGATCACTCGCTCCAGTTCCCAAAGTTTTCCATTCATTTTTCCTCAGACTTTTCAAAAAATTCAAATATTAACAGTTTGAAGGCATCGCGGATTCTTAGCAGCTACGTGCCAACTAATATCCATAATCCAGTTGTTTTAAGTCCAAAAAGGCAGTTTAAAGTATAAGATTCTGCAAAATGTTTGAATAACATCAGTTTATAAAGTTTCAGAAACAGATTTTAAATGAACTGATTGAGCTTGTGGTCATTACCGTACAGTATAGCCGATTATCCCAGAGAAAGCTTTCTTAACTTGTATATATATATTTTTTGTACTGTAAAACCTGTGAGAAAAATTAATGGGAAATTTTGTTCCAGAACCGGGGTAGGCGGTCACAGTTGAGCTCCAATATGCTGGAGCTATGGGAGCTAAAATTAGTTTTAGAAAGCAAAATCAAATACTCCACATGACTTTACATCAGCAGCCTATTGCCTAAAATTGATCTACTAAAAACCTGGCTCTCCTACAACAAACCTAGTGTAATAATCCTATCTAAAACATGGCTCAATAGCAATATTTCAGATGAGGAAATTAAACTCGACAATTATAAATTATATAGATTGGACAGGAATTCTAGAGGTGGAGGAGACGTTACATATACTCAACAAAAATATAAACGCAACACTTTTGTTTTTGCTCCCATTTTTCCTGAGATGGACCCAAAGATCCAAAATTCACTCCAGATACACAACACTACCATTTCTCTCAAACATTGTTCACAAATCTGTCCAAATGTGTGACAGCGAGCACCTCTGCCCCGCCGAGACAATCCACCCCACCTCACAGGTGCGCCACATCAAGATGCCGATCCGACATCATGACCAGTGCACAGGTGTGCCCCAGACTGCCGACAATAAAAGGCCACCCCGAAATGTGCATTTTTTTTTTTGCTTTATTGGGGGTCTGGGGACTCAGAACCAGTCAGTATCTGGTGTGACCACCATTTGCCTCATGCAGTGCAACACATCTTCTTCACATAGAGTTTATCAGATTGTCAGTTGTGGCCTGTGGAATGTTGGTCCACTCCTCTTCAAAGGCTGTGCGAAGTTGCTGGATATTAGTGGGAGCTGGTACACGCTGTCGTATACGCCGGTCAAGCACATCCCAAACATGCTCAATGGGTGACATGTCCGGTGAGTATGCTGGCCATGCAAGAACTGGGACATTTTCAGCTTCCAAGAATTGTGTACAGATCCTTGCAACATGGGGCCGTGCATTATCTTGCTGAAACATGAGGTGATGTTCATGGATGTATGGCACAACAATGGGCCTCAGGATCTCATCACGGTATCTCTGTGCATTCAAAATGCCATCAATAAAATGCACCTGTGCTCTTCGTCCATAACAGCCTTTGAAGAGGAGTGGACCAACATTCCTGAGTCCCCAGACCCCCAATAAAGCAAAAAAATTGCACATTTCGGGGTGGCCTTTTATTGTGGGCAGTCTGGGGCGCACCTGTGCACTGGTCATGATGTCGGATCGGCATCTTGATGTGGCGCACCTGTGAGGTGGGGTGGATTGTCTCGGTGGGGCAGAGGTGCTTGCTGTCACACATTTGGACAGATTTGTGAAGAATGTTTGAGAGAAATGGTAGTGTTGTGTATCTGGAGTGAATTTTGGATCTTTGGGTCCATCTCAGGAAAAATGGGAGCAAAAACAAAAGTGTTGCGTTTATATTTTTGTTGAGTGTACAAGTCTTCAACATTAGTCTCTGAAGTCATTACACACAGAGAGAATCCCATCCATTTTGAAGGCCTATTTGTCAAAATTACCTTACATGAAAATTAAAAAATTCATTCATTCATTTTCTTGCGCTCTTTCCGAATCTTCGGGTCACAGGGGCAGCAGTCCAGACAGATCTGCCGCCTAGATCCCAATGCACCGACCCCCATGGATCCTGGATGGTGGTGGGGCCACGGGAGGATGGCCCCACGTCGCTTAATGCAACTGACCTTGATGTATCTTCTGTCTCTACCAGTGTACGCAGACACTGGAGGCGAGGTGGGTTACGTGTCTTGCCTAAGGACACAACGGCAGCATTCATCTGTGGGAGCTGGAATTGTACCACCAACCTGTAGGTCAGTGGATCTGACCGCTCAACCAATGATGTTATGTCGAGAGCAGGAGTGGATGAACGCTCTACCTGAGCTACTGCCACCAATCAAAAAAAATATTAAAAATTTAAAAAATATATATCATAGGCAATATTTACAGACCACCCAATGCCCCAATTGAATCTACAAAATCCATTCTTTCCACTATTAAATCCTTAGGTACTCAAACTGAGATGATTATTGTGGGTGATTTTAACAATAATCAAAGATCAAAGATCAAAGTCAGCTTTATTGTCAATTCTGCCATATGTGTTCAACATACAGTGAATCGAAATTTCGTTTCTCTCTGGCCAGGTAGTGCAAAAAGACAGTGTACAAAATACAATATGAAGACAAAACACAACAAAAACTATCTAAGACAGAGATCTAAAGTTAAAACTAAAGTCTAAGATCTAAAATCTTAAAACAGTGCAACATAATAAATAAACTATACTATATACAGATTTCCAAAGTGTGCATCAAAATGTGCAATGGAAGATACAGCAGTGGATTGGTCATGTGCAGTAGAATGTGCATTGGAGTTAAGATAAAATAAAAATAAATGTGCAACAGTAGTAATTCTAGTGCAATAACAGGAGTAAACAACAGTACTAAAAATTCCAGTAGTAATGTACTAATTCCGGTAGTAATGTACTAATTGGCTTAGTTGCTCCTGCAGTAATGATCGGACTCATTTCAATAGAATAAATGTAATGCAAATCATAGCTGAACCCATTAGGATTGGTCCCAATTAATCAAATATTTGACTGGATATTAGTTACACATCCAGATAGAATTATTTCATCTGATGTGCTTCCTGATTCATTTAGTGATCACTCTATGGGTTTCTGCGTATGGAAAATTAAAATACCTCACTCTCCTCCTCCTCCTCCTCCAAAAAAAAAGACAATTCATGAAATTTAATTCTGCGACTTTATTCAGTGATTTAAAAATCATCAACTGGAATAGATTTCAATTATTTACTTTTGTCGATGAAGTCTGGAATTATTTTTAAACAGAATTTCCAAAGTTTGTAGATAAACACGCACCATGAAAGACAGTTAAAGGCCGACACCCACCCGGCACGGCACGGTGGCTGAGTGGCTAGCGCTCATGCTTCACAGCAAGAAGGTTCCGGGTTCTATCCCCAGGTCGCCCAGGCCTTTCTGTGTGTGTTCAGTGTGGAGTTTGCATGTTCTCCCCGTGTCTAGGTGGGTTTCCTCCGGGCACTCCGGTTTAAGTAGTGATTATCAAAGGACTCTTCCGACACTGACACTTATAAAAAGCTAAGAAACATCTGCACAACTAAAGCGAACTACTTCAAGGACTGTCTAACCTTTGATTTTTACAATACCATAAAGTTCTGTTACGGACTAAACATGCTTAGAAGTAAATCATCCAAAAAACAAGTTGGCAATGAAATCATCAAGGATCCCTTTGCCAAAGTATTTAGTAGTCACATCTCCTCATAGTTCTGAACCATTCAGATGTGGTTTTTAACATGCCAAATGCAGCTGCTAGAAATAATAGATTTACCTTTAAAAAATATTACACCCGCTGAAGTTAAACAGCTTATTGATGGTTTAAGGTTAGATACTAGTTCATGTCCTGATGGACTGGGGGTAAAATTTTTAAAAACTGCCTCACATGTCCTTTCATGCCCCTTGTCTGACTTATTTAACCGTTCTCTTACGACTTGCACCACTCCAGTGTTATGGAAATGTACTAAAGTTACACCTCTATTCAAAAGTGGTGATCCCTGTAATATAAGTAACTACAGACCAATTTCAATTATTAACAGTGTTGTAAAAATATTTGAAAAAGCAATTTTTAATCAACTATCCCAATATTATTAACTATTATTCTATTATTCTATCTCCCCATCTATCTGGCTTCAGGCCAAACTTTTCTACAAGTGCTCTTCTAAAATTCTCAAACAATATTTTGTCCTCTTATGACTCAAATATGCAAACTGGTGCCATATTTATAGACTTAACTAAAGCACTTGATTTGGTAGATCACCATCTTCTTCTTGATAAACTGTATTCTATCGGGCTGTCCAAACAATCAGTCCTCTGGTTTAATTCTTACCTCCACCATAGATATCAATGTATTCCCTCTTTTGGCTCTTGGCTGCACCTCGGATTTCAAAATCATTGATAAAGGTGTACCGCAAGGATCATCTGTGGGTCCCCTGCTGTTTTCAGTTTTCATTAATGGCCTGCCTAAATTCTGTCAAAATCTAAAATTCACATTTCTGCTGATGATAGAGGAATTGATTCTTCATGTAATGATATTGCTCAGATTCAAAGAACACTACAGTCAGATTTTATTCTGATTCAAAAATGGTTCACTAGTAACAAACTTTTACTTAACATGAAGAAATCATATCACATGTTATTTAATTATAAAAATAGCGTTGAATGCAACAACTACGTAATTAACTTTATTGATAGAACCCAGTTTTGACCAGTTTTTAATATCTTGGTCTTGTTTAAGATTCACAACTTACTTAATTTTAACTCACCCATAGATTCAGTTATTTAAAAAAAAGTTTCTAATCAGTTGAGAATACTATACTCAAACATCAGCTTTACTTTACTTGTCAGAAAAAGAATTGCCTCACTATTTATTCTACCAATACTTGACTATGCAGACGTAAATTTATTAGAACACCTCAGCATCTAATCTTCGATTGTTAGATGTCATTTATAATAGTATATGTAGGTTTGTATTAAGTTGGCCCTATAGAACGCACCTCTGTCAAATGTATTCATCACTCAACTGGCTCTCTCCTGCATCCAGAAGACAGCTACACTTTTTACAAAGACTTTTTGTGTTTGAAAGTTTGCACCTTACTTAAGAGTTTCTTATTCCATTTCGATCAGCAAATAATTTACATCACACTGAACGATTTTTTTTAATGTTCCCACTATATAAAAAAAAGAAATTGGCTGCAGAGCATTTAACTTCAAAGCCCCAAATGAATGGAACAACTTGCCCTCAATCCAATCAACTGCATTGATCCACCTCTTTAACGCTTCAGATACTTACAAACATCCCGCTCATGTTTTTGATTTTTTTTTAAAAAACTAAAAAAAATGTTTTATGTACTTTCTGATGTACATAGAGTTGCTTTTTCCTGCAATAATTTACAAATATAGGTGTGGGGATCAGAGAGATGTATGTATATTAGGATCCTGTATTGTGTTTACTGTATGTGCTGTGTGAAGGTTGTCTGTGTGTTGTGTTTGTCTTTTGTGTATTAAGGACCCCCTTGCAAATGAGATGTTACATCTCAAGGGGCTTCCCTTATAAATAAATAAATAAATAAAATGGCATTCAGTGCAAAGGTGTTGTGTTAAAGGAAAAGTAATGTTTTTTTTACAATCTGAGCCTTCTTTCGGCAATAAAACAAGTAGTTTTACTCACCCATAGCAGTCTGGTGTCAATTGGAGCAGTATCGCAGAAGTTATGTTGAGCCGTTCTGTTCTACTAATGATCCCGTATCCGTTAACATGGTGCTCGGGGCATTACTTTGCGGTGTCCAAATAACACAAACTTTAGCACTTTTCAAATCACAGAAGATCGCTGTGTCAGCGTAGACTTTTAGTGGATTCCAAAACGGCCTGAAACCCGATATCCAGCTATAGTTTCATTTGATGACGTCATCAGAGAGGACAGTGCGCATGCCTGAACTCAGCTGTTTTGTAAACACCACTAGTCCGAAAGAACCTAACACGGCTCTGTACTTTACTTTTCTGTTGCGATATCGGGTTTCAGGCCGTTTTGGAATCTACTAAAAGTCTACCCTGACACAGCGATCTTCTGTGATTTGAAAAGTGCTAAAGTTTGTGTTATTTGGAGACCGCAAAGTAATGCCCCAAGCACTCACGCTAACGGATACGGGATCATCAGTAGAAGAGAACGGCTACAACATAACTTCTTCAAAACTGCTCCAATTGACACCAAACTGCTATGGGTGAGTAAAACTACTTGTCTTATTGCCGAAAGAAGGCTCAGATTGTAAAAAAACGTTACTTTTCCTTTAAAGCTGCACCACGTAACTTCCCAGTGGAGAGTTCACCACCTGCTTTTCTGTTGGTGCTTTGCCTGGACTGTTGTTTTTTTTTTACAGACACCCACAGCACTTTTTTTTTTTCCATCTTTTTGTTTAACCACAAACCTTTAAGCAGTATCAGTTTAGTCAGGTTTTTTGTGCAATTGTCTCGTCACATTTAAATATTAAAGTTAAACTTATTAAACTTTAGGCAGGTGGGCGGCAAAGACAAAATGGGGGCTGCTGCTGGAGATTTAAAACAGTGAGCCTATCCACTAAAAAGTGCAATTATCGGCCCCATATATTGTATCCGTCCATCTCTAATGTTTGCAGTACAGTACAAGTAACTCTAGGATGGTAGTTCAGCTAAAAAATAAAATACTAATACATATTGTAATAAAATATATATATATATTTATTTACATAAAATACAATGTTACACAACAACATTTCTTTGCAGATTTTAACCATTTTACAAATGAACAGCATATGAAATAGGCATCATTGCTTTGATATATAAGAGAATAGAACGTACATGTCCAGCTAAAATAAGCAGGTTTATTTCCAGAAAGCTCTGAGCTAAGCAGAGACGGCACTATTTCTGTACCATTCTCTGAGCACTGTATAAATCAGGTGTTTTTGTAGTGCTTTAGTAAGCGCAATGTCCAGCTGAGGCCTGCGTGACCTTGAGCATCATTCACACCTGTTTCTCACAGTCTCCTTGCCCTCCAGGGTTTCATAAGAACGCCGCTCCGAAGCTCCGATCCTGACTCCTGCTTTAAAGTGCCTATGACAGGTTTGACTAGTCATTTTACTAAAACACACTTAAGGTCATTATATTTAAGATTTTGCTATAAACTGTACAATTCTTTTCCCAATTTGGCTATTGTTTTTAGGTTTAATATTGTACTTCCTGGTTGGAAATCATGACATCACACTGTTACCTAGCAACCATGTTATACAGTGGTCTAAAACTCCTCTATGTATACAGAAATTATTATTTAACAAATAAAAATATAAGAAAACACCTTTGTTTTATTGAAATGTTAAAAGTATCCGAAAAAATGTGTTTCTTTTGTGTAAATTGTGCTGAACTTTTGGATAGAATTCTCATCAATAAAATAGAACTCTACTTCCTATAATTTTCAACATATTATTCAACTTTTCTTCACAAATTGCTTCTTGATTTGTGTAAAACTGGTATTATCACACCAAATTAAATCAAAATTAGAGAATCATCATAACCTACTTTAATGTACTCAAAATGTATTCAAAATGGCAGCTCTTGCTTCCTCCTTCGTCCTTCACCGCTCCATCCCCATCACTCACTGTTCTTCGTGCTGCGTCCGGTTTTACTCAGCACCGAGTTGAGTTCATTGAGAAGATTAGCGGGCATCTTGACATCTCCACCTAAAGAGGCCTTTTTACCTGTGTTTTTGTACCCGCTCTGGGCCAAAAATGAGACTGGCGAGATGGAGGCGGGCGGCAGAGTTTGGCCTGTATCCAGTGAGGTCCTTCGTTGTTGGGCATCCGGTGGTTTGAACATGTCCACGTGCCTTAAGCAGTTGGCAATGGTACTGGTCTTTTGCTGAATGCTGGCAACCTTAGCGGACTTGGCGGAGCTGCCCTCGCCAACACCAATCGCCTTATCTGTCAGCTGTGGGCACAAATGGAACGATAAAGATAAATTGCGCTACATTTTCTTCTGCTCGTGCACACCTCCCAGGCCAAGCTCCGGGCATTACTCATGTCAGGCAAAGAATACCTTGAGTAATACAAATTTGCATACGTAGTTACATCATTTTATTGAAAACGTGACCTTTTTAAATGTAAATGATGCTTGCCTTCATAAAGATGAGATTGCTTTGCCTGGAATGTTCCAAAGTATGGCTTTAACCTTATATATTTTTCGTGTTTTTATGGCACAAAAAAATTGAAAACATTGATTTAATTGATTTAACTGTTAACATTTAGAAAGTTTAGTTTGCATTTTAGGATAAGATGCAATAGCTGGTGCACTTTAGGGCCAGTAGGTCTAATGTTTTTGGTTTTAAAATGTTTATTGTATGAAATGTGCAATATTTATTCCCTGTAATGTGTTGCTTTGGTTGATTTGAGGCTGTAGGCGTGTGTGTACTGTATTGTTGTTGTGATGCCCTTGATGTCCAAAAAAAAAAGTCTCCTTTTGGTGACAATAAACGCTAATCTAATCTAATCTAATCTAATCTAATCTAATTTAGAAACAACTTTAATGCCTCGAGGAACTTTCCAGACAACTGTGAGAACAGAAGTGGGTGGTGGAAAAGCTACATAATGCACCTTTAACAATCACAACGAGCAACAACAGTATACTTTTTATCACTTGCACATTTGAATATTTGTAATGATGCATAACTGACCTGTTTACTAGAGTTGTTACTAAGCAGTGTGGTCCCAGGTCCCAGAGTGGAAGCCTTGGTTGTGGGTACTTTTGAAGTAATGGTCATCAAACAGATATCGGAGCCAAACTGAAACACACATCCAATAATTTAAATCAGAAAACCAAAGGAAGGCAGGGCGGGGTAACTTTATTTGTATAGCACAATACGTACAAAAAGTAATTCAAAGTGCTTTACAGAATAAAAAAGACTTTAAAATCACAATACAAACTAATCAAAACATAATAATCATTATAAAATTAAGATTAAATTAGAAGAATGAAGGAATGTGGAATAAAAATCTTTCAGTCATATGCATAGTTAAACGGAAGTGTTTTGAGCCTGGATTTAAACATAATCAAAGTCCATCTCACATCTTCAGGATTGTTTCAGGTTTTAGCTGCAGAAAACTGAAACGCTGACTCTCCACTCCTGAAAATGTGTTGTTTAAATCCATTTTTTATGCATGTTTGGAGTTTTTAGACGATCTGAAAAGGTATTTGCCTGTGTTTGCTAATGTGTGCATTGTGTCTCCATGGTAACTGATGAACATTCTGCCAATACACACACGTAGAGGACCCCCAGCGTGATGTCACTTCCGAGTATGAATACCTGCTGCTCTGTAAGTATAAAATAATAATGTGAGTAGATTTTTGTTGCTACTTCGAAGTATTTGAACTGATGTACACTATAATAAAACATGCTAAACTTCATCTCTTCTTAAAGGAAAAGTAACATTTTTTTTTACAATCTGAGCCTTCTTTCGGTAATAAAACAAGTTGTTTTACTCACCCATAGCACTTTGGTGTCATATGGAATACTTCCAGAGATGTTGTAAGATTTGCGGTTAGCCTAGCGCAGTGCTTCTCAAATAGTGGGGCGGGCCCCCCTGGGGGGGCGTGGTGTGGTGCCAGGGGGGGCGCGTGTGACCCTGGGAAACATGCTTTTTTTGCCATACTGTACTAGAACGAAAGTGTAATTGCACATCAACAACAGTAGTTGGCAGTAGCGCTCTCGTTGTCGCTCTGGGGCAGGGTTCGGCGACCTTAAATACGCAATATACGCACAGAACAGACTTGCCATCAGCAGAACATCCTCTGTCACAGAAAAAACATATTCCACTGAGCTTTGAGTTTATGCAAATGGACCATGTGGTTTTTAAGTTTCGTTTCTGTAAAACGTAAACAAATGTGCACAAAGCTGAATTAAAAGCACATTAATATTTGAGTCCTCAGTGCAAAAAAAGTGTGCAGTGTTTGTTGGAAGTTTCTTTCTTTTTTTGTTTTTAATGTTAATAAAAGGATACATTGTTATGCAGAGGTGTACTAATAATTTTCTAGACAAATAATACTATTAATAGTCGTGCACAGGGAGGGGGGCGTGAAATTTTTTCTTCTTCCTAGGGGGGGGCGTCATAGAAAATAATTGAGAAGCACTGGCCTAGCGCAACTTCTAGCCATAGCTCGGGGCATATAATATATTCCCCAAGCATGTAATATGCCCCGTGCGGGCTCCAAATAGCACAAACTTTAGCACTTTTCAAATCATAGAACCCCGATATCTTAGTCTACGATTTCGTTTGAAGCAAAAGTGGCCTGTAATCCGAGATTTATCCATAGTTTACAGCTTTGCTTTTCATGTTTGGGTCCCGGGAGCTGAGAGCACAGTCCGCACATGCGCACTGGCCTCCTCATCTACTCGAAACTATGGCTAAATCTCGGATTACAGGCCACTTTTGCTTCAAACGAAATCGTAGATTAAGATATCGGGCTTCTATGATTTGAAAAGTGCTAAAGTTTGTGTTATTTGGAGACCGCAAAGTAATGCCCCGAGCACTCAAGTTAACGGATACGCTACAACATAACTTCTACGAAACTGTTCAAAATGACACCAAACTGCTATGGGTGAGTAAAACTACTTGTTTTATTGCCGAAAGAAGGCTCAGATTGTTAAAAAAAAACAAAAACGTTACTTTTCCTTTAAAGGTGCATTGTGTAACATTCCTGGTGGTCTGTCAAATGCTTTTCTCCATGGAGATGTTATTGCTTTGTCAGGAATGTTTCCCAGTATGGTATTACTGGGAAAGGTCTGTGGAAAGGTGACCCCGCTCACAGTCAGACTCCGTTTTTCAAACTATTTTTGAGCAGTAAATTCACCTGTAATTGAATACATCTAAAGTAGAGCTGTTTAATGTCATACTTTGATACATTCCAGGCAATATGGACTTATCCATAGAAACAAGCAGATGACAGACCCCTAACCAAAAGTTACATAATGCACCTTTAAATAGCATAATGTAATGTTCCTGTACACTTTTATATAACAGCTTCAACCCGTGGACTTTTTGGTTGAGTCAGTCTTTTAACAAATCCACATTTTTATCACCCCTGCACCTGTCCTTGGACCTCTCCAGCCTCTCTGATCTGTCCCATCGCACCTCGTCTCAAAATGAGTCCCGCAGTTTCCATAGCAACCGTCGTCCAGCTAACAGGTAAGAGAGAAGGCATCAGGAAGTACTGGCTCTGCGTGTCTACTTTCTCATCTTCACTTTCCTCTGCCCTTCGTGTAAAGTCCTCTCCACAAGTGCTCGCTAACAATCCTAATATTTAGAGGATTTTGGTGAAAAAATCTTTTGCTAGCTCTTGTCTGCTATATACGGGACGGCTTATTTTGGAGTTGTTGTTTTTTTCCCCGTTCACACGTCTGAGTAATCCTTTATTATTAGACTGCCTAAATCTCCAAAGCTCCAAATGCTCTGTTCCACCTTGTGATGTGATGAAGCGGTAGTCTTCAAGTTATCAGCTACCTTTCACCTTCTACAGATTGACAATTCCAGAGTTGAATGTACCCAAATGATTCTGTTGAAGTTAAATGGAGATTAAGAGCACAGTATTGCACTTCCTGTTTCACCACATGACATCACAAGGTAGAACAGAGTATTTTCTGTTTGAGAAAAGAGCTAAATGTGCAGGATTTGTGTGTTAAACATGTGAATGAAACAAAACACAACTCCAGGTAAGTTTGTTTTTTATGAGGTAACAACATTATAACACAGATCAGAAAATAGTGTAATATGGGCCCTTTAATGCCAAACTCTGGAGCATTCTAGAAAAATCAAGCTACACAGTACACTTTTGGATCATTTGGGTTTTCACTTATTGTGTGTTCAGTTTTTTATTTTGTATCTTACTTTATGTTGCTTTTGTTTGGTAAAAATATAAACTGCTTATATCTATAAAATAAAAATGTGATCTTTCACATCTTCACTTTTCTCTGCCATTCGTGTAAAGTCCTTTCCACAAGTGCTGGCTGACAATCCTAATATTTAGAGGATTTTGGCGTCCACTATATAGGCTTATTTTGGGCAGCTAAAAGCTCCTCTAAGCTCAAAGTAAAGTCACGGAGACTGCCGTAATAAACACCTTGAAACACTTTTCCTTTTAGAGTGGCTGGGCAGACAGAGTTGCCCTTTTTCGCTTGCAAACCCAAATAAAAGAGTTATTTTTCTTTTTTTGGTATGTTTTTTTTTTTACTGTAAGCACCTGTGATAAACAACTCGCTAGCTGTGGTGCCCAGAAAGAATAACGGAGCGTGCTTGGCATTTTAGTTATGATTTAAAAATACGTTGTTTTGAATATCTGCATTTTAACTGTGCATCATGTAACTACTTTGGAAGAAGGTCCACCACCTTCTTGTCTCCATGGAGATGTTACTGGTTCAGAATGTTCCACACTATGGCATTAACAAGCAGGTAAAAGTCAGATTTAGGGAGTGATGAGTCCTTTCACAATATATCTTTTTTTTTTTTTTTAACAACAAATGTAATTGAATAAATGTCATACTGTGGAACTTTCCAGGCACAGTAATAGCATGTCCACTGAGACAAACAAGTGGTGGAGTCTAAATGATTTATAATCATTATTATAATCCAAATTCGGGCATTTAAAGATATTTTTTTATTGAGATTTTACTGCTTTACCTGCAGTATTCCTCAGTATGGCATTTAACATGACCACCATGGAGACAAATTATTTCTCTGCATTTGACCCATCCTTCAGGAGCAGTTAAAAGTTATTCTTGAGCGATAGAAACATCAGTAATTTAGTGAATGCATGTTAAATAACTGTAAGAACTACCATACTCTGAAACATTCCAGCCAAGCATTAAAGGGATATGCCACCCCCAGGTCAAATTTGGGCATCTCCCCACAATCCAGAGACTAAAATAAGTGGTGGAAAGCGTTTTCCTGGTCACCCAGCCATTGTCCGAGTCTGTCGCCACTGACCGCCGCGGTACCTGCTGCTCCTCCGCGTTAGACTGGAGTCTAACGTCGCCAGAGAAAGATTTCGGCCAAAAGGAATTAATTTGCTCGATGCGTTTCCCAATTACTTTCTGTGTAGTGCGCATTCATATCGAGTGCAAATAAATGTGCAAATCAACACGGAGAGCTTGACTTGGTCATTTTGGGTGGGAACTATTTTCCAGTGCGGAAGAATAAAGCCGAATCACGCAGCACGCTGCCAGGGGAATCCCTGTTACGCACCAGGAAGGGAGTTCCCCTGTTGCACAGCGTGGTGAAATCTTTCTCTGGCGCCATTAGACTCCAGTCTAACGCGGAGGAGCTGCAGATACCGCGGCGGTCAGTGGCGACAGACTCGGACAATGGCTGGGTGACCAGGAAAACGCTTTCCACCACTTATTTTAGTCTCTGGACTGTGGGGAGATGCCCAAATTTGACCTGGGGGTGGCATATCCCTTTAAGCATTGACATCACCACGGTAGCCGATCCCCACCGGAGAAGTTACATAGTGCACCTTAAAGCTTTAAACTGCCTGCTCCTGAACCTTTTCACAATGTCAAATCTCACCTGTCCACAGAAGGATATGGACACTTAGTTGTGTGGAGCGTGAATATGAGGACCAGATGACACCGGGCTGCCCTTGTGTTTGCATTGCATTATTGATGCTGTGGCATGTGCTGTGTCAACACTTAGCTGTATCTCGGGGCTATAAGTACCTCAATGTGATTGTTACAGTTGCCTTGACCTTCTCCTCAGAGCTTTTTCCACATAAAACCATTTATCTTATTACAGACTGACCTCCAAAACTCCACACTCCACTCCTTACTCTTTAGCTTTCATAACCACACAATGGAAACTGATGATTTATGATGGCTCCAAGATCAAATCTGATTTATTCTGGGGGTAATTGTGTGTATTTTTCCCACGCTAAAGAAAAATAAGATTATAGAGATGTAAATATTTCAATAATTTTTTGAGCAATAGCAGAATTTACGAGAATATATCAAGTCCAATTTGGCATTTTAAGTTTTCCCTATTCATGGCTTGTCTTAATAATGAGATTTCTACAGTCTTCTCTGCTTTATAAGCATTTGCAGCGTGGAGCACTTTTACCACTCAACAGGCAAACTGGACTATGCTAGATCAGAATCTATTTAACAATAATAATTTGAAGCAATAATTATAATTGGATATTTAGACCTCTTATTGAGTTTTGTCTGAAAAATAGGCTTGTAATCCCAAATCATTAATAATTCATCCAATTTAAATAACATGTGAAGTTCTTGGACATTCGATTAAATCACACATTAAAAAGAATATAATTTATTAACATTTAAAACGTTTGTATTTAGCTGAGCAGTGGCAACGTTTTGTTTGAGCTTTTGTGTTTAAAGGTGCATTGTGTAATATTTTAAGAGGAGAAGCCCATGTATCCATGCATGTCTCCGTGAGGATGTCATTCTTTCACCTAGAATGTTCCATGGTATGCCTTTAAACATATGAATTTTTAATATTACATGTATTTCATTCAAAAACATACCCGGAGTTGTGTTTTGTTTCTTTCACACATGTTTGAGTAATCCTAGATTATTAGTCTGTCTACATCTTAGAACTGGGCGGTATGACCAAAAATTGATATCACAGTATTTTTCAAAATTATATCGATGTCATGGTATTTGACAGTATTTTTTTTTTTTTCATGTACTAAGTGGTACCATGTCTTTGTGGTATCATTCCACCATTTGCTTTTTTTGTTGTAGGTAGTCCCCTTAGCAAATGCGTCTTTGAGTGACGGCTGCTTTGTGTTGCAGCGCCAATTTGAACATTCCCTGCAGACGTGGAAGAGCAGGGGTCTCAAGTTTTGAGCGGGGTCGTGCGTGAGACTGCGTAATTGGGGGGGCGGTGTGAGTGAACAATTTTCCCCAAGGAGCGGGGGGAGTGGGGATGGGGGGGGCGCTTCAATTGCGTGCGAAATGTCGTGTCAATGCGTGAGACTTGAAAGCCCTATACTGTAAATGTTTGTCTAAAGAGCAAACTTAAACTACAAAACAACTAATGAGAGTTATATAAATGAAGTTATTACCTGATATTTCTCAGTTTGTTTTATCATCTCCTCCTGTTCAGTCGCTGTCCTTATCACTGAGCGCGCACTGCACTGTCAACAGTCTGCCCAACAACACAACAATCTATTTTCTGACTGGCTGAAAAGGGCGCGGCGCCTGATATCTGAGATTTTTTTCCGGGAAGCGGGGCGGGGGAGTTTTTTTTCGCTGAAAACGCGCGGTGCCTGCATAAACTGAGCCACACAGACCGATTTTCTGGGCACAAAAAAAATAAAAATAAAATTCAGCGTGAGAAATGCCATGTGTGGCGTGTGAACACGTCGAATTGCGTGTGTCACACTCTCAATGCGTGAGACTTGAGAGCCCTGTGGAAGAGGATGTAGATCTTAGTTTCGTGCATTCTTCATATTCCAGGACATGTTTGGGAGGGAGGTGGTGAAGCAAATTGCTTGTGTTGCCTCCTGCGGCTACAACTTTAGCCAGACAACATTTACAGAATACGGTTGTTTGATCAGTGCCAGATTTTTTAAAGCCAAAGTACTTCCACACAACTGACACGGCTCCTCTGTGTCTGTAACATTTTCACCGCTCAACACACACTGTGCTTCCACCGCTCTCATGCAGCCTCATGCAGCTTGCTTGGTACCACTGCAAAACAGTCCCCCTCTCAAACATTGTCCCACGGCGTGACGTTCCGCAGATCTGTGTTCCCAACATTGTATACTGCCCAGCCCTACTACATCTCCAAAGCTCAAAATGTTCTGTTCCACCTTGTGATATCATGGAGTGGTAGTTTTTACCTTTAGTTCAGTAAAATCATCCAAATGATTCTAGTGAAAGTGTATGGAGTTTAAAAACACAGCAGAGCACTTCCAGTATTACCAACTGACATCACAAGGTGAAACAACGTGTTTTCCCTTTTGAGAGAAGAACTCAACCTAAATAAGCAGTGTTTGTGCGATAAACATGCATAATGAAACAAAACACACCTCCAGGTATGTTTGTGGTGAGGACAAAACATTATATATTATAACACAGATCAGAAAATAATGTAACATGGGCCTTTTAATGCCATTCTATGGAACCTTCTAAGAAAATCAAGTTACACAGTACACCTTTAGATCCCTGCTTTTTGGGTTTTCATTTATTGTGTCTTCACTTGACATTTTATTTTATGTTTTGTATATACTTGTAGATATATAACTTGGTCTTTCCTGGAGCTTGACTGTACCCACCTTCGTCCTGATGATGTCTGCCACCCAGCTCGCCTGCACTTCCCTCTTCTCACAGCAAAAATGCCTGAGGAGAAAAGTCATTGTCATTTGCTTCCATAAACCTGCATTGCGAATCAGGGCTTGTAGTGACGGGTGAACTGGACAGAAACAGCACAATAAAAGGATAGAATAACTGCTAGTGTGAATAAATACAGTAGAAAAGTATCCATTACCAACAGTGATATGATGATTTAAATAGTACGTGTCATACGAGTTCACACTATGTTTTGAATTATGCCTGAGGAGATTTAGAAAGAAAATGCTGTAATTATAAAGCGTATAAGTGCTACTCTGAACCCTTTCAATTATAATGTATTGCAATAAGGATCAGCTTTCATAATTATGCAAAAGAAGGCTCTATTACTAATCTATGCATTTGGTGAATTTTATTTTGTGTTAACAGCATATACGCCGATAGCTATAGATTAGTGCTCACCTAAATGAAAACGAGTAAATGCTCAGAAATGCTTAATCAGAAAGTGTTAGGAGCTTGTGGAATTTTATCTATATTCTAATCTATATTCTGTATCTAATCATGAGTTTCAGCTTCCTGTTATCTGTCACATTTTTAGGACTTTTTAGGGATGCTCCGATACAATACGGGAAATAATTGCTGGATTGGATATCAGCTTCCCAGCCCCAGCCCAGAAAGTCTCATAAATGTTTGAATTTTCATTTATACAAAGTCATTCAGTAGTTATGTGAGGAATAAATAACAGCTACATAACAGGTTTTGAACACTTTTGTCTTTTTTTTATTTTTGTTTTAAGGAACTAAATGCTGTTTTCAGTCTCTGCACTGGTTTCGGTTGATATAAGCGATCGGCAGGTACTAAAAGCTATCGTATCGGATGTGAAGAAGCTGGACCAGTGCCTCCATAGACTTTCCCTTTAAAATGATATAATATTTAGTTTTAAAGGAAAAGTAACGTTTTTTTTTACAATCTGAGCCTTATTTCGGTAATAAAACAAGTTGTTTTACTCACTCATAGCAATTTGGTGTCATATGGAGCACTTCCGGAGATGTTTTAGATTTGCGATCTCCATCATGTGAGTTCTCGGGGCACTTATTTGCGGTCTCCAAATAACACAAACTTTAGCACTTTTCAAATCATAGGAGCCCAATGTCTTGGCCTACGATTTCGTGTGGTCAAAAGTGGCCTGTAATCCGAGATTTAGCCATAGTTTCGAGTAGATGAGGACGCCAGTGCGCATGTGCGGACTGTGCTCTCAGCTCCCGGGACCCAAACATGAAACGCAAAGCTGTAAACTATGGATAAATCTCAGATTACAGGCCACTTTTGCTTCAAAAGAAATCGTAGACTAAGACATCGGGCTTCTATGATTTGAAAAGTGCTAAAGTTTGTGTTATTTGGAGCCCGCACGGGGCATATTACATGCTTGGGGAATATATTATATGCCCCGAGCTATAGCTAGAAGTCGCGCTAGGCTAACCGCAAATCTAAAACATCTCTGGAAGTACTCCATATGACACCAAAGTGCTATGGGTGAGTAAAACAACTTGTTTTATTACCGAAATAAGGCTCAGATTGTAAAAAAAACGTTACTTTTCCTTTAAGTTGTAAATCGCTATGGCAATGGTTCTAATTTTTCATAAATTGAAAACCCATGAACAGCATTTACCAATTTACCAATTCCTGGAATTGAATTCAAGTCCTGGTATATGTAATTAGCGAGACTTTTTTTTATATATATATATATATTTTTTTATATTCCAAACTGACCACACCATGTGTTAAGGACATTCTATAAATTGTAAATAAAAACATACACATAACATATAATTAGCAGTACTTACCATTGTTGTTTATCTGTGTAGATCGTGAAGCCCCAGCTGGAAATGAAAACACAGTGCACGGGTCAGTCTGGTCCATGACAGCGCTCAGGTTTCAAGTTTCATATTATTGAACTCTCAGGCAATTAACACGCTCACACCAGCAAAGACCGAGGCAAGAAATACAAAAGCTACAGAGGCTAGGCGCTAAACGGAAGAATTAATTAGCTAATCCTGCAGCTCCAGCCCACTTGTTTATGCACTCTCACACGCTGGAGGTCAAAGGCTCAACGAGAAGCCACGGAGACATTTAAGGATAAAAACATACCATTAACAAACTATAAATATGTTATTTTCAATTAATTGTACAACGCTTCAAACTGTGTATGTTCAGACCAAGAATCTGAAAGTGAACTAACTACCTACTATGTTAAAGTACTCACAGTGACTACTACAGCTGTATGTAGAGTTATGATACAAGATCTGATACTAGGTTTTAGTTTTCTTACTTTTTATTATTTTTAGGTATTAACTATAGTAACCCTACTCTTATTTGACTAAAGTTTTTGGATATTTCTACTACTTCTATTACTACTAATACTTGTTGAAACTACAACAGATGATTTGTGCTGTTAAACAAATCTCTCATAAGTAAAATTACAGTCACAAGCTTGTCACAATTTTGCATTTCTTGAGTTTTCAGACCATCTTAAAACGTTTTTGTGTCACCACGGTATCTGCTGAACATTCTGCCAATAGTACTTGTAGAACACCCCTAGTGTGACGTTACTCCCCAGTATCAATACTCTTTCTTGTAAAAAGTGCAAGTGTTTTGACAGTGCATTCATAAAGTAAATATATACAAGGGTAAGAAATAGCATCTACTGTATGATACTTTGTTCCTAAGATCCTTCCTAATATTTCAGATAGTACTAATAATGTTGCCAGATGATAAATGAATGCTTCTCAAAAAGTTTTGATGACCAACTGAAGCTGCCGCGGTTTTGGCGTGTGTCATAAATTATAATAACAGACAATCATTACCACAATACACTGGTGACGGTGGATTCTATCTGCTGAGGGAGAGGCTAATCATTTGTATTTATTAAAATGCAATTACGTTTAATCGATCGAGCTGTGGTGAAAAATAAGACGAGGTGAAGAGTGGTATGGAGAAGTCTCTGCAGGGACGGTGAAAATAGTGCATGTGAAATTACACTGTTATTGGGGGAAAGTTATAAATCTTGACTTTATAATTACAAACACTGGAGTGGCCCAGAAGGTGTTGTTTTTGGTGCTAATGATGAGGATGTGATAAAAGAAAATGATAAAAAAATTATTCACTTCAACATAACAAGTAAGTGATAATTAGCTGGGTGGTTAATTAGGTTACCTTCAACATGGTCTGTTCTACGCTTATTTCCTTGAAGATGTTAGTGCTTTATGGGAAATGTTACACGGTATGGCATTAAAGAAGACCTATTGTCCTTGTGTCGGCTATATAATTATAATATATGACACCAGTGGATCATTCTGTAATAAACTGCACATCGTAAAGGTGCACTGCGTAACTTTTCTTGGGAAGGATACACCACATGCAAATGTCCATGTGTACTTAAAGGAAAAGTAACGTTTTTTACAATCTGAGCCTTATTTCGGTAATAAAACAAGTTGTTTTACTCACCCATAGCACTTTGGTGTCATATGGAGCACTTCCAGAGATGTTTTAGATTTGCGATCTCCATCATGTGAGTTCTCGGGGCACTTGTTTGCGGTCTCCAAATAACACAAACTTTAGCACTTTTCAAATCATAGAAGCCCGATGTCTTAGCCTACGATTTCGTGTGGTCAAAAGTGGCCTGTAATCCGAGATTTAGCCATAGTTTCGAGTAGATGAGGAGGCCTGTGCGCATGTGCGGACTGTGCTCTCAGCTCCCGGGACCCAAACATGAAACGCAAAGCTGTAAACTATGGATAAATCTCGGATTACAGGCCACTTTTGCTTCAAACGAAATCGTAGACTAAGACATCAAGCTTCTATGATTTGAAAAGTGCTAAAGTTTGTGTTATTTGGAGCCCGCACGGGGCATATTACATGCTTGGGGAATATATTATATGCCCCGAGCTATGGCTAGAAGTCGCGCTAGGCTAACCGCAAATCTAAAACATCTCTGGAAGTACTCCATATGACACCAAAGTGCTATGGGTGAGTAAAACAACTTGTTTTATTACTGAAATAAGGCTCAACTTGTAAAAAAAAACGTTACTTTTCCTTTAACTGTTCAGCTTGGAATGTTTCACAGTAAGGCATTAAACATATCTGTTTCCATGGAGGCAAGCAGACCAAGGTACAGATCAGTTCGGTGGAAATGTGGGCCTCCTTACACAAGAATGCAAGTTCTTAAAGGTATTTCTGAACAATAAAATCACCAAGCAAAGCAATAACATCTTCCAAAAGAAAAAAAAAAATGTGGTGTACCCTCCACCAGAAAAGTGAAATAATAGACCTTTAAATCACAATATTGATCTAAAATGACTTAAAAGAAAGTTAGAAGCTTGCTGACTTCTACGTTGGGAAGCTGACGTCACCCCTCCTATGGATAGCTGCAGATCTGCAGATCATGATGACTGTGTGATGCTGCCGAATCCTACACATATCACGGATGAAATTGAAACGAAAAGAAAATGAAATTGGAAAACAAAGGAAGTACAGAGCAGTGGGCATACGCCTGTAGTGGTAAAAACAGGCGTTCATCAGCAAACTCTAAATACAACTTTGTAAATGGTGAGAGGAAACAAATATAACATGAATAAAAGCTCTAAAAAGTGGATTTTGCATACTGGGTTTAACCTGACCAGCCAGACCCTTCTGCATTCTGTTCGAATCCAGAAAAAAAAACAAGAAAAAGGACCATAGAGCGTGAAAAACCTCTGTCCAAACTTGAGACGAACCAAACACAGATGCAAATTTGTATGTGTCTCTCAAACGCGGAAGCCATCTCCTCTCCAAAAAACATTTAGAACAAAATATATAACTTTTTTTTTCTGTTTTACCTGAGATTAGTAATGGTTTGGTGCTTCAATTGTTGATTCTGTAAAAATCTGCGCTGTTTCTTGGTCCTTTATGTAGATTTTCCCCTTTTTTACTGTATGTGCAAACAGCCATGTTTTTTTTTTTTTTTGACGTGAACAGAGCATGCACCTCTCTGATTGGTTAATCCGCCTGTCAATCACGCCCTTTGAAATCATGGAGACAGGACACGGTTCCAGATCCACAAAGTGTTGTCAAAGCGTGTGGTTCTGTCTGGTCAGGTAACAGTAGGTCTGCCGCGGAACGGTGACTGAGTGGCTAGCACTCACAGCAAGAAGGTTCCAGGTTCGATCCCCGGGTCGCCCAGGCCTTTCTGTGTGTGTTCTGTGTGGAGTTTGCATGCATGGTCTGGGTTCGATCCCCGGGTCGTCTGGGCCTTTCTGTGTAGAGTTTGCATGTTCTCCCCGTGTCTGGGTGGGTTTTCTCCGGGCACTCTGGTTTCCCCCATCAACCCAGCTTAGGTCCTGACCAAACCGAAGCAAGAAGATCATGGAGATGGTCCCTGGGTGCAGTAATGTGCTGCCCACTGCTCCTAATATACATATATATAGGATGGGTTAAATGCAGAGAAGAATTTCTCCAGTGTGAGATCAATAAAGTCACTTCTTCTTTAACGTATTATTTATCTCCATGGAGATAAGCAGGAGACGCCACCAGGCTGAGTTACAAGTCAGATCTGTGGTCCAACTTTCTCCCTGTAGCAGATACCATCTTAAAAGAGATGAACAAGACGACGCTATGTCATTTACAGAGTCTCCCAACATTTGGAAATCGAGTTGGGAAACGTTAATTACATTTTGAAATTGAATACAGGAAAGGAAAATCACAGGAGCTTGTGCTTTGTGATACCTCTGTTGAGTATTGTCTTACCTGCTTATATCTAATATCCCAAATGTTTAAATTAAGTACAGGCAGCAATAGCACAGGGAGTGAGGTCATAGAAACTAACCTTGTATTTTACCTATTGTAAATTCATCATAGAGGAACAGTGGAGTTGGCAGTGAAAAAAGCCTTGAGAGACGGTAAGCTAAAGGCAAATGAATAAATGGACATGGAGTGCACTTTAAGGTAGCTCCTATTTCATACGGATCAATGGCTCATCTTTGACGTGCATTATTCTTAACACAGATATACTTTGAATGTGTCTTGGCCAAAGTAAAATACATTCAAGTCTATGGAGCAATATGACAATGTGCCTACTTATTTTACAGTCATGGTTTATGGTATTTTTCTTACAGGAAATAGAAATGTACCATAAATAAATAGTTTTGATTCAGTAACAAATATATGGCCTATAGGGTTGTCAAAAGTATCACAGAGATGAACTTTTCCTGAATAGCTTTAGAATGATCTTGAGCTGTATCAGAACAAGTATAAGAACATATAGACTAGTATACGCACATGGATCTCTATGGAACCTACCAGAACCACTGAGGGATTACACGGATATAACACCACATGGTAATATGAAAGAATTTTGGTTTTCATTATCTGTAAGCCATTTTCATAAAATACCCAAGAAATAAAGGATTGAAAGCTTCACTCTATGTTTATTGAATCTATATGATATACAGATTTGATTTTCTGAAATGAGCGACAAAAAATATTGAACTTTCTCATGATATTCTATTTTTTTTAACCTATATTGTGTTTAAAGTTGAAGATCACATTCACATTCAGTGTTTTTTTTATGATCATCGTGGTGAGTATCGAGCCAATTCCTTAATATCAGTTTGAAATTTTCAGATCGCAACAACACCGAATGCTCACGGTGAGATCAGGGATTGGATTTTACCTGTTTGGGGCTTTGAGCTTCTTCTTCAGACCCAGATAACATTTCACAGACTTGAGCAGGATGGCCTTCTCTGCTTTAGTGCTCTGCAACACAAAGGTGCAGTGCAGTTTACAGTGTTTTGGCAATAAAAACGCACAATCAATGTTAAACAGATGGGATACAGGGAATTGTATTAGGACCATTATGCGATTAATAAAGATTCTCCCTTCATTCTGTCACATAATGTTGGGTTTTAAATGACATCTTAACATTCTTATGAGTATTAACAACAACAACAACAACTAGCATGCAAACAGCCCACTAGCATTACTTGCTGGCTTTATAGTTAGATTCAGACAGCACTCAGTGGTCTCATTTTGACCCAAAGAGCTGATTCTACAATATAACTAATGGAGTTGAACAAATTGTACTTTATTATATGAAATAAATCAAATAGAGCAACTTTAAGGTCCTACATTATACAAAGTTGACTCTGTTTTTTGTTTCATTCACACATTTTGAGTAATCCTGCATTACTAGTGTGTCTACTGCTCTGTTCCATCTTGTGATGTCATGAAGTGGTAGTTTTCAAGTTAACAGCTACCCTTTACCTTTAGTTGGGATTGGCAATTCCAGGTCTGAAATTATCCAAATGATTCTAGTGAAGGTGTATGGAGTTTAAAAACACAGTGGAGCTTTTCCTGTATTATCACATGACATCACAAGGTTTTCTGTTTGCGAAAAGAACTCCTAAGTACAGTGGTACCTCACCTTACGAAATTAATTCGTTCCAGAAGTGGTTTCGTAACATGAATTTTTCGTAAGTTGAGTAGCTATTTCAATGGAAAAGGCCTGATTTGTTCCAAGGTTTTTTTTTTTTATAGTGTAACATTTTTTTTTATAGTGTAACACTGTGTCCTGCGTAGAGACACTAGACCCAGGACTAAACGTGGACTATACCAGGTCTAGACCAAGGTCTAAACCTGGACTGGACCAGGTCTAAACCTGGACTAAACCAGGTGAATTAAAGCGCCGCATGCAGGTCTATTTCCTGGTTTCGTTTCGAGTCACGGCTGAGGCGAGCAGCGAGGACTCCCCTCGGGACCGCACGCAGTCTGAGAGCATGAACGAACGCATGAATGAACGCATGCAATAGCCGCGGTGGTCTAATCCTGGTTCAGACCTGGTTTAGACCTGGTTCAGACCTGGTTTAGACCTGGTTTAGACCTGGCACGGTTTGAGCATGGGTCTCGTGCTCGCAGCCCCGCGCCAGGTCATGCACGTGTCCGCGCGCACACACACCGCCCTCCCGCTTCCCCCCACGCTTCACTATTAATACATTTTGTTGAAAATCTATGAAAGTTTGAGTGTTTAAATGAGAGAGAAATGTGAGAAAAGTTTAAATCCAGTCTGAGAAAAGTGTATAATGTGTGTGGCTGAGCGCGCATTATTTGAATTTTTGAGATTTCGCGTTTCGTAACTTGAATTTTCTTTCGTATCTAGAGACCAAAATTTAACGTGAAGGCGTTTCGTAACTTGAAATTTTCGTTTGTTGGGTCTTTCGTAAGGTGAGGTACCACTGTATGCAGAAACAAACAACTCTAAGTAGGTTTATGACGAGGAAACAACATTACACAGACCCTCCAGGAATTCGCGATGTTGCGATTTGCAACTTCAACGCAACTTCAGCCAATCCCCGCGAATTCAGGGCGGTGTTGCAATTTTGACCAATCACCGCAACTTTTCTGCAATTTTTACAATTTTTGACCAATCATCGGCGACGTATTGAACGCCGACCAACTTCCTTCTGTGTAGGAGACATAACTGAGATGAGGTGCACGGTGCGTTTGTGTGTGTGTGTGCGGCAGAGGCGGTGGGTCACATGAGTGTGGATGTGTGCGTGTAAAAGCGCGCGCTCACCTGTCACACAGAGGAGAGAGTCAGGGTTGGGGTGTAGCCGTATTTTTTGTTGAACGCAAACCATTCATTCATCTTTCACGTCAATCTGTTCATCCTGCTGGTTTTCATGAGTTCCATTTCATCCTGCTGCGCTGTCATAGCTGTGTGCGCTCTTTTTGTAATAAATGCACAAAACATATCTGGATCTCAGCGTATCTGTCACCATAGCCTCCTCTTTGCGCGTCACAAATCTGCGAGCCATAGGACCCAACCTCATATTCTCGGCGGCTAAAAGGTTTGAGTTTGGAAGCCGCAACATTCTGCTTTACTTCCGTGTGACAAAACAAAACTGCGGCCGTGTCCCCAGTTCCCAGAGCGCACAGCTCGGAGAACTGGGGGCTCAGACTGCAGTCAAGGAGGTGCACACTTGCTCAGCCCCGACTGCAGTCCGCGGACCGCTTAACGACTGCGGTCTTCGGACCGCGTGTTAACTGCGCATGGGTCAAAAAAGAAGTGGGACAGCAGTCGTCGCGCTGGTGTTCTGTCGAAATGTGTGACGCACATGCCCTTCGGGCCACGCTCCGAGCCGCGCGCTCTGGGAATTGGGACACGGCTTCTAATGGCAAAGAAACATGTCTGCGGCGCCATTTGCCCACAAAAATAACAGCAAAAGACCCGGCGAAACATTTCCCCTCCTAGTAGTAATTTATTATCGATATTGGTAAGGTTGTTTTAGGACCATATCTGTGATCTCTGTGTCTTTGTATTATTCTTTATCAGTAATAACTCAGTATTCAAAATATTACTTAATTTTAATTACAAAAAGCGAAAATCGCAACTATTTATCGCAACTTTCACTTCCTCCCGCAACAAAATCGCAACAAAAACCTTAAAAGCACTTTCATCGCAACTTTTTGGAAAAGCTCCCGCAAATTCAGGCATTTTAGCCCGAAACAATCACAAAAAATGCCCGCGAAATCCTGGGGGGTCTGATTACACTATAGATCAGAAAATAGCATAATATGGGCATTTTAAAGCAGGAATAACTTTTTTTCTTTTTTTAGAATTAAGGTGTCAGAAATTCAAAATCTACAACTTACCACAGTGGCATTTATTTCGACCAATTTATAAAGATTCACTTAAGGTTACAGCAGCAGCATTGTGATTGTGGCATTTCCGAGCGTCTCCACACAACAGCTAATTAGCATCACTATTCACAAACCCATTCCTTCAAGCAGGAAACAACAAAGTGAAATAGTACAGAGCTGAATGAATCAAAGTTGGAGCATCGCAGTGACACCTCCACAGCCTAGTGCCCACCTCCTTTCCTCAAACCCTGTAATAATTATTAGTCGGTACAATTAGAATTTCACTTTGTGTTGTGTTTCCTTTGTATTAGTGTGAAAATCAGAGTCCTTGTTTGTGCAGACTGTAATGAAAGCTATTTTAATGTTAGCTCTTGCAGTATGTACTACAAACCCTCATCTGATGTTGAAACCAAGTGTTACAAAGGGATAAATCTAACGTTAAATACGCCTGGAATATCTAACTTTACTCCAGTCTACCCCACCTTCTCATTGTCCTCTTCACTCTCCTCATCCTCAAGCTCAGTTTAAAGGTGCATTGTGTAACTTTTCTGGTACAGGGTCTGCCACCTGCCTGATTCCATATAGATATTATTGTTTTTTTTCCTGGAATGTTGCAATGTATGGCATTTAAGTTAACCATCTCCATGGAGACAAGTACCAGGCCAAGTTACAGGTCAGATCTGTGGAAAAGTGGGCCCAGGCACAGTAAGAGTGCATTTTTTGCATTTTTGTGGTAGTTTTTAGAAACAAAACTCCTCTAATTGAATAAATGCAAGATATGTGTTTAAGATTGAAGACTTTTAAGATTTAAAGATCCCATGACATGGTACTTCTTGATGCTTTTATATGGCTCCTTAATGGTTCCCTAATACTGTAAATGAATCCTTCTTCAAAATCAACACTCAGTGCATGAGAAACAGAGATAAGATGAGAAAGAGTCATAAATATCTCTGTCTGAACAGGCCATAATGGGCGTTGTTGCTTGAATGCAAATGAGGAGAAAAGAGCTGGCCTATAGTAGAGGGTGGGGGCGTGGCCAAACACTCCGCTCTCACTCTGAGCCCTCAGCTGATCCATTTCCGTGTTTTTGCACGGGGGGAGAGATTTGAAGCGTTCCATTGAAAAATAAACACATTTCCACAAAAAATAAAATTAAACCACTGCTGTTCAAAGGCCCAGAGGCTCAGATAAAGGACTTCCGAGCCTAGAAACACTCCGACGTGCCTCCAGGCAAATAAAAAAACGCATTTCGCATTGCCTAGTGCATTCGCAGTCCAAACTCTCTGGGCGTGATTTACAGAGACGCTGAGTACAGACAGACTGGGGGTGGAACTGCATTTGCATTTCTTTTTTCGATCTGACGTCAATCAGGTGCCTTGTTCAAAATCTCCCGTTTGAGCTCCGATTTTTTGTAATGCAGAAAATGATCGCAAATGCTCAGTTTAGACATTTCGCAACTTTTAACCATGGGGGGGGTCCTAAACAGGGTAGGGGAGCTCACATTAACGTTCAAAAACCTCAGAAAGTGAAAATTTCATGCCATGGGACTTTTAAGATTTTAGAATTTATTGATCTCATACGCAGGAGAAATTCACTTCTGCATTTCCTTTTCAGGAGCAGTGTGCAGCCCATCTTTAACGCTATACTGCGGAACATCCCAGGCAAAACAATAACATCAAGCAGATGGCGGACCCTCCACTAGAAAAGTTACACAGTGCATCTTTAAAGTCTAACATGAGTAACAGAGCTTCAGACAGAGCAGTGCCTAAAGTTTTACACACACAGGGAATTTTAAACACAGGATACAGCTTATTTACACATTAATCTGAACATCTGAAACCAAAACACAGGCTTAATACCAGAAAGAATAGACTTTAGTTTTGTTTATGGTTATATTTTAGATTCTATAACCTTTAGCGTTCCCCCAGGAAGCAGCCAGTCCCTGTGCGATAGACTGTTTTGGGGAGGGATAAAACAGGAGATTAAGATGAAAATATGAGCGTACTTTGATATCTCTGTAGAGCAGCAGTTTCTCCGCGCGCAAGGCCACATATTTGTCCTGGAATTTATGGCCCGACAGCAATTTGGACGATCCGTCATTGAACTTCAGGTAGTCTCCTCTAATGAGCATCTTCTGGTCTGAAACGGCAGGTACAAAGGAAAGTTGGAGTTAGACCACTTTACTTCATGAGGCTAAATAAGTTATTACAATACATTTTAAGATACTGCCTATTTGTGGATAACACTGCTGGTTTGTCAGTGATGCCATACCGTTTGAATAGAGCCAAAACATTTAAACAGCCCATAGTACGCCATCACAAACATACCTAGTACAACACTAAGGGCCCTATCTTGCCCCCAATCTTAGCATAAGCGCTAGTGTTAACGAGGGGGGCGTGTCCAGGTCAGGCTGTACTTCACTGCTGGAGGCTGGAGTGGGATGGTACAAGTGCATATATGATCATCTCAGTCTGTGACTGCTGTAGCATTTAAAAGTACTGCTGGTGTGGGTAAAGTCAACAATCTTTGCCTCATTACCAGGCAGCAAAGAGGGTGTGGAAAAAATTATATATGGGTACAGTAAAACAGCTCCAGAGTCCCACGCGCACACATGTAAACCTTTTTAGTTTTCTCTGTGTTCCTCTGTTTGTTTGTCTCCCATTATGCAGCAGACCAGTGTCTATCTCATGTTCTCCCCATCCGACAGCAGACCCGCTGACCGCTGCTTTCCCCCTGGTCACACCTGCTCCTGTTTGTCCTGGCAGTCCACTACAGCGTCTCGCACCTGAGGTATGAGTTTCGATTGCTGCTACTGCTGACCGCTCACATGCTCATCTCACGGGTGGTCACTGCATATGGTCCCACAGAGCTGGATGTCTTTGGGATTATGGAATGCATTTATGGTATTGTTTATTATAAATGTTTCTCATTTTATCACTTTGTGTACAGACATGGATTAAACCATTAACACATGGGGAGGGTGACTGCACAACCTGCATTTGCACAAGTGACTGATGCGCCATGAGCGCACAGAGCAGGATGTGCAGAGCAGTGCTCATGTGCACTGTACGTCTCTTGAGCCACTGTACAAAGCTCTACTGGCCGCTGGAAAGGACATGAGGATGTGAGGAAATCCGACATCGCCGCATTAGGACCGCAGACGGGGTAAGAAAACACGCTTCAGGACAGAGCTGTAAACGGCCTCATAAGAACGAACAGCTGTTGTACAGATCCAGTTCAAGCCAAAGACCAGTACTAGGCTGATGCAGGAAGAGGGTGAGGGGCTGTGATCTGCTGCGGGAAGGCATCCGGACGGCGTACGAACATCCCGCATGCCACATGAACATGTTATGAATGTTAAGCATTTATGATCCTAATATATTTAATATGCATGTGTTTTTATTACTAGAAATTACTATGTAAAATGTTTTACCCTAGTATCAATATTTGCAAGAAACTACAGAGCAATGGGCTAGGTATAACCTGACATTTTCTGAGCACTCAAGAATCAGGACAACACAGGGTTACTCAAAAATGTAACACCAAACAACGTTATGATGAGGGGACACTAAAACATGGTCTTAAAATGTCCCCTTTAAAGTCAGTTTGATCATGTGTGAATACTACCTTTCCCTTCAGCAGTTCTTTTGGCTGCAGAGAACTTCTTAATAACCAGGAAGGCAGAGCTGGGGTATTCCAGTGAGCTCCACTCCAGGACCTGCTCCAGAACCTTCTCACTGTGGTGCAGCGGCCGCTCTATAAAAAGAAAAAAGTTCCAGTCTCACCTTATTAACTTTTATTAACTGAAAAGTGGACTCGCCTCTTGACAGATCTGACATGTAATTTGGTCCTGTGGAGTCACCTCTATAGAAAGAGCAAGTAATGGATTCTCCACCAAAAAGGTTCCTCAGTGCACCTTTAATATGTAATCAACTACCAACTTTCTTTGTGTGTAGTCAAAGTTGTATTCAGTGTGCACACGTTCAAACAGTCATTATCATGTCCCGATGGGTGCGCACGCTACATGTTCCCAACCTTAAGACTTGTGATTTATGTAACAGCACCTTGAGTGGTGCCATCTTCAGGCAGAGGGCAGTAAGACACCCCTCTACAGTATTACTTATTCATGACGGCAGCTTTATCCCCTTCACAATCTCACAGACCAGGGCTATAGAATTAGTTCCTCATTTCCCGACAAATATTAGCTCCTGTTTCTGCCTATTGTCCTCGATAACGGTGTTTATCTGAAGCCATCCTCCAAAATAGCTAATTAACGTTCTTTCCCTCCTTCTTTATAGCTTTATAAACCAAACCTGTCACGGTCCCACCTTCAAAATAACTTGCCTGTTTACTCTTCAGCACACATATTGTCTTGCCATGGAAAATTTGCTGAACCGTCAGCAGATATATTCAGTATTCAACACAGCTTCAGTTTTAGAAGAGGGCGTCGTGTCCTCTGTAACTTTGCAGAAAAACAAACATGAGAGTGAGTGTAAACTCTGAGTGAACTGATGAAAAGTACAGAGGGACCTCCAGCTAAACTACGTAGCCACAAAGGTAAAGTTTGACACGCGCCTCCCACAGTAACGGCCCCCTCATACAGCACTATGAGACACAAGGTCCTATCTCTGCATATTCATACAGAGTGGGGTGGGTCAGCTCCCTGGGCTTGTCATGCTAAGAAGATGAAGGTAATTTATGACATCATGGTGAAGATGATTAATTAATGTGCATATTATCAAAACGACAGTGCTCAGCTCATTTATCAGAACGCCGCCATGTTCTGAGACAACCATTTATTAAAGGAGGACCTGCAGCATCTAATAACATGGTCCATGGGAACAAGAGTGATCTCCCAATACAACAGGACAGAGCTGAAGCCAGTGACCCCACTCTGTTTTATAATCCATCTCCTGACATCAACACCAGCTCTGACCAGACAGCATTAAAGGCCAGCAGGTAAATGGTATCGCTGTCTACATTTCATTGTAAATGTAAACATGTAAAAACCATAGACTGTATAAAGAAGTTGACTAATGGAGTGTCACATTGACCATAGCGTCCGGCTCCAGTCAAATGAAGCTCACAAGGCTAGCAGTTATAGGAGTGTTTTAGGAGCAGAGTTCCAAATTAGGAATAGAAATGTATTTACGGACAAAATAGCTAAATAAAAACACCAGGATCATATAGAGCGGGATAATACAAATATTTTAAGACCAAAATGATGAGGCTGCAGCAGTTACAGAGAGAGGGGCGACAATTTCTCAATGTAAAGTGTCGATGGAGCCAGAAGCACCCCACGTGCTCACTTCCTATTCGGAACGTGGCGGCTTGCGGGTCAGCAATGTCCATTTATATATGGGTCATTCCAGAATTGGAGGACATTTTACGTCCCACCCAGCAAATATTAAATAATCCACATACAAAATACTAAAACATACTGTTTCGGAGTGAATTTACTTGTCCTGAGACCAAATCTAAAAAAATTAAGAGAAAAGAATGCTTGAAAATATTTTTTTAAATACCAAATAAGTCTGGAATACCACCCAAAATGCCATTTTCCTCTTGCCCCACCCCTCTAATGGCCAAATTGAATCTCAAATAAAACAGTTAAAATTGAATTGAAATTTCTTGTTTTTTCTATAATTTGTTTCATTGCCATCTCTTGTAACTGTGGGAACATTTGTTTTAATAGACATAATATTTCAAATAATAATTATTATTCATGGAACATGTGTCCCACAACATGCACGCAACCCTGTTACCAGAACATTTTAGTCTGGTAGAAGAAGAAGAAAGCAGAACCACATGATCCCCTGGACTTGACATCATCAAACAGTTTTCCAAAAGAATGGGTAGAGCAAAGGTTTATCTTCTCTTCTATTTTTCATATTTTTATAACATCGTTAGCCTTGATTGAATGTCTCACGCTACCTCATGCAACCCTGTTATGCAAATGATCAGAATAAGACAATTTTTTTTTTCCCTTTACGTATTTGCATAAATAAGTTTTTCCTCTTGATTAGTAATAACAGCTAGCTAAACAGCTAGCTTCTATTCCTGAGATAAAGCTAACATTAGCGCGATTTTGCAACCCTGTTACGTGAAACCCTGTTACTGTGATTAGAGTAAATAAATAAATAAACCATATAATAAATCATAAATCATATAATAAAAATTTTACCATTGACCGTCAGCTGAGCTAATCAAGCATTTAATAGTTTATTGCCTATTATTGATGAATATGTAGCAGAAAATCAGAAAAGTGAAGGTTTATTTTTCAAGAATTTTAAAGCCAAAATGACCCATATACAGTCTGTGGTAAAAATGCATTTTTAATTAAGCGTAAAATACCCATCTCTCCATTCTCAATGACTTCAAATGTAGTCCACAGGTCCTGTGCGTTGAGAGTGACGTTCTTCATATTGAGAGCTGTTTCTGCCACCTCTGAAGCCCTCATACTCGGAGACAACTGAAACACACACACAGCAATATTCTGATTTGGTTTTCCAACATATACACGTGCAGATTGTTCACTATTGTCACATCATATCGACTGGGCTGTGGAGTGCATTAAAAATCACATATTATGCCATTTTCTAATCTATGTAATAATGTTTCCTTATCAAAAAATATACCTGGAGTTGTGTTTTGTTTCATTCACACATGTTTAAAGCACAAAACCTTCAAATTTATGCGGAGTTCTTCTCTGATAAAAAAAACCCCCAAAAACATACACATCCGAAATCTTAAAGGTGCACTACGTCACATTCTGGTGGAGAGTGCGCCACCTGCTTGGCTACATGGAAAACATATGTAGATCACCAAGTTACCTTTTTTTTGTTGTTGAAAATGCTATATATGGTAAAAGCAACATATTGACATGTTTTACAAGTTTCACTTTTCATTTTTGAAGCTTTGCTCTCCCTGTTAAGTCACTCCTCCTTCAGAACACTATCACAACACAATCAGCGTGCATCCCACAAACGAAGCTACTGCACATTGCATCAGGTTTGTCAAGTTGTTGTGTACAGCTTTGCATCATATTTTGTATATTGATGGAGAATTGTCGCGTGGGAACATGGGTGACGTAGGCTCGGGGGCTGAGTATTGCACAGAATCTTGCAGCTAACCATAATTGGGGTTCAAATAGGGCCTGAGACAGATCATTAAATTACTGCAACATGCATCTAAAACCCCTTCATGCATGTTTTTGATGAGGGAAAAATGATATAACATGGTAGAAAAGCTATAAAAAATAGATATCGATTTTGCTTAATACCCCCACTTTAAGCACTGGCTGTTAGTAATTCAATCACCTAAAACTCAAACTGCAAATCGCCTTTTGAACGCCTTTGTGCTGTGAATGGACCCATCACCCCCGGCTGAACAGAAATGCAAGTCCTCACACAATTAAAACAGACATTTCTTTTGATTAGCTGAGTTTTGATTTATTTCTGTTGGCTGCAATCCCATTAGGTTTAAAGCGCCAATGTCCCAGCCCTATTTTGTCTCTCTATCTACCTCTCCACTTCTCCACTGCACCTGCCTTCTTCCTTCTTTCACTCCACTTGTTCGTTCAGTGTGGACCTCTGGGAGAAGTGACCACGCACACACACGCACACACACACACACACACACACACACACACACACACAGAGTTCTCAAACCTTGATTAAACAGCAGTTCTCTGGCGCTTTCTTTTCCAGGTAAACTTCGAAGATCAAGTCCCCAGCTGGAGCAAACTGTAGAAATAAAAACAGATATCAAGATCAACAGACTTACAAAACAAAACAAAAAACAATATAAGAGCTGTGTTTCTAAGACGGAAAGCTCTCAACTTTCTGGTGTTAATTAAAGGTGAAAAAAAAGTTGCAAAATAAAAAGAAAACATATGAGGGAATTGTGAAAAGGTCAAAGCTGGAAGTGTGTAAAGGTTTTGCAGGTTAAGAAAAGTGTAGATGCACTCTTGGGGTGTTAACTTGTTAAAGTTGTCGTTAACAATGAGATTGGAATCGACTTTAGAAAATGAGAGAAAACAGACTGAGACAAGAACTCATTTAATTCATGTGTTGCAGTGTTTGTTTTTTAATCAACAACTAAATCAAGTTTTTTATGGACGCTAATATAAACTGTTAAACAACATTATAATACAGATCAGAAAATAGCATAATATGGCCCATATTATGCTCCTTTCTGATCTGTATTATAATGTTTCCTCATCACAAACATACCTGGAGTTGTGTTTTGTTTCATTTACACTTCTCTCAAACTGAAAACAGTCTGTTCCACCTTGTGATGTCATGTGGTAATAAAGAAAGTGGTCCACTGTGTTTTAAAACTCCATACATCTTTACTAGAATCATTTGGTCATTTCAGCCCAGGAATGGCCTATTTTTTAAACTAAAGGCAAAAAGAGCTGTTAAGCAGAAAACTACTGCTTCATGACATCACAAGGTGGAACAGACCATTCTGAGCTTTGGAGATGTAGACAGACTACTAAAGAATTAAACAAACAAATAAAAAAACACAACCCCAGGTAAGTTACAAACATGGCTTAAAGGTCCCATGGCATGAAATTTTCACTTTCTGAGTTTTTTTAACGTTAATGTGAGCTCCCCTAGGGCCCCCCCCCCATGGCTAAAAATTGCGAAATGTGTAAACTGAGCATTTGCGATCCTTTTCCGCATTTGAAAAAAAGACAGCTCAAACGGACGATTCTGAACAAGGGAACTTTCTGACGTCACACTTGGGGAAAGGTTTCCACCCCCCTTCTAGATGTCTTCCCACTGTCTCCGAAAATCACGCCCAGAGAATTTGGACCGCAAACGAGCTACGCAATGCGAGATGCGTTTTTTTATTTGCCTGGAGGCACGTGAGAGTGTTTCCAGGCTCGGTTGTCCTTTATCCGAGCCTCCGAACCTCTGAAACAGCAGTGGTTTAATTTTATTTTCTGTGGAAATGTGTTTTTTTTAATGGAACTCGTCTCATATCTTCCTCCGCGCTTACACACACGGAAGTGGGGCCAGCTCACAGCGCACCGCTAAACGAGGAACCAGCGGCGCATTTGGCCACACCCCCACCCGCTGCACTGGCCTGTCTCTGTCCTCCTCATTTGCATTCAAGCAACAACGCCCAGAATAAAGCGTTATTTTGCCTCATGAAGACAGTCAGAGTCATATCTCATGCACTGAGGCTTGATTTTGAAGAAGGATTAATTTACAATATTAGGGAACCATTAAGGCGCCATATAAAAGCATCAAGAAGTACCATGTCATGGGATCTTTAAAACTTCCAAGAATCAGTTTTGCGTAATATAAGACCTTTAGGATCACTGTTCCAGAAGAAGATTAAAACTGTATTAAAGTTATCTATCTCTACAGAGAAGCCAAGGCTGAATTACATGTCAGATCTGTGGAGAGTCAATCCGCTTCCAGTGAATATGCTATATGTTTTCCTTTCTTCTAACAATAACAACACATGTATTTGTAAATAAATGCAAAATAGATCAGTTTAATGCCAAAATGTTCAATATCGGTGTCAATATCTGTAATATCGGTGCATCCCTACTTAGAATAGAAATCACAGTTATTTGGCTCTTCTGAGAGCAGGCTGTTATTGTAAAAATGCCACAGAGAGATGTGGGCACAGTCAACTTCACTCAATAAAATAAATAATACTTCTGTGTACTGTGAGAAAAAACATAGAAGTCAGTTGTTACGAGACAAAGAAATAACGACATTATGAAGTGTGCAATGACAGCAGCACTTCTAATTCTCACCAATGTCATCCTCTTGCACCTGCTCCGACTCTGAATGCAACTACTGATTTTAAAATGCCATTTCTAACTCTACACTGTCTTGTACCTCATTATAACACTGATTTACTAACTCCCTAAGTAGTCATGCTCATACTACATAATACTGGCAGGACTCGGGTGTACTTAATATTCTGTAGCTTTAAAATGGGACGATTATGTCATAACTTTTGGCTTAGACCTAGAAAGTAAAACTATACAAGAGTGTGAATAGATTATTTGATTGATTTGAGACCAAAATGAGAGGTAAAAGTTTAATGGGCATAGGTTTGTCACAATACTCAAATTTCATAATTTAATAATAATAAGGAATAGACTTAATACTGATTCTGATACTATAATAATAATAATAATAATAATAATAATAATAACAATAATAACAATAATAATAATAATAATAATAATAATAATAATAATAATAATAATAATAATAATTTGTGCTGTCAGGCGATTTAAAAAAATAATCTAATTAATTACAGGATTTGTAATTAATTAATCTAATTAATCACATTTTAATACATTTTTAGGTGCTTTATTGTGCTCTCCCACAGTGCAAAAAAGGTGTCAAACGTGCGATTTATAGTGGTACAGTGAAAAGACTGCAGACTAAGTTTTTCACTCTTTGGCTCGCTCTCTTTCTCTCCGTACACACAAGACAAGACTGCTGGCAGAGCTGCAGAGTTACCTATATACCCCCATTCCCCCTCCCACATTACATTACATTCATTCAAAAGCTCATTTACACCATTCCACTATTAAATGGCGAATATTTATGGTGAGCAGTAGCTTTCATGCAACGTCAATAAAGAATATACACAGCTTCAAATATAGCCTACAGAGAATACAAATAATTGCCCGAAATAATTGCCCGTGCAAATTACTCATGGCTCACAGGACCCCCGGAACCCGCGGGTTTGCCAGATCGCAGCAGATCGCACCGCGGGAGGAGGGAGAAGGCGGCCATTCGCGGGTGAGTGAACGATCATGTTTAGCGATTTGGATGGGCAAAACCGGCGCTTCTAAGTGTGCAGCCTTAGTCATGGCAGAACACGCTGGAGAGGTTATGGGGAATTGAAAAGAGTTCGGCGCGTGGAGCGCAGCAGATACGGAAACAGGCGCGCGCGTCTTCACGTGCTCTCCCCGAGGACAACAGGCTTAGGAACGGACATGCTCCGTCACATTTGTATAAATAAAGTTGGCGTTCAAAGGCCCCGCACTCCAAATTTAAAATGCACGCGCACTGAATTGCCACTCATAATTAATTGCTTTAATTTTTATAAGGCCTTAATTTGCAGTGTAATTAATTAATCTAATAACGCGTTAAACTGACAGCCCTAATAATAATAAAAATAAATAAATAAATAATAATAATAATAATGACAATGATAATAATAATAATAATAATAATAATAATAATAATAATAATAATAATAAAGTCTTTATTGACTCTTTTATGGTCTTATGTACTAGTTATGATAAACCCAAGATCATTCTAGAGCTATTCAGGAAAGGTTTATTTCTGCCTGATGTGACTTACTACCGTCCGTTCCACCATCCCGCCTCAAAACCAAGGGAGGCCGAGCTTTCTCTGTTGTGCCCCCAAAGCTCTGGAATGCCCTCCCTCTTCATCTGAGATTATCTTTGTGTATTAAGCCACTCTTTCATGTAATATTTTATATATTTTTCATTTGTTTTATTGTTTCACTATGATGTGTTTAATGCTGTAAAGCACTTTGGTGCAACTACAGTTGTTACAGTTGTTTTAAATGTGCTTTATAAATAAAATGACTTGATTTCTTTATTATCGATACTTGCTCAAATGCTCAAAAACCAAAATACTAAATTAACAGACAGTTTCATTTTTAAATCACAGTTTTCAAGGACTTAATAAAAGAAATAAATCCGCTGATTTCCACTGTGGTGCCCAATTGGAGCTGACCATAAACACCATCACAACAAATAGTCACCACCTCAGCTGCAAATCAGCAGATGTTTTTTTTTTTTTTCATTTGTACCAAAATGACTATGCAAAGCTGCTGAATCCTATGTGTATCACTGGAGAACAAAGTACAGAGAGTATCCTGGTATATACCTGAGACAGTGAAAACAGGGGGCGATCGGCAGCATGTAGTTTTGAAAATAAGTAATTTAAGATAACTCAAACATACACAAATCACTCCATATCCAATGGTGAGGAAAACAACTATAACATGATTAAAAACATTAAAATGTTGATTTTGCCAAAAACGTCTGCTTTTATATTCACTCAAGCTTGTGTGTATCTTGACGTACACCATCTCTACAATAATAAGTAAAGCATACCCTTATGTTCACTAGTTCAAGCTGTTTGGACCCAAAACTCTTAAAAAAGTCTTTGGTATCAATAAAGTTCCCTTTCTAAACTCAAGCTAAAAGATTCAACTGCGCAGAGCCATACTTTCACCCTCTCACTTGTGCAGGTTAAATCCCAGGTCGATTTGAGTCCATAACTGAAATCTTGTCCCAATTTTCACCTCCAACAGCTTCATAATAGTGGCTGCTTTCCACTGAGTAACCCCCGTGCCCCACAGCGGAGGACATGTCGTGAAAGGCTAGAGTACAAGAAAGGAGGAGAGCGAGTGGGAATGCATTGACCACAACAACTATTTTAGACCTGGACAACCGCATGCTAGCTACTTTTTTTTTGTACTTATCTGGACAAAATGCTTTTCTGTGCAGGGGCATCCAGCCATAAAATACCTGTGGTAAAGGTTAACTGGAACAAAGTCCTTTTTTGCCTCACCTGCTGCTGCTAGCCTAATCCCCCTGTCCACTCCGCTAGAAAAACAGGGTACCTCCGCAAATGAATTCCTGATTTGAGAGACCATGACACACAGCGCTAAATCAATACACTCGCACACAAACAAACATCGCCGACGGAGATTTCCATTAACGGCGTCTCACCGTGGCGTCCTTCTTGTCGTTCCAGCGTGTGATGAAGCGGTTCTCTCTCTCCATCTGCTCCACCTGCTCCACGTTGACCTGTGGGAAAGCGAACTCTGTCACAAATACAAACTTTAAGGACGTGTAAGGATATATGGTACTCTGGTCAAAAAGAAAGAGTTTGTAAAGATATAAAAGGTTGTGCAAGTCTGGTTTTCAAGAATTTCAAATGCAGTTAAAGTTCTTATATTGCGCAAAATTGACTCTTGTGAGGTTTCAGTGCTGTTACCTCATCAAAATATATCATACCTTGTTGTGTTTTGTTTCCTTCACACATGTTTGAGTAACCTTTTATTATTAGTCTGTCTACATTTCTCAAACTCAAAATTTAGTTACTGGGGTAAACACACAAAATGAGTTGATTGACTTTATTACAGCCCTCGTAGTTTGCATTCCTCACATCTCCCAGAAACTTCCCCAAAGTATAGTAAACTGCAGTGGAAAAAACTGTCACCACTGATAGCGAAAGACAGTCATTTCCAAACTTTTTAACATCATTATCCGTTTTTGTGAGACTACTTTCCTTTGTAGAAGTTATGGAGAGAAGATTGAAGAAGGCGAAACTGTGTGAGTGTTTAGTCCTGATAATAGTCCGCTGACAACACCCAGCGCACACTTGGAGCTTTAATTAGAGAAACGTCTCTCATTTGGTGTCATACAGTGTGCATTCAGCGGCATTGGCCTCGTGATTGGCTGGGCTTAATGGCCATTTGTCACACGAATGGCGCCGTCCTGAGAACGATTTCAGCGTGAACGTCTCTCCTGTAACGTCAGAACAAGAGGGATCTGGGGCTCTGTGGGGATTACGGTCTCTCACAGCTCAGTGTCCCATAAGCCAGGCTCTTCTCCAAAAGTAAGCATTGATCTCACACCCCCTTTGCAATTTGAGAAGTCTGAACCAAACATAGACTGTGAAAGGAATTTATTCATGGACAAAACAGCAAAATAAAAACACCAGGATCATGTACACTGGGTTAATACGCTTTTGCGAGACTGCTTTCCAGAGCAGCAGTAGCCTAGTTGGTGGGTTGAGCGGTTGGATCCGCGGTTGGCGGTGTGATCCCAGCTCCCAAGCTCAAACAGATGAGTGCTGCTGTTGTGTCCTTGGGCAAGACACTTCACCCCACCTCGCCCCCAGTGTCCATGCACATTGGAAGACAGCCCCCATGACACAAGTACATCAAGGCCGGTTGCGTCAAAAAGCAACGTGGGGCCGTCCTCCCGTGGACCCCCCACCCACGAGGGGGATCCATGGGTGCCGGTGCACGGTGATCTGGGCAGCGGATTTGGGCCGTTGCCCCTATGACCCGAAAATACAGAGAAAGCGGAAGAAAATGGGGGAAAATAAATAAATAAATGGAGACTGCTTTCCTTCCTGATGAAGCTCACTCCAGCAGTTACAGAGAGAGGGGTGACAGTTTTTCAATGAAAAGTCAATTGGAGCCAGAGTCAATGGAGCTGGAAGCACCCCTATGCTCACTTCGTATTTAGAACGTGGCAGTTAGCAGGTTAGCTATGTCCATTTTCATATACTCTATCGTACCAACCCAACAAGAACACTTATCCTAGTGCTCACTGTGGCATTAACGAACACATATTGTGCTTGACCTGCTATACAATTATACAGTAATCTGTGACATCCATGGATCGTTGGCTTATAATTTGCGCAATAATCATCTAAAACATAAGAAACTAGTTCGCTGACTTCCACGATAAAAAACGGTGGTGCCCAATGGGAGAGAATGTCGCAGTAAAGGCCACCACAATGACCACAAAGTCGATGGTAACTGGGTAGATAGCTGCTGATCACACTAGCAAGTAGCAGAGTTTTCTTCATTTGTACCAAAAATGAAGCAGCAATAAAGAAAATAACAAAGTAAGTACAGAGCAGTGGGCGTGTACCATTGGTGCTGAAAATGAGGATTGATCTGCAGTATGGGGTCTTGAAAATATGCAATTAAAGATTACTCAAACATGCACAAATCACTCCAAATACAACTTCGAGAGGGTAAATGAGAAGGGAAAACAAATATAGTATGGTTAAAAGCTCTGAAAAGTAAATTTAGCATAATAGGTCTGCTTTAAAACTACAGTGGTAATGTCAAACAAGTCTTCCAGGGCTGGAGAATGACCTTATATCTTTCTGCTAATATTAATATCACAAAGTACAATGACATTATTAACTTGAGTATAGGATATTTGTTCAGCTAAAAGCTCACATCACTAGTATTTTGAAGCCTTTAGTGAGGTTTACAAAGTGTATTTGAAACCAGCCAATGCAATTTCAAGGATGTTTGATGTAAAAAAAAAAAAAATCAGTGTAGTCAGTTTACATCAGAGAACATTTGACAGTGACCTTATAAATAATTGGTGAATCTTTTTCTCCTGTCAGAATAGCTGTGCAGATTTAGCTCACAGTTATGCGCCTGCCCTGGTTTCTCTTCAAATTTGCCATCTTATTTCCCCTTCTAGGTGACCTGTTTTTGTTTGTTTTTCTGGAGATGTGGGCCAACTGCGTGAGCTGGGTACAGTTTGCACAGTCTTTGATTTTAAGATATTTATTTTATCAGCTGAGGAGCAAAATCGCTAATAAAGTCACATGAGCTTGGAAACAGGTACAAGGCATCCTGTACTTTCAGATTAGAATACTTTGGCCTACTTAGAGTCACTGTGCTTACAAGAAAAAAAGTAAAATAAATAAAAATAAAAGTTTACGTGCCCCAGTTCTGAAAAACACAAAATACTTACTCTTAATTGCATGAATAAAAATATAAAAATAAAAAATCGTACCACAAATTACACACAGTAATTGGATGCCCTGTTGACATGTTTGCTTCTAAAAGTATTGATTCATCACTTTCAAAACTGGAAACAGACTACATTGTGTGATACATGTACAGTATGTACGTCTCCAATCAAATACAGTGGTACCTCACCTTACAAAATTAATTTGTTCCAGAAGTGGTTTCGTAACGTGAATTTTTCGTAAGTTGAGTAGCTATTTCAATGGAAAAAGCCTGATTCGTTCCAAGGCCCCATTCCAAGTTTTTTTTTATAGTGTAACATTTTTTTATAGTGTAACACTGTGTTCTGCGTCCTGATTGGCTAAGAGACTGTAGACCCAGGACTAAACGTGGACTATACCAGGTCTAGACCAAGGTCTAAACCTGGACTGGACCAGGACTAAACCTGGACTAAACCAGGACTGGACCAGGTCTAGACCTGGACTAAACCAGGACTAGACCAAGTGGATTAAAGCGCCGCATGCGGGTCTATTTCCTGGTTTCGTGCTAGCTCTGCTATTAGCAGCAGCACCGGTGTACCTCACGAGTCACGGCTGAGGCGAGCAGCGACTGCGTGCCTGGGGGGAAGGGGGAGAGCGGAGAAGTGTGCGCGCGGACACATGTGTGATAGCGCAGCATGACCCGGCGCGGGGCTGCGAGCACGATACCTGTGCTCAAACCGTGCCTCCTCTAGACCAGGTCTAAGCCAGGATTAAGCCCCCGCGTGCGGGTCTATTTCCTGGTTTCGTGCTAGCTCTGCCGGTGTACCTCACGAGTCACGGCTGAGGCGAGCAGCGAGGAGGGGATGTGCCTCCCCTCAGGACCGCACGCAGTCCGAGCGCATGAACGAACGCATGCAAGAGCCGCGGTGGTTTAATCCTGGTTTAGACCTGGTCTAGAGGAGGCACGGTTTGAGTACGGGTCTCGTGCTCGCAGCCCCGCCCCGGGTCATGCTGCGCTATCACACATGTGTCCACGCGGACACTTCTCCTCCCACCCCCTTCCCCCCACGCTTCACTATTAATACATTTTGTTGAAAATCTATGAAAGTTTGAGTGTTTAAACGAGAGACAAATGTGAGAAAAGTTTAAATCCAGTCTGAGAAAAGTGTATAATGTGTATGGCTGAGCACGCATCTGAGCGCATATTATTTGAATTTTTGAGATTTCGCGTTTCGTAACTTGAATTTTCTTTCGTATCTAGAGACCAAAATTTAACGTGAAGGCGTTTCGTAACTTGGAATTTTCGTTTGTTGGGTCTTTCGTAAGGTGAGGTACCACTGTATATTGGGTTACACAGACTTTCTAAAGGTTTAAGTTAGCAAATGTCTGATAAAAACTTGTAACGGATGCACAATATATTGCATTCACATGTATATTTCAATTATATTACCTGTAAATAACAAAATTTCTTAGCTTTTTATAGAAAAAAGTAGTAGTTTAGACTAGAGATGCACCAATCTGGCTTTTTCAGTTCTAATACCAATATTGGTACCAATATTAAGTATCTGTCAAGTATCTGCCAGTACCCAATATTAACTGGTACTTATTTCATTAAAACACAGTTGACTTAACCTATTATTACACAAGAGATCTTATTGTGTTATGTAACTGTTATTTCTCCTTCACATGACTACTGAACTGCTTTGTATGAATAAAAGTTCAAACATTATGAGACGATCTAGGCCAGGGGTCGGCAACCTGCGGCTCCGGAGCCGCATGCAGCTCTTTGATCCCTCTGATAAGGCTCAGTACAGTGGTCCCTTGTTTATCGCGGGGGTTACGTTGTAGAAATAACCCGCGATAGGCGAAACCCGTGAAGTACTCAGCTTTATATTGCATGTATAAATATACGTATATTTCACAGTTCCTCTCACCAGGGCGCCTGGCGCCTTGCCTGGTTTACACCAGACCATATCGGAATGAACGAAAGCAGCCTGGGATTTCCCAGGTTACCTGGCGCCATTGCACTGTTGCGGGTTTTGTTGGGGAGAAAACTTGCAAACATACAGCACTTCAGAGCCGTGACGGACTGGGATCAAAAAACGGCCCCGTAGACGCTTGTAGGCTTGCACCTACAAGCGGCCCTGTAGACCTTGGAACGGGGGGAGGGGTTCTACAGCCCTGCACCGTGTGCACCGGTCACACGGCTCCGGGAGTCCGGCTGAATGTGCGAGGGGCGCGGACACATGAGTCACTGGCTCCGTAGGAAACGGCTCTTTTTGGGTCTGTTGAAGCCAGTTCTGAGTCTGTCCCTGGTCTTCGCATCCTTCCTCATGCTCCAGAGAAGGACACACTAGGTCTGAAAGCGGAGCCTGGTGCAGCTCGGACTGCTTCTCATTCAAACACAGAACTGTAGTGAGAACGCATCCGTGCGCTCTCAGGTGTCACACTGCTCGTGATCGAATATTTAAATAAATTTGGCAAACTGAACGCATTCTGTACTGTACAGGAGACATGGCACGGAGGAGAATGACTGACAAAGATCAGGATGCAGAACACAATGCGCGTTGATACACTATTTAAAAAAATCTGCGAAACAGCGAGGCTGCGAAAGGTGAACCTCGATATAGCGAGGGACCACTGTATTTAAATAAATGTATTTTATTTTAGTTCGTTCATATTCAAAATGTAATTCTATGGCACAAAGGCCAAAAAAAAGCCATTATATGCAGTGTTATTTCATTTTAAATTTCAAAAGGGTTTTGTGGCTCCCAGTGTTTTCTTTACTGTGTGAAACGGGTCCAAATGGCTCTTTGAGTGGTAAAGGTTGCCGACCCCTGATCTAGGCCAAAATCAGCCTGTAAATAGACTCATTACATCCAATCAAGACCCATCTAACTGCTTAATCGATATTATGGAACTGAACCAAGCACATTTTTGAGTATCGGTGTTGAGATTCAACACCAACCCAAAAAACATGCACCATAGGTACCTCCAGCTTTGGTCCTGACCAAGCCGAAGCAAGAAGATCATGGAGATGGTCCCCGGGCGCAGTAATGTGCTGCTCACTGCTCCTGATAACAGGATGGGTTAAATGCAGGAATGGAATTTCCCCACTGTGGGACTAATAAAGGCATAGCTTTCTTTCTTTCTTTCTTTCTTTCTTTACCAGTTTCAGTATCAGTGCATCTGTAGTTTAGATCTCTAGATAGATAGATAGATAATACTTTATTGTCAGATCAATGATCTGAAATTTGTTTTGCAGGTTCAGCAGCTCCAACACAACTACAATGACATTACAAAAAAAAAAACTTAAGACATTTGACAAAAATACGAGACAAAAGACAAAATTAGACAAATGTCCACTTGCCAGATTCTATGAGTTAAGCTCCTCATTTAGTTCCAGGATGAACTGATGGACAAAAGAGTTTTTCAGTCTGACTCTATTAAAGTGTGGCACAGAGTACAGACGCCCTGCTACAGATGGTAGCAGCACATATTCAGAGTTTAGAACATGGCTGGGGTCAGAGGTGATGTTCTTGGCCAGCCGCAGAGTGTTGTTATGATATGTGGCGTCATACTGTCCATCCAGGGGCTGCCCCACAATCTTTGAACAGATTTTAATCAGTTGTCTCAGTCCAGATTTAGCAGTGACTGACAGACAGCCGTACCACACGGCGTTACAATACAAACATGTTCTGAAATGCATGGGATTCTTTTATTATTTTATTCATTTCTGAGCTCATATTTTGGTCTTCTCCCAAATGTTAATGCTCTTGGAGTTGTTTACAATGTGGATTCTTCTGAAATATTTCTCACAAATGTAATTGCGATACATGTCAGAAATTGTTTTATTCCATTTTTTCCAGAAATAATGCAGCTATCGTACTTTGCAATCAAAACTACAACTCCTCCTCCACTTGACCATGACCTTTGACACCTGGGTAAACATGCTCCACACCTTACAAATAAATACTCACCCCAAACAGTGTGATGTAGTTGTTAATGAGATCGAGGACCACTCGGATTTCCTCTGGGTTCTGTCCTTGGGTCTGGAACAGGCAGGACGAGAAAACCGAGGCCAGCTTCTTACTGGGCATCTGGTTTAAATGGGAACACTGATGGATCCTGGGTCAAAAACACAGAAATCCTTTGAGTTGTTAATTTGTGTAACAAAAAAAAAAAAATGCAATCTCAATCAGACTTATTATGTGTTGTTTTTACACCCACACAGAATGCTCACAATCCAACATAATAAGAAATGGTTTTAAATGCAACTTAAATCATGCAGGAAAGGGCCAATTAAGTCTTTTTTTCCTCCATGACAGCGCATTGGGCTCTAAGACTGCAGACTTTATGATTATGTGTTTTTAAAGATGTTTACACAGAGATGCAGATTCTCACAGCTAATGACTGTCTACAAGAAAACTTTAGATTAAACTTGACACGAGAATGAAAAAGTGGAGACTGCTTCATTAAAAATAGCTGGATGTATTGTAAGGATAGACTAACACTGCTCACAATATCAGCATATGTCTTGTAGAAAACTGCTGAGAGCTAATGGTATAGATGTTTATTAGAAATTATATGCATTTCCTGGAGATGTGCCAACAGAAAGTCTTTCAATATTACAGATGAATAGGGAAAAAAAAAAATCAAATGCTTTTTACTCTATTGATTATCACAACAAATACTGTATATGAAAAACATGTCATGGGAATTCTTTATCATCATTATTGTTTGTTTTTTTTTATTCTAAAATAAAATAGCCAAAATGACACAGTTTTGACACTTCAATCTCCAGTCAACAGCTTCTGAAGTTATAAATTTCTGTTTACAAAATCTATTTATGAAATATATTCAAGTTAAGAAGTGATAACATAAAGTGCCAACTAATGTAGGAAAAACAACTTATAACTAACAAGTAAATTATATCTCTTTAAGAGCACAGAGGGAGCAGGGTGGGAAGGGGATAAAGATATTTGATTTGATTGTATTTTATTCCTATTTGTATAGAGATTGCTTTGTTTTATTCTATTAGCGGATTCTGTGTTTTGTATGAGCTATAGTCTGGTATAAAGCATTTCTTTCTGTTTCTTTGACTAATACCCCTGTACATGGTCCCTGTAAAATAAACTAAATTAAACCAAAGTGGAACTAAACACCTAAACTCCACCCACAACCGCATTTCAAACAGAGCTGTTAAACTGGACAGTACCTGGAGGACTAAAGAAAAGAGTAAAGAGGTATTTTTCAAGCTCCTCTCCTGCAACCAGGCGTTTGTAATCAGAATAGCCTGGCTGTAAGCTGGGCAGTCATATGTGATGTCACCAACTACTTAAGATTACAGAGGCCACTGAACGCAGTACAAAGGAGGTTTTGACCACAAAGCTGCAAATTTACCTAGGAATCGAAGAGAATACTATATAAAAACATACAGTATATACAGTTTAGCGTTGACAAAAGTGGATTCAGTGTTTAGTTGTACTTTAAAGGTCCCATGGCATGAAATTTTCACTTTCTGAGGTTTTTGAACGTTAATGTGAGCTCCCCTACCCTGTTTAGCCCCCCCCATGGTTAAAAGTTGCTAAATGTCTAAACTGAGCATTTGCGATCCTTTTCTGCGTTACAAAAAATCGGAGCTCAAACGGGCGATTTTGAACAAGGCACCTTATTGACGTCAGATCGAAAAAAGAAATGCAAATGCAGTTCCACCCCCGTCTGTCTGTACTTAGCGTCTCTGTAAATCACGCCCAGAGAGTTTGGACTGCGAATGCGCTAGGCAATGCGAAATGCGTTTTTTTATTTGCCTAGAGGCACGTCCGAGTGTTTCTAGGCTCAGAAGTCCTTTATCTGAGCCTCTGGACCTTTGAACAGCAGTGGTTTAATTTTATTTTCTGTGGAAATGTGTTTATTTTTCAATGGAACGCTTCAAATCTCTCCCCCCGTGCAAAAACACGGAAATGGATCAGCTGAGAGCTCTGAGGGAGAGCGGAGAGTTTGGCCACGCCCTCACCCTCTACTATTGGCCAGCTCTTTTCTCCTCATTTGCATTCAAGCAACAACGCCCATTATGACCTGTTCTGAGGGAGAAAAAATACTCTTTCTCATCTTATCTCTGTTTCTCATGCACTGAGTGTTGATTTTGAAGAAGGATTCATTTACAGTATTAGGGAACCATTAAGGAGCCATATAAAAGCATCAAGAAGTACCATGTCATGGGATCTTTAAGGAAAATTTGGCTGCACTATGTAACTTTTTGGTTGGGGGTTTGTCACCTGCTTGTTTCTACGGATATGTCAAAGCGCTGCCTGGAATGCTTCACAGTATGCCATTAAACAGCTCTATCTTACATTTATTCAATTGCTGGTGGTTTTATAGCTCAAAAATACCTCAATTCTGACTTTGAGCGGGGTTGCTTCTTCACAGATCTGACCTGTAACTCGATCTGGTTTGGTCTTTGTGAAGATAGAAACGTTTAATACTATGAAACACTCCAGACAAAGCAACAACATAAGCATTTGACAGACCCAGAAAAGCTACACAATGCACCTTTAAGAAAAACAAAAAATAAATAAATAAATAAAAAGTCTTGTCCAAATTTGACAAGACACAGCAGCAGCTCAAGCAAAAAATAAAGCACACTTGAATCAGTTAGTTGGTTGGAAAATAATTACGGGAACAACAGCAGACTGGTCATTAGCAGAGGAGAGGGGTACCAGGCTAATCTGCAGGTGACAGATTCCAGCCCCCAGGATCCTCCATACCTACCACACGTGTGAAACAGCAGGCAGCTCAGTGGGACATGGCAGGAAAAAGCACAAGATCTCCATTTGTGCATGCTTTTTAACACAGCTACAGGATGTACCATGTGGGATTAGCATGGTCAGTTTGGCTAGTGGTCTAATAAAATGTGTTGGTAATTAGTCATACTTGCTGAGCTTGGTGTGCTATGAAGCTAGCCTCACTTGTAGTCATATTGCTATAATTTGCTAATTTAATTAAATGTCCTATATTACGGAAAATGATTCTTCAAAAACATAACCAGTGTTCCGCTTTGTTTCATTCACACGTTTGAGTAATCCTTTATTATTAATCTCAAAATGCTCTGTTCCACCTTGTGATGTCATGCAGCCAGGGGCGGATCTAGCCATTTTGGGGCCCTAGGCGAAATATAGAAATGGGGCCCTCAAAAGTCATTCTTCAAACACACACGCACACCCAAAATAAGGGTCGCCCCTACTTGTCCAAAGTACAGCAACCCGTAGGGGGGGTATGTGTGCTGGGACAAATATTATATAGACATTAATTCAGTATTCTGGTGCTGTTTTAGTTTTTTTTCATGTATATCTTAGCTATAGTATATATAGTTTTTACATCAGTGACAAATAAAGATTTCAAATTTTTGTGCGTGTACGGTGTCAGGGGTGACAGCTGAGGCCCTCTCAACGGGCAGGTTTGGTGGGGCCCCTAGACCAGGGGGTCGGCAACCCGCGGCTCCAGAGCCGCATGTGGCTCTTTGGTCCCTCTGATGCGGCTCAGTACATTGGTTCCTCATTTAACGCGGGGGTTACATTGTAAAAATAACCTGCGATAGGCTAAATCCGTGAAGTAATCAGCTTTATATTGCGTGTATAAATATGTGTGTATTTCACAGTTCCTCTGACCGAGGCGCCGCTGCACTGTTGCGGGTTTTATTGTAGTGAGAACGCTTCCGTGCGTTCTCAGGACTGGTTCCACCGCCTGGACTCCAGGTTCGTTCTGCGGAAACACTGCCGCTACTTCCCAACGCGCATTGACCACCCAGAGAAGTGTGTGCTCGGACATGTGCACCTGCACTCGTGGTCAAATCCGTAATAGAACAGCATGACCGGTGCGACCAGCCCCAGGTGAGACGCACGGCCATGGCCCTTCTGGCATGTGCCGAAATGCCAGACCGCTCAGTCCTCAGTGCTTCAGTCACACTGCTCGTGATCACGTTTAAATAAATTTGTCAAACTGAACGCATTCTGTAGCCTACTGTACAGGAGACACGGAGGAGAATGACTGACGAATCGACAAAGGTCTACAGTCCCTTAGCCAATCAGGATGCAGAACACAATGTGTATTGATACACTATTAAAAAAAAAATGTGCGAAACAGGGAGGGACCACTGTATTTAATTAAAATATATTTTATTTTAGTTTGTTCATTTTCAAAATGTAATTCTATGGCACAAAGATGTTTAAAAAAAAGTTATATGCAGTGTTATTTCATTTTAAATTTCAAAAGGGTTTTGTGGCTCCCAGTGTTTTCTTTACTGTGTGAAACGGGTCCAAATGGCTCTTTGAGTGGTAAAGGTTGCCGACCCCTGCCCTAGACGAATGCCTATGTTCACCTTATGATAAGTCCGCCTCTGCATGAAGCAGTAGTTTTCAAGTTAGCAGCTTTCCTTTCATTTGGTAGAGACTGGCACTTCCAGGGATGAAATTGTCCAAATGATTCTAGTGGAGGTGTGTGGAATTTAAAAACACAATGGAGCTCACATGACATCACAAAACGGAACAGAGTATTAAAAATGAGTTTTGAAGTAACAGTTTTTACCTTTTTTTGTGTGTTTTTTTTTGGATTGACATTTAATTTAACTATCTCCATGGAGAAACACAGCCACATCACCAGGCCAAGTGACAGGTCAGATCTGTAGATAAGTGGGCATGTTTGTTGTGATAGTTTTGAGGAAGAAAAACTCCTCTAATTCAATAAATGCAAGATATGGGTTTAATGCCATACTGCAGAAAACATCCCAGGCAAAACAATAATCATGGAGATAAGCAGATGGCAGAGCCTCCATCAGAAAAGTTGCACAGTGCACCTTTAAAGCTAAAAAGAGACATTTACGGTTAATTATTTACTTCTTGAAGACACAGTGTGTACCTGTACAGATGCTGGAGGAGAGCTTCAAGCGTTGACCTGTTTATCTTTGGCAGGCTCTCGATCAAAGTGGAGTACTTCTTCACCCTCTGCTTTTCATTAGGCTCATCTGCAAACATGCAAGAAGAGAGGGATCATTTAGAAAAAAATAAATAAAAAATGTTAAAAAATTAATTCCTGAGTTGTAGTATATGCACAGTAGTGTTTCAAAACCATTTCTAAGCCTCTGTGTCCTCACATGTGACGTGTTTCAAAATAAATATTGGTTTTACTGATAACAATTTGAGTGTTAATTTATTCACATTTACAAAACATTATAAAACCTGTTTACATTAAACCCAAAAGGGCTCTTTATGATGTGGCGCTTATTATGTATGATTGCCAAGATCAGTTGTGATTGTAATGCTGTAATTACAATCACTTAAGATAATTATGTAGGTATAGGCCGGTATAAAAAGGAGTTGATGAAGAAAAAGGTAAACTTTGTGTATTGAGATAGCACTCAGTGACGTACCCAGCACAGAGACCCAGTACGGGTAGAGCTCCTTGGTCAGCAGAGCGTCCTCAGCGTGGGCTAAGAAGCTCTTGAGGGTCTCTGTCACATCTTCCAGCCGGTGCTGTTTTTCTCTCAATTTCACGTTGCGAGCGTCGCGTGTGAACTGGTCCAGCAGCATGGCGCTATGGTCCGGGTCGCCTGGGCTCTGATAAACCCCCTCCTGACAGAGGCCTGCCTCAGAAGTAACACCAGGTCACAGGAGTGGAGCCAAAGAGAGTTTGAAAACTTTTCTCTTTACAGTGGGTCTATTCGCGATGTCTGTGAATGTTCTAACTCATTCTGACAACTGCAGATGAAATGCAGGGCTAAATAAATGGAGCAGTGGCCAGACTTGTGGCTATTGGAAAGACTTAAATACATTATATAATCTTGTTTGAATCTAAATTGCAGGTGGAATAAAATGTCTGAGCTATGTATAGCATTTTCTACTTTCAGCCTGAAATGACTCTCAGAGGGAAAATCATTTCATGGAAAAACTCCTCTATTTGCCTTTTGCTTTATGCAATCACCACAGTAAATAGTCTGCCTACAGCTCTGCAAAGATGGCTTGTTTATTTGACATGGGGGGGTCCTAAGTCATTATTCTAAGACATGGAGCTAGCGTAAATCAGCCTGAACCTAACTTCAAGAGTGTACCTGCTCCTCAGCCTGCATTATCCTCATCCTCTCATCGTCCCCATCCTCTTCACTCTCCTCGGCCTCACCTCTACCACGTCCAGTTTCCAGATCCTAGGGTTAACTACATCTCCTTAACATCATCTAATCGGGCATGCCCTTCATCGCAATGTTTTCTGCTGGTGTCTGAGCACCAAAGCTAACTCATTCAATAAAGCTTGCTTAAACTCTCTCTTTGCGTCTGTCTGAGTCTCTCCAGGTTGAAATGCTTTTCGAAATACACCAAAAACATGCAAACTCTTCAGTGTTCATGTAACTAGACTGACCATACTGAGTGACAAAAGCAATGCAGCTGTCCACAACAATGGGCACCCCGTTCTTTGTGAGCTGCTGGTCGCCGAGTGCTTTTCCGTCAGTGCCTGCGGCGAGCATGATGGCAGAGTGCCACAGGGCAAAATCTGTTCGGTTGTACCCGTGGATGTAGACCGTTCTGTAAAAGATAACACAGGTGATGATTTAATACTGCATTTCTATGGAAACAAGCAAGTCAGGGGCTTTTTTTTTACACTGTTTTTTAAAGGGTCCATATTGTGCTATTTTCTGATTTATGTTATAATGTAGTTTAATCATTAAAAACATGCTTGCAGTTGTGTTTTGTTTCATTCACACATTTAACACACACGAGTTCTTCTCAAACACTGCTCATGTGGTAATACAGGAAGTGCTCCATTGTGTTTTTAAACTCCATAAACCTTCACTAGAATTATTATAATGAATAAGTTTAGACTTTATTTGAAGGAAGAATGTACAGAGATATTAAGCTATCCAATTCCGAGTGGAGTAGAGTGTCCCTGTTTGACAATGTTGATCTAGCATGGCAGTACTTTTATGAAGAATTAATAAGACTTATCAACAAACATGCTCCCTTGCGAACTTACAGAGTTAAAGCGCGAAAAAATCGTTGGTTTTCCCTTGATATTGACAATCTCCTTAAAGATAGGGATGCCGCTTGGGCTAGGGCAAGGAAAAGTAAGTCTGAAGTTGATTGGCTCAGATTCAGACAATTGAGAAATAAATGCACTTCGTCAATTAAAAGAGCAAAATCAGATTTCTATCTTTCAGAAACAACAAATAACTTAAATGACCCCAAAAAGTTTTGGAAAACTGTGAAGTCAATTTCTGACCCAACACAAGACAGTGATCTTCCAAATTTCTTAATCAAAGATGGAAAAAACATAACAGATAAATCTACCATGCTAAATCATTTCAATGAACACTTTATATCAGCAGGTTCACTTTTCGATTCTTTATATCCTGATCCTTCAAGCCGTGTTTCAAATTTTGATTCTTCAAATAACTGCCCTTTCGAACACAGATTTTATTTTAAAAATGTGTCTGTGTCCGATGTTCTTAACGGACTTAAAAATCTGGACAAGAAAACAGCTGGGCCAGATAAGTTGGACTCTTTATTTTTAAAGTTGGCTGCTGATTTTATTGCTGAGCCTTTGTCGCATATTTTTAATCTAAGTTTGACTTCCAGCAAAATTCCGAATGTCTGGAAATCTGCTTTTGTGCTTCCTCTTTTAAAAGGAGGTGACCCTTCAGAAGTCAACAATTACAGACCAATCTCTAAATTATGTATTGTGGCAAAAGTCTTTGAAAAGCTGGTCAGTGACCAACTGAAGGTGTTTTTAGAATCACACAACATTTTAACTGATTTTCAATCTGGTTTTAGAAAACAGCACAGCACTGTCACAGCCTCTTTAAAAGTTTTTAATGATTTTATCCTTGCACTTGATCGCAAGCATTATTGTGCTGCTTTGTTCATTGATTTGTCCAAGGCCTTTGATACTGTGGATCACTCTCTCCTTGTTAACTCCTTGAACAGTATAGGCATGTCAAACCAAGCTGCTGATTGGTTTGCTGACTACCTGTCAAATAGAAAACAGAGTGTGCACATGTCTGGATCTTTTTCAACTTCCCTTAAAGTCACAAAAGGAGTGCCACAGGGCTCAGTGATGGGACCCATTTTATTTTCTATTTATATCAATAATTTATGTTTTAATTTGTCAAATGCCACTTACCACTTTTATGCCGATGACACAGTAATTTATTGCTGCTCTACCTCACTAGTACAGGCCTTTGAGTATTTACAATCTGCTTTTGATATTGTTCAGACACGTCTGCAGTCCCTGAAATTAGTTTTAAATGCTGAGAAAACTAAAATTATGGTGTTTTCTCATAAGTGTCTTTTTCCTGAGGACATGCCTGAAATAAAAGCTGTCCAAGGAAGATCAATAGAACTTGTCAGCAGTTACAAATACCTTGGTTTTCTGCTTGACTCTGAGCTCTCGTTCAAGCTACATATTGCCAATCTGGTGCGCAAACTAAAAGTGAAACTAGGTTTTTATTATCGTAATAAATCTTGTTTCTCACTCAGAGCTCGTAAACATCTTGTTTCAGCAACTTTTGTTCCTCTGCTGGATTATGGTGATGTCTTGTACATGACTGCGTCCTCTAAATGCCTTCAGTCCTTAAACACGGTGTACCATTGTGCTTTGAGGTTTGTGACTGGTTGTAATCGCCTTACTCATCACTGTGAACTGTACGCCAAAGCAGAGTGGCCTTCTCTGAGCACACGAAGGTACACTCATTGGTTGCTATTGGTTTACAAGGCACTCGTCGGCTTGGCACCCTCGTATCTTTGTACATTGCTTCAAAGAACTACCAATGCTTATGCCTTGCGATCTAGTGACATTTTTCAACTGCAAGTTCCTCGTGTTAGGACTGAGTTAGGAAAGCAGGCTTTTAGCTTTTCCGCTCCATCGGCCTGGAACACTCTTCAAACTGAACTGAAAATGACTGAACTTGTCTCATTTAAAACATTTCGCTCCTTTTTATATAATCGGCAAAAAAAAAACATAAATCAGTGTCTGTGTTTTTAAATGTACTGTCATTTTAACTAACGCATTTTATCGCTTGTGTTTACAATTGTTTGCACCTTTTTAATATCATTTGCACTTAATTTTACTGTTACTGTTACAACTATTGCACTTTACATTTGATATTTTATTGTTATTTTACGCTGGACGTGTGCTGCTGACCTCTTGGCCAGGTCACCCTTGTAAACGAGGTCTTGATCTCAATGGGTTTTTACCTGGTTAAATAAAGGTTAAATAAAAAAATAAAATAAAATAAAAATAAGATAACGAAAAAAAGATGTTCCGCACCAGATTAGAACTAAATACAGTGGTACCTCACCTTACGAAAGACCTAACAAACGAAAATTTTACGAAAAACTTACAAAACGCCTTCACGTTAAATTTTGGTCTCTAGATACGAAAGAAAATTCAAGTTACGAAACGCGAAATCTCAAAAAATCAAATAATGCGCGCTCAGCCACACACATTATACGCTTTTCTCAGACTGGATTTAAACTTTTCTCACATTCCTCTCTCGTTTAAACACTCAACCTTTCATAGATTTTCAAGAAAATGTATTAATAGTGAAGCGTGGGGGGAAGGGGGAGGGCGGTGTGTGTGTGCGCGGACACGTGTGTGATAGCGCAGCATGACCCGGCGCGGGGCTGCGAGCACGAGACCCGTGCTCAAACCGTGCCAGGTCTAAACCAGGTCTAAACCAGGTCTGAACCAGGTCTAAACCAGGATTGCATGCGTTCGTTCATGCTCTCAGACTGCATGCGGTCCCGAGGGGAGTCCTCGCTGCTCGCCTCAGCGGTGACTCGAAACGAAACCAGGAAATCGACCCGCACGCGGCGCTTTAATCCACCTGGTTTAATCCAGGTTTAGTCCTGGTCCAGTCCTGGTTTAGTCCAGGTCTAGACCTGGTCCAGTCCAGGTTTAGACCTTGATCTAGACCTGGTATAGTCCACGTTTAGTCCTGGGTCTACAGTCTCTACGCAGGACACAGTGTTACACTATAAAAAAAAAAAGTTACACTATTTTAAAAAAACTTGGAATGAATCAGGCCTTTTCCATTGAAATAGCTACTCAACTTATGAAAAATTCACGTTACGAAACCACTTCTGGAACGAATTAATTTCGTAAGGTGAGGTACCACTGTAGCAAGTTTCCATCTGCAGCCCTGATTGACAGAATGCAATTACAATTTACAATTACATTCAGACTGTCCCCTCTCTGACCCACACACTCTCACACAGCATTAACAAAACAAAGCATTAGGTATTTACAACATCATGAGTTTCATCTTATAAAATACATATTAACCTGCCATTTCAACATTTCACTATTGCAATATACCAGTGTTACACACATTATTATAGAGCCCTGGGATTTCCAATCTCTTCTGAACAAAAGGTAAAAGGAAAGTGACTTGAAAACTACCACTACATGACATCACAATGTGTAACAGAGGATTTTGAGCACAGGATAAATAGACAGAATAATGACACAAGATTACTCAAACATGCATGAATGAAAACACAACAAAGGATATGTTTTTGATGACCTAACAGCATTCTAACATGACATAAAGCTCGGAAGAGTCCATTTTGTGTAATATGGGACCTGTAACCTATGTATCCAGAAAGTGTTACACCAGGTATACCACGCTTAAATATATGCTAACAATACACAGAAGGTTGAATACAAAACCAATTAAAGCTGCTCGCAGCAATTACGGCCCTCACCCCGTCACTCATACCCCCCACGTGTGACCGCCGGCAACTCGCAACCACCCCGACCCACCATCCTCTCTTCCCGACAGCCACCCAGGCCGACAGATCCTCCACCAGAAAAATGACTTAGTGCACCTTTAATATTGGAAAATGTGACTGACTCTAGAGCCAAACTATAGACTTTTATGATTAATAGCACTGTCAGACTAAGATTGTGCATAAAAACAGACCCTCCACCAGAAAAGTTACTTAGTGCGCCTTTAAAATTCTAAAACATTAATGATTCTAAGGCAAAAGAACAAAAACTAGAGGACAGGTTTCAGTGACTTTTATGATCAGAAGCACGTCAGTGAATGTGATTTCTTTGCTTGTAATCATGCATAGAATTTAATCCAGATAAATCTGATATTGTTGATATTTCATGCCTATGGTAGAGGGCGCTATAGTGTTCAGTTTTATTACATTTCATATTTCATTACATTCAGGCCGGGATCCCATAATTGTGATTTGAATTTTCAGCTCTCTAAGCCAATGCCTGTGGGCATGAGAGGTCATCAAAGAAACAAAGAAAGGCAGCTGTTATTTGCTGGCATGTCAGGGACAAACTGTAAACAATATCCCCCCAAAAAACAAATAACTATTGTGAACCTATGTCTGTAGATGTGACATTTAAAATCTGAGCTCATTCAGACCAAAAACCAGGGACTAGATGCTAGATTGCCAACACGCAGTCAAAGCAGCGGCAAAATGTTATTTGCAATGACTCCCATAGGGGTCGAATTCTAGGCAGCGCTGCTGAGTCAGGTTGGTTTAGGGACTTTTCGTTGATGTTCAGGGAGTCAAAAATGCCTTCACTTTAAAAAGAAACCCACAAAGAACAATGGCCTTCGCCAGATACAGAGTAACTTAGCCCCTCAGCTATTGTTAATTTCTTACCTGCGACCCTGCACCATGAGGAGAACCTGGATCTTCTCTTCGCCTTCTGTCTGAGTGGAAACAGCTGGAGAGAGACAGCAGTGACATAAATTGACTTAACCTTGCATTCAAAAACAAATACGTATATTAAGATAAGAGCATGTATCTGTTCTGTTCAATGAATCTACAGTAAAAATTAGAGATTGTTTAGGATCAAGAGAAACCGGTGGCCAATAAGCCCTGCTAATATTTTTGGGATGATATGTAGGGCAAATTTTGATAATTTTCCTCAAACATACTGTTCACGTAATTTTATCTTGTGAATTTATGAAACCATTGTACAGCATATGTATGTTTAATTTCTTGGGTATATAAATATATATATATTAGGGCTGGGAATATTAACGCGTTAATCGCGATTAATCGCGATTAGAGTTATGATCGCGAACAATTTTTTTAATCGCGATCAGAGTTTGCCAGCATTTTCCGCAATTCTACCATCCATATGCAGCTCATTTGGTTGTATTAATTACACTCATTGTCGGTTAAACGCGCTATTTTGAGTTTGCTAGTATTTTGTTCCTTCTACGCATCCGTAGGCAGCTCGAGCGGGCTTCAATCATTTATTTACAATTTCTCAAAGCAAGCACTATTACTGGTTCATTGTTACTTTTTTCTTTCTCTGCACTTTTTTGAAATAAAAAAAATGGTGAGAAATACTTTGTATTGTGAGTTTAACTTTAGATTCGAACGGTCTTACTGCAAGATATCAATTTTAAACATGCAAAATAAATCACGATTAATCGTGATTAACTATGAAATTTCTGAGATTAGTTGCGATCAAGAAAATTAATCGTTTGACAGCCCTATATATATATATATATATATATATATATATATATATATATATATATATATATATATTCCAAGAGTTTCGCCATTTGAACGCGTTCATATTTTGTGCGAATGTGAACTGAACACACTGTATTACTGTCTGATGAACAAACTGTGAACACGTTCATTCTGGTATCTGTGTACTATTTAACTCCGTTCAATAGGGTGCCAGATTTCTTTAGTGTTCCAGGCGAAAACCCAGCTAAACACACCATAAAGAGCCCTTAATATTTATCGGAAAAAACATTCAATCTAGCAACAACACTAGCCACCAGCGTTGCACCGCCGCATGCCTCAAAAAACAAGATAAAACAAACAGCAGCATGGAGGCGACTGTAGCAGGTAGGGGCAACAAGGATTCATCAAATGAACATTTAAAAGAGCTCTATGACAAGGTCGCTGAGGAAGGGAATAACCTCATATTTATGTGCAAACTTTGCCTGCCGGCTTTCAAAAAGAAAATCCAGACTTCAGTCAGATCAACAGCAAACTTAAAACAACATATGAAGCACCCAGTTAGCCTTTCAAGGTATATGAAAGCACATATGAAAGTTTATATGGAGATGAAATCTAACACATAGTTTCATTGTTAAAACTGATAAAATAATTGCTGTCTGTGGTTTTATATGGGCTTTGGGCAATGGTATTGAAAAATAACAGCTCTCAGCAACGTATTGGGAAAAAAAAAAGAACTATGAATTAGTTCATTTTTCAGAACTGTGAACAAACTATGAACTATAAACAAGTTAAAGGGACAGTGTGTAAGATTTTTACCTGTTAATTACTGAAATTGAAGATACCCATTCAAAAATACATTGTTTTCCAAGCCTTTTCACTTCCATCATGAAATCAAAGTATTCTTTTGGACTTAGATATAGTCACATAAAAGGGGGATCTTCCCCATATAGAGGCAGCCATTTTGAATACGAGAGCCGCAGAAGGACATTTGGGCTCATCCTTCGCCGAGGCTCCTGCTAGCAGCTGCTCAGCCGCGCTGCCTGAGGGAGCGGAGGAGCGAAGGAGAGAAGGGGAAGGGAGGGGGGAAGGGGGGAGCCTCGTGTAAACAAGCATGCTGCTGTATCACACTCGTAATGGATCTAAGGCTACGTTCACACTGCAGAGCTTAATGCTCAATTCCGATTTTTTTGTGAAATCCGATTTTTTTGCGAGGCCGTTCACATTTCCAGTTAAATGCGAATTGTATGTGATCTCCAGTGTGAACGCTAAACTCCCCAAAAGTGTCCCGCATGCGCCTTGGAGGACACGATGACGTCACACGCAGCGAACGCGCTCAATGTTTACGGAAGTAGCCTAAAGTTGCTTTCGTACCGGAGCCAAAACATGTACAGCTTATTTGTTTTAAGGAGGAAATGGAGAAGGACGAGGTTTTTGGCCACAGCGTTTTGCGGGGCAGTGGCAGCAACGTGTGCAGAAAGGAACATGTGAGTGCGGAGTCACAGCCAGGAGGGATGGGATTGCTACGTGCTTCGCCGCTTCACTGATACGAGTTTATATACTATTTTCGCATGACGAGAAGAACGTTTGTGCACATTTGTGAACGCCTACTTGTACCACTCTCATTGGAGGAAACACACTCAGGTCGGATGAATGTGACCTGGCCGTTCAGACTGCAGTCGCATGTCAAAAGATCGGATATGTATCGGATTTAGGACCACATATCCAAGTGGCCTGGATCGCATTTGAAAAAATCGGATCTGTGTCGTTCACACTGTCATTAGAAGATCAGATACAGGTCGCATAGAGGCAAAAAAATCGGATTTGGGTCGTTTCAGGCTGCAGTGTGAACGTAGCCTAAGACGTATTTTGGACTAAATTGTTTTACTGGATTTTATTTGCTGGATCCTTATGGACAGATTGAGGCCAAGTTTATGGTGAAATACAGAGTTTGACCTGTGCAGAGCCTTCAAAGGTAAGCCAAGTAACAAACCTCGTTTTGTGCTTTTCTGTATAAAAGCCCCATGTGCTCGGGGAGTGATTGTTTTGCAGGGAAATGAATTGCATAGTCAAAAAGAGGAGACTGTAAGGTTTCATTTGATGTGTAGATTGTCATGAATCATGATCGGGATTGTGTGTTTTCATGCGAAAAAAAAAAAAAAAAGTGAACGGGGAACCGCGTTTTATGTATACAGCGGCGCGCGGTTCGTGCGCGGGTACGCGAGCTGTCGGCGCTACGGCGCGCCCGGGTGACCCTCGAGGTCTGCCGTAGCCAAAAGAGGAAGTGCATGGTACCTACACCACCTATGCGCCACGAATCCTACACACTGTACCTTTAATTTTGAAATTTGTGAACTGAACTTTGAACTAGTTCATGTAGAAAATGAACTTTCCCAACACTGCCTTAGAGAACAAGTTGTGGGAAAAAAAGAGCCTTAAATAACCTTGATTCCAAACTATTGGGAACATAGCAGAAGAAAATGGATCAGCCAGAAAAATTAACCAGTAATTAATGATATTAAACAAATTAAGATCCATAGCAGTGTGCGTCCATGGGGTCTTATTCTGTGTAATAGCTGCAAACTCTGTAGTTTAGACCACTACAAACATACTCTGAAATGCCTGTGTGTCAGATGCCCTTCCTTTGTGTTAGATATGCTACAGTTGGACTAGATTCAAACCCAGATGCCTGAACCAGCGGAGAGCAGCTCTGGTTCAGGCCAGGCTCAGATAAGTTTCAGCGGGGTGTGAGATAGATGCTTTGGCCAGAGCAGCGCTTTCTAGCGGGAAAAACTAAGTGCGCGGAGCACAGGCCACTCAGAACAAAATGCCCAATGCTCCATCTTGGAACCAGTCTCAACCCTCGAGCACGGACGACAGCTAACAGGGGAGACAGTTGGGTTGATGGGGGAAACCGGAGTGCCCGGAGGAAACCCATCCAGACATGGGGAGAACATGCAAACTCCACACAGAAAGGCTCAGGTGACTTGGGGATCGAACTAGACCTATAGTCTTCTGCACACTCTCGCTTTCCTGTCTGGAACCAGTGCGCAGAGGGCATTGCAACAAGATATAAGATACCGGACTGGAACCATGCTACTGTCCGTATGCTTGAACCCCAGAGGCGCGCACGGGTCCATTGCTTGCTGGGCTTGCTCACCTATCTGTTACTGTGTCGACTGTCCAGAAGCTTTGTGACAAGCCGAAGAAAAATGGGAAAATTGGAAGACAAACCCAACATAGTAGAATACTGCACAGACACTTTCGAGGCCGACTGCTGCTGCTACCGGAACTCATGTGCTTCTGCTATTGAACGATGTAATCCGTGGAGTCTTCCCGCTGGTCTGTTTGTTTTGGGTGATCCATGTGTCAAAATATCGTCAACATATCTTTCAATGAAAAACTCTCTACAGGCCGAGTAGGCAGGAAGGTAACTGGTGAACCCAAACCAAATATCGGTCTAGCCAATTTAAAGGTCAGATCTGTGGAGAGGCCACCCCACTCACAGTCAGAATGCCTCTTTTTCTACATGCAATAAAACCACCTGTAATTAAATAAATGTAAGGTAGAGCTGTTTAATGTCATACTGTGGAACATGCCCAGGCAGAGCAATGGTATATCTGTATAAACAACCAACAAGTTACATAATGCAGCTTTATAGCCAATAGCCCATATGCAAAAAGTGCAAAACTCTGACTCCATAATCTATCTCCAGTAAAAATAACTTGATCTTATAGGTGCTTAGGAATATTTCACTTCTCACAAGAATACATTTGCATTATAACTCACTTCATAACTTGACTTTATATTCACTGTACAATATGTCTAGACCTATACACAGATTCCTATAAGCAGTCAGCCAAGGGCACAATGTTAATGAAAAGCAAAAAGATCTAATTGCACTTATTTTTTAAAGTGTTTTATAGCCTGAATTGTAGCTCAAAAAATTCAATTTCATTCTTTGTTTTGAAAAATCAATCTTTGAAAATTGATGAGACTACAAAATAAATCACAAAAAGGGAACAAAATATCTGCCATAAAGAGTGAATGTGCTGATAGTGCTAAAAAGGGGCAGAATGAGTAAAAGGAGTTGTGTAGCAGCCAAACTCGGATTGTAGCTCACAGAAATCAAAGTCATTGTAAAAATCAATATTTGAAATTGATACAACACAAAAGTAAAAATGTGTGGGCAGCAAAACTAAATGGCTGATGGAAATGTTGGTGAATGAGTTGATAGGCTAAAATTGGTCAATATTGGCAAAATGTATCTGTTCTGTCTCTCTGAGATTTATTAGATGTAATCTGACCACAAAGAGCTGACTTGGTTGAACTATAACAGGTGAACTGATTTGTCAGTTAGTATCAGTCAACAATTTTTCAGTTAGTCACTCTCACCTTTTATTGAAAATCAAACTCCTAAACAGGATCATGGATAACTATATTAAAGATGCATAGTGTAACTTTTCTGGCTTTTCTTAATAGAGATGTTACTATTCTGTCTGGAATGTTTCACAGTATGGCATTAAACCTTTCTATCATCATGGAGACCAAACCAGATCAAGTTACAGGTCAGATCTGTGAGGACACAACCCCACTCACAGTCAGAATGACTGTTTTTCTAGGTATGTTTGAGCTGTAAAACCACCTTCCATTTAATAAATGTACAGTAGAGCTGTTGAATGTCATACTGTAGAACATTCTAGACAGAATCCATAAAAACAAGCAGATGAAAGACCCCCAACCAAAAGGTTACATAGTGCACCTTTAGTCACACTCCTGAAAATGTGTTGTTTAAAGCCATTTTGTATTTTTTTCTTGAGTTTTCATACTTTCTTAAATCTTTCTGTGACAGCATTTGCTAATGTGTGCATTGTGTCGCCATGGTAACGTCTAAACATTATGCTACAGAGAAAAATGTAGAACACCCCCAGGGTGATGTCACTGCCAAGTATCATTATTCAGAAACTGTATAAATAAAAGGTTTGTCTGATGAATTGGATCACACTTTTCTAATGCTTGGTGCTTCATTTCACTGTTTACTTACTATGAAAAAAAAAAAAAAAAAAAAATCATAATGTTTAAAGGTCCTCTGGCACACAACATGGATTCTTGTGTGATACATTTTTAGCCATGTTATAATGTTACTTTATAAAAAAAAAAAAAAAAACACAAGAGTTATCTTTTGTTTCATTCACATGTTTTAGTAATTCTTTATTATTAGTCTGTCTACATCTCCAAAGCTCAAAATTCTCTGTTCCACCTCGTGATGTCATGCAGCAACTTAGCCTAAATATGCAGGGTTTGTGTGTTAAACATGTGAATGAAACAAAACACAACTCCAGGTATGTGTGTGATGAGGAAACAACATTATAAAATCAATCAGAAAGTAGGGTAATGGGCCCTTTAATGCTCAGATGTTCAGTGAAATAAGCCTGTTACAATTTATACTTGAGTAACACCACAGACTGTCAAACGTAGATACAAATGATTGGCACAGTTGTGTGGGCTATACAGTAGTTACACACTGAACTAAACAACAATATAATCCCTACAGTGGCTCCTCACAGATTTCTTTTTATATTTTTATTTTTGGCAGAATTTCAAGGGTTTCGAGAGCGTTTTAATTCAGATCCAAACTACAAGAGAAATTAGAACAAAACTTCGTGATTGATATGGACTTCAGAGCACTTTATTAAGAGTGTTATCAGGTAAACGCAAAAACACTTGTCACAGCTGTTTGAATAAATACAGAAATCCTCTTTTATCCGGTTACCAGTGCACTGCGGGGTATCGGAGTTACTTAACAAGTTTGGGTGATAAGAATACATCTGCAGCTCAGTACTTTTTGTACAATTTGTACTTTTTATACAATTTCAGATATTTCCTGTGAGGATGTATTGACAGAAAGTAGAAAGTAGTAGTAGAAAGCATTACTGATTTTCTGATCTGTGTTATAATGTTGTCACCTCATCAAAGACATACTGTACATATAGGCTGAGTCAAGCTTAAACGAAAAACAGTTTCACCTTGTGATGTCATGTGGTAATACACAAAGTGCTCCACTGTGTTTTTAAACTCCATACACATTCACGAGAATCATTTGGATGATTTCAGCCTGGGAATTGCCCACCTTGACTGAACTAAATGTAAAAGGTAGGTATTAACTTGAAAACTACCGCTTCATGACATCGCAAGGTGGAACAGAGCATTTTGAGCTATTACAGAAAGTGCTCCGCTGTGCTTTTAAACTCCATACAGCTTCATCAGAATCATTTGGATCATTTCAGCTCAGGAATGGCCAGTCTTAACTGAACTATAGGTAAAAGGTGGCTATTATCTTGACAACAACCACTACATGACACAAGGTGGAACAGAGTGTTTAGAGCTTTGGAGATGTAGACAAACTAACAATAAATGTTTACTCAAACATGTGTGAAACAAAACACAATTGAGGAGGTAACATTTTATACGTTTTGTGGTCTATAAACTTAATTACAAACATTTTGCAAATATTCAGAGCTGGGAATCAAACACTCAAAACATTAGATCCCTGTGAATGTGTGCTGTGACCCTGACCCTTGAGCCATCCTGCAAAACAGACTTCGTATTTCTCCTCTTACTGTGCACCAGTTTACGACCCTACTAAAATGTCCCCATAGCACTGTACCGAGCAGCTGCAAAATTGCTCCCCATGTTTCAAAATGGTTCGACGTCACACTGAACGTCCAAGTGGGAGTTTATAGAAAATCAAGACGCAGTTAGAAATCATATTCAGTTTATTGTTGCCGAACAGCGCTGTGCAGAACTGGTGATAAAGGCTTTGATTAAACCTGATGCTCTACCTACCGTGATAATGCCCTATAGTGGATTTGCTAAAATGATTGAGGTGATTGTGCATGCGCAACCCTGGGTTGTGAGGCTGGGGAACAGTCTGTACAGTTCTTTTAATAGTCTGGCGCACTGTATGTTTGAAGTAGGCATAGATTTTAATAGTGCTGTTTATTTAATCTATGGGTTGTGAACAGCAGAGCTTTGTTTTTGCTATAGATGGTGCTAGGGCTGGGAATGGCAGGTTCCCTCATGATTTGATACGATACTCGATTCATGGCTCACGATACAATATTATAGTTGATATATTGCAATTTTTTAAATAACCAAATACATTTTAGCTTGAGTGTTTCTTGTTTCTTTGTTAAACCACTACTTGTACTTCAGTTAAAGGTGCACTGTGTAACTTTTCGCTTGGGGGTCCGTCACCTGCTTGTTTCTATGGATATATCATTGCTCTGCTTCGAATGGTCCACAATATGACTACATATGGTTTTACACAAAAATAATGGCTAAAAGATACCAAAAAAATACTCTTATCGATACAGCAGCCCATGATCTCGATACTGTATAATTAGTATCACAATACGTTGATATTTCAATAGTTTTGTATAGTTTCATACTTTACGTTCAGTAGTTACCATGGTGACACAATACACATGTTAGCAAACCCTGTCAAAAAGATTTAAGATTAATAAAATGGATTTAAACAAGGAGTCTTTCATGGTCCTGTTTAGGTGTTTGATTTTCAACAAAAATGTGAGAGTGACTGACTGAAATACTCTTGGCTAATGACTGTACAGTGGTCCCTCGTTTATCGCGGGGGTTACGTTCTAAAAATAACCCGCAATAAGCGAAATCCGCGAAGTAGGACAACTTTATGTCCCATAATGGAGTGTTTGAGAGGGATGTTTTTGGCTCTGGCTGTGTTCATGAGGCTTTCTCATGCACTGAGTCTTGATTTTGAAGAAGGATTCATTTACAGTATTAGGGAACCATTAAGGTGCCATTTAAAAGCATCAAGAAGTACCATGTCATGGGATCTTTAATTTAAGGCTGTAAACGCCTCACCACACACATTATACACTTTTCTCAGACTGGAATTAACATTTTCTCACATTTCTCTCTTGTTTCAACACTCAAACTTTCATAGATTTTCTACAAGTAGTGAAGTGTGTGTGTGGGGGGGAGGGGACACAGCTCCGGGAGTCCTGCTGGATGTGCGAGGGGCACGGAGACATGAGCCACTGGATCCGCAGGAAGCACCGCGCTCATCCAACGGCACTGCCACGTCTTGGGACGTGATGCGCACCAACCACCCGGAGAAGTGTGCACGCGGACACGGGCACCCGCTCATCGTGGTCAAATCCGTGATAGATCAGCATGACCAGCGCGTCCCACCCGGGGCTGCGAGCACGAGACCGAGGCTGGCAGTGTCCGGACTGTGCCTCCCCCTCAGGGACAGTCCGGACACTGCCCACAGTCCACGGCCAACGACGCAGTCCGAGCCACGAAGCGAACATGCATATCAAACCTCGACATGAAAGCAAGAGTCCAGGTTTAGACCTGGTTTAGACCTGGTTTAGTCCTGGTTTAGACCTGGTTTAGTCCACGTTTAGTCCTGGTTTAGTCCCGGTCTAGTCCCGGTCTGGTCCCAGTCTGGTCCTCATGGGTTGGTCCTGGTCTGGTCCCGATCTGGTCCCGATCTGGTCCCGTCTGGTCCCGGTCTGGTCCTCATTTCTTAGTCCCGGTCTAGTCCCAGTCTGGTCCTGGTATAGTTCCAGTCTGGTCCTCATGGGTTGGTCCTGATCTGGTCCCGGTCTGGTCCCGGTCTGGTCCCGGTCTGGTCCCGGTCTGGTCCTCATTTCTTAGTCCCAGTCTGGTCCTCATGTCTTAGTCCCGGTCTGGACTTAGTCCTGCTTCCTACGGATCCAGTGACTCATGTCTCCGCTCCCCTCACGCATCCAGTCGGACTCCCAGAGCCCCCCCCGAGTCCCCCATCTATAACATCTAAATCTGGCAAACTGAAGACATTCTGTACTGTACAGAAGACACGGCACGGAGGAGAACGACTGACAAATCGGCAAAGGTCTACAGTCCCTTAGCCAATCAGGACGCAGGACACAATGTTGATAGACTATTAAAAAAATGTAAATTAAAATAAAATAAAAAAATCCGCGAAACAGCGAGGCCACGAAAAGTGATCCGCGATATAGCGAGGGACCACCGTACCTTTTTATTAAAGCCTTGTTAAAGCGCACAAATTAAGTCACGCATTGCAGTTCCAGCTAAATCAGTTCTTTCTTGTTAGACTGCGGTCAAATAAATCGATTAAAGTCAAACAGAGCTTCAGACAGAGCAGAGCCTACAGTTAGCATAACACCCTCAGAGATTGTTGTGAGCAGAGGCCATTGAAACCAATACAACACTATCATTTGGTTCATCTTCCACATCTGATTACAGTTCCAGTTACAGTTTACAGGCTCCCATTCCCCAAACACAACAGCTCCACTGCTATGACAGATATATTTGGAATAAGAATGACCCCAACTGCTGCAGTTCTCCCGGCCCCAGGTGAGGAGAGGGGGCGCCACAGACACCATTTGATCCACGCAGCGCTGTAAATGGATTAAAAAGATCCATCGATTTAACCCCGGCGTGTTTGTGCGTCACATTGAGCAGTCGATTCAAATGTCCTAAAATGTCTCATATCAGGCTCAGGCTGTGAACTCAGGAGTCTGGCACTTTCTGGTCAACTTAAGCTTTTCTTCAAACATCTCCTGGGCACATGAAAAGTGCAGGGGAAAAGTGATATGGTCACATCATTTAGTACGATACAGAAATAGACTTAACTGGTATGTTAAAGGGACAGTGTGTACGATTTTTACCCGTTAATTACCGAAATTGAAGATACCCATTCAAAAATACATTGTTTTCCAAGCCTTTTCACTTCCATCATGAAATCAAAGTATTCTTTTGGACTTAGATATAGTCACATAAAAGGGGGATCTTCCCCATGCAGAGGCAGCCATTTTGAATACGAGAGCCGCAGAAGGACATTTGGGCTCCCCCTTCGCTTTCGGCAAGGCTCGTGGTTTTGGGTAAACAACGACAAGCATGTTCCGGATCACACGTCGTAATGGATCTAACACGTGTTTTGGACTAAATTGTTTTACTGGATTTTATTCGCTGGATCCTTACGGACAAATTGAGAGCAAGTTTATGGTGAAATACAGAGTTTGACCTGTGCAGAGCCTTCAAAGGTAAGCTAAGTAACAAACCTTGTTTTGTGCTTTTCCGTATAAAAGCCCCATGTGCTCGGGGAGTGACTGTTGTGCCGGGAAATGAATTTCATAGTCAAAAAGAGGAGACTGTAAGGTTTCATTTGATGTGTAGATTGTCATGGTACACGATCGGGAATGTGTGTTTTCATGCGAAAAGAAAAAAAAAAAAACAATGAACGGGACGGCGTTTTATTTATACCGTAGTTGTCGGTGAGAGCTCGCTAGCGCCGGGTGCGCGCTGGTACGCGAGCTGTCCGCGTTACGGCGCGCCCGGGTGACCCTCGAGGTCTGCCGTAGCCAAAAGAGGAAGTGCATGGTACCTACACCACCTATGTGCCACAAATCCTACACACTGTACCTTTAAAAATGTTTGTGGTTGCAATCAATGTTATGCTTTTAAAAATGGGGCTTTTGCAAACAGCAACAAAACAAGATCGGATTACATTTTTAAAGATGCTCAATGTAACTTGTACATCTTGAGACAACAGGGCCAGACACTCCACCAGAAAGGTTACATAGCACATCTTTAATTATACAGGTCTCTTGCACTCTCACAGACAACATAATATCATCAGCAACTGGTCCGTTAAACATATAGTACTACATCCATTAAATGTTATACAATGATATGTAAATTGCCTTTTAAATGGGTACAGTTAGCAAAAGCACAAAATAATACTAGGGATGCACCAATCCGATACTGGTATCAGGCTCCCAAATATCGATTCAGCCAATAAGACTATTTACTAGTCGTAACTGACCCAGTAAGTCTCATAATTATCTTTCAATATCTTTCAAATATACAGAGTTGGTCTGTAGTTACTTGAGAGATAAATAACAGCTACACACATAAAACATTTGGATCAGTTTTGTCTTATTTTATTTTAGTTTAAAGGATACAAATGCTGTTTTTAGTTATTGGTTAATATCGGGTATCAACATACACTTAAAGCCATAGTATCGGAATAGGTATCAGAACTGAAAACGCTGGGTTTGTGCACCCCTAAATGTAATGCCAACACCCTTATACACTGCTTAGCTACTATTGCCATGCTAGTAAGTAAATAATTATGCAGTTACTGTAACAACACAGGAACGTGATACACGAATAGCACACAAATCTCCTAGTATCTCAAACAAAGCAGACCTCAGTCTGTGTTAGGTGGGCACATAATGTTCTCAATTCAGTCTTAAGTAGCTGGCACACATGGGCAGTGGGCATTAGAAACAGCTCCTGCCAAAGCTCCACCATCTTGTAAATATTAGAACATGCGCAGGATGTGCTGAATTATTATACAGTTATTGGCAAAACAAACGGGTAAAAAATTTACTCCAGCTGGCTACGGCGTTCAATTAATTTGGATTGCAAAGAAATCGTTTTAATAAAGAAGTTGCCTTGTTCTTGACCACAGACTCTGCTTACAAACAGTGTGTCTATATGAGCTGCCCACACGTGTTCTATAGACCGGGCTGTGGGAAGATGTCTGGAGAATAGACTGTTTGGGGTTTCACAGGCTTTGTTGCTAATTGCTTTAAAGAGGCGATATTACATAAAGCTGACTCTTGTGAGGTTTAAGTCGTGTTATAATTCCTTCTCAAAAACATACCCAGAATTGTGTTTTGTTTTAGTCACACATGATTGAGTAATTCTGCATTATTAGTCTGTATGCATCTCCAAAGTTCAAAATGTTCTGTTCCACCTTGTGATGTCATGTAATGGTAGTTTTCAACTTAACAGCTACTTTTTACATTTTGTTCAGTAGAGATTGTATTGTAGGGTCAAAATAATGATTCTAAATGATTCTAATGAAGGTGTATGGAGTTTAAAAACACAGTGGAGGTCTTCCTATATTACAAGGTGATAGAGATCGACAGCTAGGCATTTTTTCATGACTGATGCCAATTGTTTAGAGCCCAGAGGAACCAATATATTGATTAAAACATTGCATTGGTGTAATCTTAAAACAAAAGGGTGATATCCATATTTCAGCAAATTTGAAGTTGCATAGTGCACCTTTAACCAAGATATTACGAGCATATTTTTTGATGGATTGTAAAAATAGCAACTATCAAGATTGAGCGATACAAAATAATAAAACCTAAAAAAAAATTAGTTACAGAACGTGAGTAAGTGTCCGACTTTTCCTTATTTAAGATATATATTAAAGTAGAACAGCATACTCCCTGTTCTTGTGAATCAGCCCCTAAACCATCTCTCCTGTAACTCCTCCATCCTTCGTTTCCATCCAAAGTTCTGAACAAGGGCTTCGGCCAATTAGACGAGAGATCCAACAGAAACATGTAATGATGTGAGGAGCTGAGATGTCCTCTGACACTGATCGTTACCATGCACCGTTTGACATCATTAAGCACTTATGAATGCCACTGGTAGGAGGGCTTTTATGGACAGGTAGTTTTTTTGAAATTGGAAGACAGAAAAAAAAAAAAAAGAAAGCTGAACGCTGAAAGATCTTTGCAATTCCTCACAGTGTTAACGCAAGTAACCATAAATGCGTATAGTGGGTTTGTACCGGGGGATGTATTACCTATTTAAAGCTCCACTGAAGCCACTTAACACAGGCAAGTCGATTCATCAAATAAAATGTTTTCAAAATGGGGCTATTTTCTGCATATTTTTTTTGTAAGAATTCCAAGTAGATTACCTTTACCAGCGTTTAATAAAGTGGTGTATTAAGGTGCACAGTGCAATATGGAAGTCACATTAAAGTGTTAGCTTCATACTATGGCTGTAAAGGCTGTATTGTATTGTCTCTTTTATGGTCAAATTCATCTAATTAGAAATGATTTTTATTATCTGTGAACCAGGAAGTAACTGTTAGCCAGTTGTTGTTCTCAGTGGCACGACGGCAAAACTCTGCTCCAGTCTATGAAAGTTGTGAAAAGTGCCTATAAACTCATCACAGTGACAATTAGGGCTCATATTACACTATTTTCTGATCTATTAAAATGTTGTTTCCTCATCAAAAACATACCTGGAGTTTAACACACGTTTAACACACAGTTTGTGATGTCATGTGGCAACGCAGGAAGTTGCGCCACTGTATTTTAAAGTTTGGAACATTTGGAACAGCCCCAGAATTGCTGATCTCTACTGAACTAAAAGTAAAAGGTAGCTGATAACTTGAAAATAACCGCTTCATGACATCAGAAGGTGGAATAGACAGAGCATTTTGAGCTTTGGAGATATAGACAGACTGATAAGAAAGGATGACTCAAACAAGTGTGAATGAAACCAAACACAATTCCAGGTATGTTTTTGAGGAGGTAACAACAGTCCAGCATAAAAGCTCACGAGTCAATTTTGTGTAATAAAACAATAAATACTGACCCCCAAAAATGTGCCCCTATAACTGCTAGCCTTGATGAGCTTCATTTGACTAGAGCCGAACACTCTGGGTGACGTCACACTCCCTTAATCCACTTCTTTGCATATTCTGTGGTCTCTACCCAGCCTCCACATCTAATCATATCATCAATAAATATCTTTATCATACACCATTGTAGTGGCGTGGTCCTTCCTAGTAAAATGGCTTTAACGATACAGTGGTGGTGCAGGTTCTTACTGAGTTCCTGGAGTTGTTTGAGCTGCAGCACCTCCTCCTGTTCTTCCTCTCCTGCAGGACAGAAGCGCAGGTTGGATCCCTCCAGCACAAACCAACCCAGTCTCCAGTGGTAGAGGTCATGACCTTCTTTAAAGTACAGCCGTCCAATCAGCTCGCTCTCCTTCTGTATCATGCCCTCCACTTTGAATGGCACAAAGCCCTGCAAAACCAAGATGGCAAAATAAAAACTACATTGTGTAGCTTTTCTGGTGGAGGGTTTGTCAAATGTTTTTTTTTCTCTGTGGGGTTGTTACTGCTTTGCCTGAATACAGCTCAACCTTATTAAATTAGGGGTGGTTTTGGCTTTGGTAATTTGAATATTCCACAGTAAGGCATTAAAGTAAGCTATATCCATGGAGATAAGCCACCAAGCCAAGTTAAAGGTTAAATCTGTGAAAATGCAACCCTGTTCATTGTAAGAATGCCTGTTTTCCCAAGGTATGTTTTTGGATATAGGGACAACTATAATATCTAAATTTAGCTGAATGACATAATATTGTGGAACATTACAAAAAGCAATTATAGTGTTTCCCATTAATAGGAGACTATGGTGGTCCCCCATAGTCTTAAATTCTCTCCCATACACTAAAAACGACCTGGACTATACAGCTCTGGAAATAAATAAGAAACCACTGCATTTTTTTCTGAAATCAGCATCTCTACATGTATTACAGCCATTCCATTCCAGCATCTGTTGAATTCCAAAACAAACACAAAGCTGAGCTACTTCAGTTCTTGCACCAGGAGTGGAATAAAGTCACCCAAGAACAATGTGAAAGACTTGTGGAGATGCCAAGACATGCCAAGACATGCCAAGACGCATGAAAGCTGTGATTAAAAATAAGAGTTACTGCACCAAATATTGATTTCTGAACTCTTCTTAAGTGTAAACATTAGTATTATGTTGTTTTAAAATGTTTCTTTCCATTATTTGAGGTCTGAAAACATGCATCTTTTTTGTTATTTTGACCATTTGTCATTTTCTATTTGGACATCTATATTTTATTTGGAATTTGGGGGGAAATGTTGTCAGTAGTTTATAGACTCAAACAAAAATGTTCCTTTTGCCCAAACACATACCTATAAGTAGTAAAATCAGAAAAACTGATAATTTTGTAGTGGTCTCTTATTTTTTCCACAGTTGACTTCTGGTATATATTGATTTATTTATTTAGTTGTAGTTGTAGTTGTAGTAGTAGTTGTTGTTATTATTATTTGTGAAGAAACAGACATGACACGAGGTACAAATAGATATCTTTTGAGCCCGCATGCCTGGACAATAGACTCAAAGATTCGAAAGTTAATAGTTCGTGAAAAACCATTATACAAAAGTTCAAATTAAGTCAATTTTAAGTCAATATATATATTGTTTTAACAGTTTCAACTTGGACTTTTTAGATTTTGTGAACAGCTGCTGAATGTTGGGTCAAGTTTGGTCAAGCACCAGAGTCCAGTTTTACAGTGTCCAGCTATTGTTTTGTGTTCTAAGGCTCTATAGACTGAGGTGTGGGAGGCTTTCGGTGCAGATGGAAAGGCATATGGACAAATACAACAATAACTCCCACAATCTGTGACATGGTTGGCTGGAACTGAAGAAGTATAGATGAAACAGAGGCTGTCAAAGAGATAGAGCATAACAAGAGGATGCACAATTTGCACTACATTCACCAAAGTTGTAAATAATAATAATATAATAATAATATAATAATAATAAAGTCGTGTAACCTTGGTCAGAGCCTGGGTCCAGTCACTTTGAGTTTCTTGAGTTTCGGCCCCAAAAATCACAACTCGCTCAGTTTTTAGATACAGCTCCACAGTGAACACAGCCCTGCGAAAAGAATACAAAAAACACTACACTACTTAGTATTCCATGTGAAATGCATAGATAGACCTGTCACGATAACAAATTATGAAGCACGATATATTGCTATAGAGAGATATTGCGATAAACAATACTGAAACTATTTTATACAACTCATACAATTAAAATAAAGACAGATAATCCCAATAAAGATATTTTTTAAAAAAGAGTGTATTGTCAAAACAACAATAAAAATCAACATTGGACAAACAAACTCATCTGCCACTGGTTTATGTTAGGGGTAATAATTCCCACCCTGATGCCCAAAACTATTTTTAATTACTGTTAATGTACTCAAGAGGTCCAATTGAGATGCATTTTTTTCTGCCAAAGAAAACTGGCTGTAGTGGTTAAAAAGAGTTTTCAGCAATACAAGCTGTCTTAGAAAACAAAAAAAAAACAAAAAAAACAACAACATAAAACCCAACAATGTGTAATTAATTTTAAAGGGACAGTGTGTAAGATTTTTACCCGTTAATTACTGAAATTGAAGATACCCAATCAAAAATACATTGTTTTCCAAGCCTTTTCACTTCCATCATGAAATCAAAGTATTCTTTTGGACTTAGATATAGACACATAAAAGGGGGATCTTCCCCATGCAGAGGCAGCCATTTTGAATACAAGAGCCGCAGAAGGACATGTGGGCTCCGCCTTCGCCTTCGGCAAGGCTCGTGGTTTTGGGTAAACAACACAAGCATGCTGCCGGATCAGACGTCGTAATGGATCTAACACGTGTTTTGGACTAAATTGTTTTACTGGATTTTATTCGCTGGATCCTTACGGACAAATTGAGAGCAAGTTTATGGTGAAATACAGAGTTTGACCTGTGCAAAGCATTCTAAGGTAAGCTAACCTTGTTTTGTGCTTTTCCGTATAAAAGCCCCATGTGCTCGGGGAGTGATTATTGTGCAGGGAAATGAATTGCATAGTCAAGAAGAGGAGACTGTAAGGTTTCATTTGATGTGTAGAGTGTCATGGTACATCGGGAATGTGTGTTTTCATGAGAGAGAAAAAAAAAAAAAACGGGAACACATTTTATTTATACAGTAGCGGCGCGCGGCTCGTGCTCGCTCCCGGGTGATCCTCGAGGTCTGCCGTAGCTAAAACAGAAAGTGCAATAGCACCATCAACCTATGCGCCACGAATCCTACACACTGGGGCTTTAAGTTAACACTGCGTAAGTAACTTTTTGGAGGTGATATGGGATCTGCATGATTCTATGGAAATATAAAAACCTATTTCAGAGCTTTCTCCATGTAGATAGATAGGGGATAGGGAATAAGGAATAAGGATAAGGCCCCCCACCAGGCCAAGCAAGAGTCAGGTTTGTGGAGATACGAGCCCGCTTACAGTAAGGACACATGTTTTTCTTTGGTTTTCAGTGCAATAAAAACAACATACAAGTAATTTTTTGTTAAAAAAAAATAGCTTAAAAATTATTTGTTTAAATGTACAGTAAGTACATTGTCCATTTGTTCCATCTATAACTCGAAAACTTCACAACGTACACACACAAATCACAAAATTCCTGCTGTCAGAAGCAAAAAGGCTGCTATTAATCCTTGTTGGTCTTTGGGCTTGTGTCATCTTCATCCCCCTTTCTACTTCTCTTCCTCTCTTCTCTCTTTCCCTTTCTCAGCTAGCATCGGGGTCATGGTATCACTATCTTAATGGCTAACCCGCTCCGCAGATCGGGCCCCTTTCTCTGGCTCTTTGCGGTGAAGAAGTGGGCTCTAAACGCTGCCTGGATGGGAGTTTAGGGCTGGGATTCGGTGGGGTCAGAGGGAGCGGTGGTTTTCTTCGTGTCATGGGAATGATGTGGATGTTTGTGTGCCCTGGCCTGACCCCGGGCGTGCTAACCCCCCCTCCTGGCTCCTGACAGTAGGTGCGCTGGTGCTTGTTAGAGGGGCTCCGCTGGGAGACGAGCTCGAGCAGGTTACGGGGAGAGGAGCGAGTGAAGCTACGGAAAAGGACAACAGATGCATTATGGGAGGCCTAATGGGGAGGGACTATACTGGCAGAGAGTGGTGGAGGAGATGCCAGAATAATGACCAAAATATACTGTTTCCAAGTACAAACCTCCACAAAGATAATGAGACCATATTATGATAATACAGGGAGGAGAATAGAGATATATATGTTGGTTAGCTCATATATCGGGCAGGTATTTGCATTTTTGGTGTATGTCGTCTGAGTTGACCAATGTTATTAGAAACTCTTTTACTCAAGTTAGACTGAGCTTTGTTTTAACACGATCTGATCAGAAAGAGCTGACATAGCTGGAACTACAACAGGTGAGCTAAGTTGTGCTAGTCACGCATCCATATTACACCATTTTCTGATCTATTTTATCATATTGTTTCCTCATCAATAATATACCTTGAGTTGTGTTTTGTTTAATTCACTCAAGTTTAAAGCATAAACCCTGTGTATTTAGGCTGAGTTCTTCCCTTAAAAGGAAAGCACTCTGTTCACAGGAAAACTCTGCTCCACCTTGTGATGTCATGTGGTAATACATACCTCTTCACTGGAATAATATAGATAACAAAAGGTAAAAGGTAGCTGTTAACTTGAAAGCTACCACTTCAGGAGATCAGAAGGTGGAGCAGAGCATTTTGGCAATGTATACAGAAGGATTAATAAAGGATTACTTAAATGTGTGGGGAAAAAACAAAACAAAAAAAACACAATTCCAGGTGTGTTTTTAAAGATGAAACAACATTTTCACCTGGCTTAAAGCCCCAGTGTGTAGGATTCGTGGCGCAGGATTCGGCGTGGATGGTGCTATTGCACTTTCTGTTTTAGCTAGACCTCGAGTGTCACCCGGGCGCGGTCCCGTTTTTTTTTTTTTTTTCTCATGAAAACACACATTCCCGATCATGTACCATGACACTCTACACATCAAATGAAACCTTACAGTCTCCTCTTTTTGACTATGCAATTCATTTCCCTGCACAACAATCACTCCCTGAGCACATGGGGCTTTTATACGGAAAAGCACAAAACGAGGTTAGCTTACCTTAGAATGCTTTGCACAGGTCAAACTCTGTATTTCACCATAAACTTGCTCTCAATTTGTCCGTAAGGATCCAGCGAATAAAATCCAGTAAAACAATTTAGTCCAAAACACGTGTTAGATCCATTACGACGTCTGATCCGGCAGCATGCTTGTGTTGTTTACCCAAAACCACGAGCCTTGCCGAAGGCGGAGCCCAAATGTCCTTCTGTGGCTCTCGTATTCAAAATGGCTGCCTCTGCATGGGGAAGATCCCCCTTTTATGTGACTATATCTAAGTCCAAAAGAATACTTTGATTTCATGATGGAAGTGAAAAGGCTTGGAAAACACTGTATTTTTGAATGGGTATCTTCAATTTCAGTAATTAACGGGTAAAAATCTTACACACTGTCCCTTTAAAGCTCACAAGAGTCAATTTAATGTAATACAGGACCTTTAAAAAAGAAAAAAGAAAAAAAAAAAAGAGAGAGAGAGAGAGAGAGAGAGAGAGAGAGAGAGAGAGATCCAACCAGACACCAGGAGTACATGCAAACTCCACACAGTCTCAATATCAATATACAGTAGAGCCAAGGAGTCAAACTCGTAACCATCTGCAGTGAAGCAAGGTGCTGCCATGCCACCTGTTTTTAATATATAGTAACCATCAAAATCATCAAGATGGCTGTTCTGGATTCATCAACCATATAAAAAAAACCAACATATTAATTAATCGTGTATAGGAGTCTAGATGTAAGCAGTAGCCAATTGGTCTTGCCCCATTACTGACACTTATGGAGCTACGAACTGACTAGACTTTTATTAACAGATTGTAATTAAGAACAAGCCATATTTCTAAGTTCCAGGTTAGGAATTTTGAACCCAGTCTTTCACAGTACAGTCGATGTTGTAAGCCAAATGAGCATAATTGCCTCTTCATATGACTCAATAATCTTAAATAAATTAGCGTGTGAAAGCCAACAACACACATTGCCTAATAAAAGTGTTCATAAAAACTGAATTTGTACATTTCTGAGGTGCTTAGTGCATAAAACCATTATTGTTTGATAAAGACAAGGACTTTTTAAAAAATTATTTCTTAAGAATTTGGTAACTGGTAATGTATTGATGCTTCGCAGTGACATCATGCTGGGGGTATTCTACATGCATCCCATGAAAAGAGATTCATGGGATGTTTAGGAGTTGCCATGGTGACACAATACTTGACATGAGCAAACACTGTCAAAAAAGGTTTGAAAACTCAAGAAACGGCAATCCTGTTTAGGAGTTTGATTTCAGCAAAAATGGAGAGTGTAAGTGCTGCTAACTGCTAATACTAGTTAAAGGAAAAGTAACGTTTTTTTACAATTTGAGCCTTATTTCGGTAATAAAACAAGTTGTTTTACTCACCCATATCACTTTGGTGTCATATGGAGCATTTCCGGAGATGTTTTAGATTAGCGTTAGGCTAACGCCGTTAGCCTGGCACGACTTATAGCCATAGCTCGGGGCATTCCCCGAGCATGTAATATGCCCCGTGCGGGCTCCAAATAACACAAACTTTAGCACTTTTCAAATCATAGAAGCTCGATGTCTTTAGTCTACGATTTCGTTTGAATCAAAAGTGGCCTGTAATCCGAGATTTATCCATAGTTTACAGCTATGCGTTCCATGTTTGGGTCCCGGGAGCTGAGAGCACACTCCGCGCATGCGCACTGGCGTCCTCATCTACTCGAAACTATGGCTATAAGTCGCGCTAGGCTAACGGCGTTAGCCTAACGCTAATCTAAAACATCTCCGGAAATGCTCCATATGACATCAAAGTGATATGGGTGAGTAAAACAACTTGTTTTATTATCGAAATAAGGCTCAAATTGTAAAAAACGTTACTTTTCCTTTAACTTGTGCAAACCGTATATTTAAATGGACAAAGCTAACCCGCTAGCCGCTGCATTCCAAATAGGAAATGATCATGGGGTGCTTCCAGCTGTATTGACTCTGGCTCCAATTGACTTTACATTGAAAAACGTCACCCCTATCTCTGTAACTGCTGCAGCGAGGCTTGTCATTTTGGTCTTAAAATGTTCGGATTAACCCACTCTCTGTGATCCTGGTGTTTTTATTTTGCTATTTTATTTGTAAATGAATTTCTATATCTAATATCAACCTCGGCTTCAAATTCGCTCCTATAACTGCTATCCTCGTGAGCTTCGTTTGCCTGGAGTCAAACATCACAGTTAATGTGAGCTCCCCTACCCTGTTTAGGCCCCCCCCCCATGGTTAAAAGTTGTGAAATGTCTAAACTGAGCATTTGCGATCCTTTTCTGCGTTACAAAAAATCGGAGCTCAAACGGGCGATTTTGAACAAGGCACCTTATTGACGTCAGATCGAAAAAAGAAATGCAAATGCAGTTCCACCCCCGTCTGTCTGTACTCAGCGTCTCTGTAAATCACGCCCAGAGAGGTTGGACTGCGAATGCGCTAGGCAATGCGAAATGCGTTTTTTTATTTGCCTGGAGGCACGTCCGAGTGTTTCTAGGCTCGGAAGTCCTTTATCTGAGCCTCTGGACCTTTGAACAGCAGTGGTTTAATTTTATTTTCTGTGGAAATGTGTTTATTTTTCAATGGAACGCTTCAAATCTCTCCCCCCGTGCAAAAACACGGAAATGGATCAGCTGAGAGCTCTGAGGGAGAGCGGAGAGTTTGGCCACACCCCCACCCTCTACTATAGGCCAGCTCTTTTCTCCTCATTTGCATTCAAGCAACAACGCCCAGAATAAAGTATTTGAGAGAGATATTTATGACTCTTTCTCATCTTATCTCTGTTTCTCATGCACTGAGTGTTGATTTTGAAGAAGGATTCATTTACAGTATTAGGGAACCATTAAGGAGCCATATAAAAGCATCAAGAAGTACCATGTCATGGGATCTTTAAAGTCTAACAAAGCCTAAGACAGAGCAGAGCCTTCAGGTACAGTAGCATCACACCCCCAGAGAATGCTGCAAAGTAGTTGTATGTTTTTATTAGGTCTGGCCAATACCTTTACATAAAACCCAGAATTGTCACTTGTGTTGTAGGTTTCAGAATTGACAAAGAAAAAGTCGTATGACCTCTGGAATGTACAAAAATATGGAAGAAAGACTGCATGGATAAATAATTCACTTTTCTATCAGAAGGTAATGGCATATCCGTGGAAAAAATGAACTAGAATTTCCATTTTGGCAGCTGTCTGAGAATAGGTCATTGCGGTTTCAAGTGCAATGCTGCAATACCAAAAAAGTCGACGAAAGCTACATTTCAAAGCTTTTATATTGAAGGTCAAAATTTAGCACAAAATGTTCTTGTTAACCAGGCAGATGACGGGGGAGAAAAAAATAAAAGGAAAACTTATCATCATCCAACATTCTCCCTTCTGCATTAATGCCTTTAGCGGGGGCTTTTCTGTAATATTCACACAACTTCATGATATGTTCAGGGACGCGCTGTAATTCACGGTGTCCTCTTGCTACGCTCAAATTACCCAAATGTTGCGTTTAATGGAAGTGGCACCTACAACCTCCTGGAGCTCACGATAGGCTGATGGTATAACTGCGCCATCTGCATACGTTAATATGTATGAGGAAGTCCAAAGGTGAGGTGAGCCCGCTCCCTCTGTGCGCACAGAGGCATGCTGGGAAGTTTCAGCTCAGAGTTTAATCTACTGAAACATACGCCATTATGGAGGCAAAGTATTACACATAGAAATAATAGGCTTTCACTGCGGCCTATAAGTCCACGAATAACAGAAATGGCTGCTTTGTAAGGCTAAAAGAAATTATCGTTTGGATTATTCAGCTCATCGAAGAGGCAAAAAGAGGCTATATTTGATAGTTCTTTTGCACTTGTGAACCTAAAATCTTTAATGTAGCCATTGTGTAACTGAATAAAAGTCTAAGGCCGGATTTTAAGGAAGACTAACCACAAAAATATATATCCATGGAATGAAATTTCAAAGTTCAAAAATTAATTAAAATGTTCTCAGTTTTAATTGATCTGGACGCTCATTCTACGCCAGAAAAACTTAAAGGCAAAGTAACGTTTTTTTACAATCTGAGCCTTCTTTCGGCAATAAAACAAGTAGCTTTACTCACCCATATCAGTTTGGTGTCAATTGGAGCAGTATCGCAGAACTTATGTTGAGCCGTTCTGTTCTACTAATGATCCCGTATCCGTTAGCGTGAGTGCTCGGGGCACTGATTTGCGGTGTCCAAATAACACAAACTTTAGCACTTTTCAAATCACAGAAGATCGCTGTGTCAGGGTAGACTTTTAGTAGATTCCAAAACGGCCTGAAATCCGATATCGCAACAGAAAAGTAAAGTTCAGAGCGGTGTTAGCTTCTTTCGGACTAGCGGTGTTTACAAAACAGCTGAGTTCACGCATGCGCACTGTCCTCTCTGATGACGTCATCAAATGAAACTATAGCTGGATATCGGGTTTCAGGCCGTTTTGGAATCCACTAAAAGTCTACCCTGACACAGCGATCTTCTGTGATTTGAAAAGTGCTAAAGTTTGTGTTATTTGGACACAATAATAATGGCCCGAGCACTCACGCTAACGGATATGGGATCATTAGTAGAACAGAACGGCTCAACATAAGTTCTGCGATACTGCTCCAATTGACACCAAACTGCTATGGGTGAGTAAAACTACTTGTTTTATTGCCGAAAGAAGGCTCAGATTGTAAAAAAAAAAAAGTTAATTTTCCTTTAAGCTTTGCCTTGAATGTTTCACAGTATGGCATTAAACTTGTCTATCTCCATGGAGACAAGTAACTGGCACCACCAGGTCAAGTTCCAAGTCAAATTTGTCGAGACGTAAGAATGAAAATTTTTAAGGTTTATTATGATCAATAAAACTGTGTCTTTGAACAAATGCCATAGAGAAAAGTTTAATGTCATACTGTGGAACATCTCAGGCATTTCCAAGGTGACAATCAGCTACCCCTCATGTTGGGTCCTCCATCTGTTTAAATATGACAGTCTTTTCTGTTCCTTCTCTACCGGTTTAAGGTGCATTGTGTAACTTTTCTGATGGAGGGTCTATCACCTGCTTGTCTCATGTTTTTTTCTTCACCAAGAATGTTCCACTGTATGGCATTAAAGTCATCCATCTTGCATTGATTTAATTATCAGTGTTTTATTTTTTTTATTGCTCAGAAATACCTTGAAAAGCCAGCATTGAATGTGGAGTGGACTTGCCTCTCCACAGATCTGAACCTGTGATGCTTGTATTTATGGTGTTAGATAAGTATAATGACATATTTTGGAACATTTCAATGAAGACAAGCTAATGGTGGACCCTCAACAAGAAAAGTCACACAGAGAAACTTTAACTTTTGATAGTTTATAAATGCTAGATATAAATATGCAGTATATTTCAATTATGGCTCAGACAATTAGAGACGGCATAAAAACAAGGCTGTGCACTTTGTATGACTAAAGAAATGATCATTATGACCTGCCATGGTGGTTCATTTCATAATAAAGGTTGCACTTAGCACTAACCAGATGTGCTGATAGCTGCTGTATAAATAACATTTAGAAATAAAAGCACGTTTGGCTCTTCAGAACATCTGCTGGAGTCATTAAGCCTTATGTTTAATCATTGGACATTAGCATATATAAAACAACAGTGCAAAAAGCAATATCTTGGCAAGTTAAATGACTTAAATGTGCATTGTGCAACTTTTCTGATGGATCTGTTGTGGAATTTCTATACTACAATCAATAAAGATTTCCATAACAGGCCTGCTTGTCTCCATGGAGATATTATTGCTTTCCCTGGAATCTGCCATGGTATGACATTAAACATATCTAGCATTTACTCATTACAGGTGTTTCTATTGCCCAAAAATACAATAATTCCTTCTGTGAATAGAGGTGATTTTCCAACCACCTGTAATTGAATAAAAGTATGGTAGAGCTGTTTAATGTCATACTGTGGAACATTTCCATAGAAACAAGCAGGTGACGGAACCCCAACCACCTTTTTCAGTGCAACATTTTCATATTTAAGTACAAAACGTCTTGCTCCATTGGTAGATAAAATTACTTGTCAAGTGAAATTTATTATAAAACTTTCTTAATTCAAGTAATCTTAAAGGTGCATTATGTAACTTTTTAGTTGGGGATCTATTACCTGCTTGTTTCTGTCATTGTTCTGCCTGGAATGTCCCACAGCATGACATTTAACAGCTGTACCTTACATTTATTAGGGGGCCAAGCACCGAAGGTGCTTAGGCACCCTATAGGAATTGCTTTGCGTTGCCTAGGCAAGTTGCCTAGGCAAGTTGCCTAGTAACCCTTTGATCTTTCCTTTGATGTTCTGGTCTCCTGATTCTTCTTCTTCTTATTATATATTTTTTCTTCAATGGGAGTCTATGGCAGCCCATAGAACCGTCTGGTAAAAAGTAGTGAAATTTGGCATGCACATTCTAGCCAGTCTCCTCATTACTCACAGCAATTTATAGGCCCCCAGCCCCAACCGTCTAGTGCAGAGGTCTTCAACAGGGGGGTCGCGGATGTACTGCAGGTTGGGTCGCAAAATCTTTTGATTTCACTTTAAAATAATACATTTTTATATTTTATAGTGTAAAATACAGTATTATTTCCTTGTATTGGATGTACCATAACAGAGTAGGTAGAGTATACATGACACTAAACTCAATTTAATATAAAACACAATTCTATGCCGTATATGTAGTAGGGGGTCCCTGGCCCAGTTTGCCATCTGTTTGGGGGTCCCTGGCCTGAAAAACGTTGAAGACCCCTGCTCTAGTGGCACCAGCAGGTCAAAGTTGCAGAAATTTTTCAATTGCCTAGCAACGCACCTAGCAACCTTTGATCTGTCTTTGATGTGTCTGTTCTGACAGGGTTAGACCCTGACCCTGTCAGACCCTGTCAGAATCTGTTAGATCCTGTCAGACCTTGTTAGACCCTGTCAAACGGTGCTTGGCCCCCACATTGCTGCTTGCAGCTATATTTTTATTAGAAGTGGTTTTATAGCTCAAAAAAACAGAAAATAGAAAAACAGGCATTCTGACTGTGAGCGGGAATACCAAACAAAGGAATAACATCTCCACGTAGAAAAGCATTTTGACGGACCCTCCACCTGAAAAGTTACAAAATGCACCTTTAATTTTACTCGATTTTAGTTTTTGCAGTGAACACAATGAAAACCAAAGCCACTGAGAAAGCATCTGAAATAAAAGTGTTGCAGTCAACGAAAGTTTGCAAATAAATAATAAACTTTGCCGAGCTGTGAGGAGAGTGCTCAGAAGTGGGCGGAGGCAGTTAAAATAGCGAACGCAGCGTTGCTCAAGTAAACAGGAAATATAACTGTCGTAAAGCCTTGATAGCTCCAGTTATATTGAATAATGGCGGAATAAAGATTATGCTAAGGGGATGCATGATGAGGGTGTGGTAACGTCTTAAACTTGTATGAACCAGAGCTATCAATCAGTTGCGGTTTATTTAATGAGAATATATCTGTTTTAATGTGTGAAGCCCGTGTGTCTTTAAACATGCACAGACAGTGACTGGTGAAGCTGGATTTATAGCAGCCATTTCACTGGTGTATGGAGGAAAAGGAGGCATAAATTCACAGGGTTCATTCAGGATGGGCCCTACAGCTAATTTGCATTTTTGACTTCATTTGCAAAACTTGCCTTATGTCAAAAAGAAAACAAGTTTACTTATTAGCTCAATCAGAGTTTGAGGGCTTGAGGGCTGAAAAAAATCTGTTTCCTACTATCTCTGCACACTGTTTGATACTTATATGACTCCCAGGCAAGAAATGTAGTTTTTAAAAATCAGAACAGGACGTTAATGGTTTTAGATCAATAGTGCAGTTTACAATGAACAAAAGGGGAAATAATTCAGTTACAGTTTAGTAAGTACATAAAAAAAAACTAATATCTTCTTGAAAAGCTCCTATATTGTTCAAAATTGACTCTTGTGAGCTTTAAGTCGTGTATAACACTGTTACATTCATACCATACTCCATACAACTGTACAACATCTCACCCTTTTGTAACAGATAGTACTCCCTACAACTGTATACAGCTGGTCATATTTGATATATTTTGATGTATTTTGTATTTGACTACTACTTTTCTATTTAAATCTGAATGCACATATATATTTATTACCATTATCTTATGTATATAATTGTGTCTCACCCTGACACAGGTCTATTGCTTTTTGGTTGCTATTCCATCTATTTTTCTTTTTGTTCTTTTACCCTCTGTTTTATATTGTACATTATATTTGATGAGTGAGCTGCCGTACCCAAAACAATTTCCCTTGTGGATCAATAAAGTTTGTCTAAGTCTAAGTTACGTCCTCAAAAACATACCTCAAGTTGTGTTTTGTTTCATTCAGACATGTTTGAGTAATCCTGCATTATTAGTCTATCTATATCTCCAAAGCTCTGTTCCACCTTGTGATGTCATGAAGCAGTATTTTTCAAGTTCGTACCCAGCTCCGGTCATGGTCTCTGTGTTGCTGACCGCCACACTGACCACCTCTGTAGCATCCACTCTGCCCAGCGCCGTCGGGCTCTTCTCGCTCTCATAGTAACTCAGAAAGCCCCCCTCCAGAGTGCACCAGCGCCTCGCCAGGTCTGAAAAACAAACATTTGTTATCAGTAAACCCTCCTGTCCAAGTCTGGCTCTTTATCCAGCCATAAAAGCAATATTGTAAAATCAATTCTACAGCCCTGGACTCTTTGAGCAACACTATTTCGGATGTTTGGTTTGGTTTGAGTTGTGTACAAAAAGTCTAGGTGTTCTCAGACTAAAAGTCCTTGCACAAAAATGTTATAGTAAAAATAATAATGTCAGTTTGTATTGATACTTTGCAACTGATGTATGAATCTAACTGCAGGCTCTGCTCTGTCTGCGGCTCTACTGGACTTTAAGCCGAGTTTTATTTTAACACAATCTGACCATAAAGAACTGGTTTATACGAGATGATTTGTGCTGTTAAACAAGTCTCAGACACATAAAATTACAGTCACAAGCTGCCCAAAGCTCTTTCTTTACAATGCAGCCATAGAGCCCTCGCTCTATGGGAATGGTGGTGGTGAGATGATATTGTAGCCAGAGCTGCCCTGGGGTAGACTGATGAATGAGAGACTTCCAATCTGTCCCTCTGAGCACCACCAATCACTCACTCACCACATTCATACTCTGTAGGGAGAGTGTCCCGCTCAAGGCTACAATAATAGTATTTACTGGTCTAAGTGGGAACCAATGCATTGTCTCCCATCCCGCTGCTAACCAAACTTGCTTAGCTTCCAAGAATAGACGGGTTTTGGCATTCTAAACTTCCATTTACTTCCATTCAGCTTCCATTCCAGGTCCATTTAGTCCATTTAGGAGTTGTGCTTTGTTTCATTCTTGCATGTTTAACACACAAACCCTGCATATTTAAGCTAAGTTAGTATCTCAAACAGAAAACATGCTGTTTCACCTTGTGATGTTATGTGGTAATACAATTTTTTTTAACTGCGTGCACCTTCACGAGAATAATTTGGAAAATTTCAGCCCTGGAATTGCCAATCTCTACTGAACTAAAGATAAAAGGCAACTGTCAACTTGAAAACTACTGCTTCATAACATCACAAGGTGGTAACAGAGCATTTTGACACCGCTTAAAGCTCACAAAAGTTAACTTTGCATAATATAGAACCTTTAAAGCAAAAAAACAGCATGATTTCATTGCACATTTCAAGTAATTAGTCTCCTTTTAGTTTATAAATCAGTGAATATGTGTTCTTTATCTTAAATTAAAAGCATACAGCTACCTTCCTATAATATATAACAGATTGGCCATTATTTATCATGTCAGGAGTGGAAATTAATTACTGCCTGCAATGTTCGAGATTGGTTTGTGTACAATTAGCAGCACTCTAACCCTATTAAACAGCTAATGACGCTCCAAGCTAAAAAGCATTTAGAAGCCTCCTGATAAGACTTGAGTGTGGGTGATAGCTGTACAATATATATCAAAATCCTCTTTACAAACTTGCTGATCTGTTTTGTCACTTCCACATAACACATAGTCACGGCTGCTGTTAAAAGTGAAGATAGTCTCCTCTTTTAAACAGAAGGGTGAGAATATATAAAGAGTCACTATCTGGCGAGCATCCACATGGGCCTTTAACTAAGAGGGAGGTTTCATTAGCTTTGGTCCAGCGGAGGACAATAAAGTCATGTAAAGTTTACAGCTGGAACAGTGAGCAGGAAAGATGGAAGAGTATTTACAGACAGATCTTTTTAACAGCTAGGATGGCTGCAATAATTATAATCAATACCACTTCTGCAACAACAACAAGCTTTACTCATTACTTCTACTACAACCCAACAGCTATGACTTTATACTGTGGCTGTACTGCTCCACTACACTACAACTGATGTATTGCTTTTTGTTTGTTTGTTTTAAAACTATGGTAAAAAAGTAAGTTAATGCAGACTTATTATGCAAAATCTTTCCACCATATCATAGTAGTTTCCTTTTCTCATTTACCCCCTTGAAGTAACGTAGAAAAGTAACGTTTTTTTTACAATCTGAGCCTTCTTTCGGCAATAAAACAAGTAGTTTTACTCACCCATAGCAGTTTGGTGTCATTTTGAGCAGTTTCGTAGAAGTTATGTTGTAGCGTATCCGTTAACTTGAGTTCTCGGGGCATTACTTTGCGGTCTCCAAATAACACAAACTTTAGCACTTTTCAAATCATAGAAGCCCGATATCTTAATCTACGATTTCGTTTGAAGCAAAAGTGGCCTGTAATCCGAGATTTAGCCATAGTTTCGAGTAGATGAGGAGGCCAGTGCGCATGCGCGGACTGTGCTCTCAGCTCCCGGGACCCAAACATGAAACGCAAAGCTGTAAACTATGGATAAATCTCAGATTACAGGCCACTTTTGCTTCAAACACAATCGTAGACTAAGATATCGGGCTTCTATGATTTGAAAAGTGCTAAAGTTTGTGCTATTTGGAGCCCGCACGGGGCATATTACATGCTTGGGGAATATATTATATGCCCCGAGCTATGGCTAGAAGTCGCGCTAGGCTAACCGCAAATCTAGAACATCTCTGGAAGTATTCCATATGACACCAAAGTGCTATGGGTGAGTAAAACAACTTGTTTTATTACCGAAAACAGGCTCAGATTGCAAAAAAACTTTACTTTTCCTTTAAGTTGCAAAATTGTGGCTTAAAATGTGCAAATTATAACATCAGGATCCAGTGGTCATATATTATAACTACAGAGCAGACACAAGTATATGTTCTTTAATATGTATTTTATATGGTTGCATTGTATACGTGTGATATTGTGTGAGTACGTTTGGGTTAGACAGCATGACAGAAAGCGACTGTGTGATTTGTTCTTATTGTTGCCTGAATGTACCAGTAAATGCATTGCTGTTAAGATCTAATCTGGTGCAGAACATATGTTTGTTTGTTTTTTATTATTATTATTATTATCTTAATGTCTCTGTACATTGTCCCTCCAAATAAAGACTGAACTATACCTCAATCCAGAGTATTTTACAGGATCATTGCTGGTGTGTGTGAGGTGAGATGTTCTCAGTTGATTAACCTAGTAAAATATCCAAAAAATTGATAAAACTAAACTATCCATGGATTTTGGAGTCATAAAACAGCAATTATCAGACCAAAACTAATTAATATTTCTTTTTAATTGTGAAAAGTAGTTCAAATTTTGCCGATACACAAAGCTGAAACCAAATGACACTTAAAGGACACTGACACTGCTGCTTAAATGACACCATTTGAGCTTTATTACACTACACATTGTGTGTTTTACCTATTTGTATTATATACAAGTTTACTGTATTTTTGCTACATGTATGTGTATGTGATGTTTTAGTCATTGTGTTTGTCTTGTACTTCTGCTACGGGTACAGTATGTGATGTTTTAGTCATGGTGTTTATTGTCTTGTTTATCAGATGTTTTATGTGCACTGTGGGCCTAGGGAGCGCTGCAATTTCAAATCCTGTGAGTGCAACCTGTACATATGGTTTTTAACAATAAAGCTGACTTTGAACTTTGAATAGTAGATACTAAAACTACTAGTATCATTGCTACGTGCTAGTTTTTAGTTTGACTATTCAGAGTACTACTTAAAAACTAAATTTTCCACTGCATCGCCACAAACTTAATAGCAAGCTACACTGATAATTCTGTGTTCAATTTATCTATTCATTCCCAATGGCAGGACTGCTATCCATTTTCAAGGTTACAAGTATCTAAATGTATGCATGACTCCAATAGAGAACCAACAGAGTCAGAATAAAGCCTCAAGTATTGCGCTGATTTCAATCAACAAAACACCATCTCCATGGTGACGCTGCAAACACACACAGACACACACACATGCACACATCGTCTTGCCTGACTTGTCTGACAGAGCCATTTCCATCGTCAATGAGCGTGAAGTTCACCAAAACACACCTAATTTTGGATTTTCTCAAAGTCACCGTGCCATCTGGCTTTTTCTGTTCCGCAACAAACGCATCGGAAACGCAGCATCCACCCCTCCTTCCACCCCTCCTTCGCTTCCAACGTCTCCCGTCTCTACAAAGTTTCCACTGTATTCCACTCATGAATATGCTAATTGCGAACGCCTTTGCCAAAACGTGTGTGATGTTGCGAGGGAACTGATATAGTCCCAATAAAAAAGAAGTGACAGACGAATGTGACAAGAAAAGGACAGAGCTACTTTGTAACGCTTCGCCCTCCTGTTGTTTTAAGCGATAAATACGGCAACAAAAAATGATTCATATCTCATTACTTACTGTGACATTTTGAAAAAAGACTGCCTCTCTGACCCTACTTTTCTTCAAGTGGGGAAAAATTATCCCGCCAGCTTCACACTCGCAATCTCAATCAAAGCAATACTGAATGAACCTAGCTGGCCTGTGTTAAGAGGCAATGGATGGTATTTAAAGTCATTACAAGTTCAGTCTCCCAGGATGGATGCTAGGTTGTCTTGGAGACGGAGGGAGAAAAGAAAAAAAATAAAATAAAATGACTGAACCACTTTTCTAATGTGTCCCCTGACTGTTGAAATGTCAAGTCCTTCGTTTCCAGGCAGAGGAAATTAAGTTGTTGTTTTGTACTATATTTGGGGCTTTTGCAACCCCCCGCTAACCCAGTAGTATAATCGTTTAATAAGCAATTTCTCCTTTTGTGGTTTTTGTAATGATCATCGTCAAATACGCGTTTGGTTTTCGAAGACGGTCTAATCTTCTATCCAGCAATAACAGAACTCATTAGTGACATCTTTTGCAAACAGACTACTTATGAGCCAAAAATGAGCAAGATATTTGTATTAATACTCTGCCGTAACATCATGCTGGGGGTGTACTACTTGTATGTTTATGGTGGACTGTGGACACAATGCACACATTAGCAAACACAGACAAATACGTTTTAAAACGGTCTGAAAACTGAAGGAAAAAAAAAAGCTAAACGGATTTAAGGATCCCATGACATGGTACTTCTTGATGCTTTTATATGGCTCCTTAATGGTTCCCTAATACTGTAAATGAATCCTTCTTCAAAATCAACACTCAGTGCATGAGAAACAGAGATAAGATGAGAAAGAGTCATAAATATCTCTCTCAAACACTTTATTCTGGGCATTGTTGCTTGAATGCAAATGAGGAGAAAAGAGCTGGCCTATAGTAGAGGGTGGGGGCGTGGCCAAACTCTCCGCTCTGGGCTCTAGCGCTCAGCTGATCCATTTCCGTGTTTTTGCACGGGGGGAGAGATTTGAAGCGTTCCATCGAAAAATAAACACATTTCCACAGAAAATAAAATTAAACCACTGCTGTTCAAAGGTCCAGAGGCTCAGATAAAGGACTTCCGAGCCTAGAAACACTCGGACGTGCCTCCAGGCAAATAAAAAAAATGCATTTCGCATTGCCTAGCGCATTCGCAGTCCAAACTCTCTGGGCGTGATTTACAGAGACGTTGAGTACAGACAGACGGGGGTGGAACTGCATTTGCATTTCTTTTTTCGATCTGACGTCAATAAGGTGCCTTGTTCAAAATCGCCCGTTTGAGCTCCGATTTTTTGTAACGCAGAAAAGGATCGCAAATGCTCAGTTTAGACATTTCGCAACTTTTAACCATGGGGGGGGGGGGCTAAACAGGGTAGAGGAGCTCACATTAACGTTCAAAAACCTCAGAAAGTAAAAATTTCATGCCATGGGACCTTTAAAAACATTTTCAGGAGCCTGTGATCAGTTCAAGCGTGCATGTACCTGTTTAGGTGTGAGAGTGACTAATTGAAAAACTCTTGCCAAATCGACCTAGTTTGTGATTCTAAGTTTATGTGTGAGAGACGTGTTTAATACCCACAAGTAATACTGAAAGTACCAATAATGTAACTGCTGCTACTATCTAAGTGTGACTGTACGTCTCAAGGCTCAGAAAATAATTAAATACACAGTAACATCTCTTCACCTTGGCTTTTCTAATGCGGAATTAATGATGTCGCGGCCTCTATGTCAGGAGCAGTGTCTCATAACCCTGAGTCTGAACCTGACCACATGCTGAGACGAGAACCAAGCAGGATACACTGAGGTTAATGAGAGCAGGTTTCTTCAAAGGTTCAACAACTAAATCACTTTTTGATTACACTATACCAGTCCTTACATCTTTTACAAAGTTTTCATTCTCTGTTATAGCCTAGTAATGAGTTTCTGCTTACTGTTATTGATACTTTGTCATCAACATTCCTTAGGGGTGTGACGCTAACTGTTAGAAGTTCTGTTACTCACGTTAGCCTTAATGTGAGGTTGATTTTAAAACAATCTGTCCACAAAGAACCGATTTGGCTGGATCTACAACAGGTGAGAGGATTTGTATCAATATGCAACATCTGAGCACTTTTTCCATTTAAAAGATATAAGTTGTTTTAAATCGTTAATTACTATGGCTACAGTCCTTATCTTTTAATCATTCTGGACCAATGGATGGCCATAAACAACGCGGCACTTAAAATATTAGTTAGTACGTGCATTATGTAACATTTCCAGTGGCGCCACGGTTCGCCATCTGCTTGTTGAGATGTTATTGAGATATCATCAAAGCAATGACATCTCCATGGAGATGAGCAGGAGGCAGATCCACACCACCAGAAAAGTTACACAGTGCACCTTAATCTTAAACCATTACATCTAATCAATTACTGCAAGTGGACTGACTAACTTACTAGAAAAAGCATAATCAAAGCAAGTATAGTTTAATAACCCATAACTGCAATCTATCTTTTATGTACTTTTCATTATTCACCAATAATGTCTCAAGTTATTTCCATCTTTTTTCTGCGCTGAATCTCTTTGGAACTATTGAATGAATTCGTGTGATGTGTGCCGGCTTCAGTGTGGAGAACAATGGTGTTTGATTCACAATCGGGCTGCAGCTGCGTTCCAGACCCAGCTGTGTCCCCCCGTGTCGCCGCAGCAACCAGACCCCGCGCTCACTGCAGGGGTCCGCCAGTGAGCCTATGACAACGCACACGGGGGGGAAGGAAGCCAGGCTACTGCACGCATCCAAAAACATTACTACAATTACATCGAACACCAAGAATTCCCCTGCTTGTGAAGAAAGGGGTGTTCGAGATTTTGATGTTGTTTTTTTTTTTTTTTCAGAACTCTATTTAAAGGTGCATTGGATAGCTTTTCTAGTGGAGGGTCCGCCACCTGCTTGTCCTCTAATTAATTTGGTACTGAAAAAATGAATTGTCAGGCTTGTCATTTTGGTTTTAAAATGTTCGAATTAACCAGCTCTTCATTAGCTACATGATCTTGGTGTTTTTATTCTGCCATTTTGTCCATAAATAAATTCCTATTAGTAATATGGAACTTGGCTTCACTGCTAGCCTTGGTGAGCTTCATTTGACTGGAGCCAAACTCTATGGGTGACGTCACTCTCGTAGTCCACTTCTTTATATAGCCTAATGCCCTAGATATAGAATGTTCCACAGGTTATCACAAAGTCTCTTTTAAAGGGATAGTGCGTTTTTTTGGATGTTAATCTGTATGGGATTCCTTCTAAAAGTTACGTGTGTTGACACCGGCTTACCTCCTTCGGCTCGCGTTCTGGAGCCCACGTATGCAGGCCCGATAACTTCCCCGGAACATGAAATTAAGCTGGTTTTTCTTCTCAAAACAAAACATTTGTCCGAAAGGTGATATATTTGCGTCCCAAACAGTTGTCAAGGAAACATCCAGCAGCGTAGTTAGCATTCGCATATTGTCTCTCTCGATTCGTATCACTGCGCCCACATTATGTCTATCAGTAGAGCTGGGCAATATGGCCTAAAAATAAAATCTCAGATAAAAAAATTAAAAAAAATCAGATTTTTTTAAATCGATTTTTCTCTGCCATACTCAAAAACAAATAACAGATGACAGACAAATGGCTCAAAAAATGCAACTTTTTTTTATAAAACAAATACTGTACATTACACCTAGCATCAATTAAGCTGTTATTGTTTTAAAATATATCACAGTTATATAAATATCTTTCTTTTATAAAGAAGCATTTTATGGAGCTAAATTATTCCCTGATTGTGGGAAAGATGGACTGGAGTGGGTAGTGCTGTGTTTTAGTTTTTGTTTTTCCTCGAGTGATGGAGAAAAGAGGGAGCCACTGGTTGTGTTCATGTATGTTAGCTTGTGCAGTCTGTATACAGCTGTGGCAACTTCAGAAAAATATTTGCAGCTTGGTAGCACATACTTCAGGTCCAAAACTTTCACCATGTTAACGAATCCAGGCTTTTCCACAGTATATATGGGCAGTATATATGTCTTTTACAATATCTGCTCGCGCTGTGGGGGCTTGCACGTCTCCCATTCCGCTGCATGCAACAGCTTTCGACGCTAGGATACATTTGTTGTGCTGCAACAGCTTTTGAACAGACCTTACAGCGAGCACTCATTTACAGTGGTCCCTCGCTCTATCGCGGTTCACTGTTCGTGGCCTCGCTGTTTCGCGGATTCTCCTTTAATGCTATACTGTGAAACATTTTTGCAAAAATGCCCCTTCGAATTGAATTTCACTACAACCTAACCAAAATTCCAGGGACAATTTCCTGAAGATGAGAGACAGGTCTCTACCTTTTTTAAATCAGGCTCAAAAGTGTTCAGTTTAGGAGTGCATATGACTGGAAGGTATTTATTCATTTTAATTTAATGACAATTATATATGCTTTGATTTGTTTGTATTGTGACTTGAATGTATTCTTGTTCTTTAAATCACTTAGTTTGGTCAAGTCTATTTATTTAACAAGACAGGGACAGTGCACAATATACACATTAACCTGAACAGTAGAGATGCATTGTACCAGGTATAAGCAGTAGTGCCAGTTTCCACCTATAGTCCCTGGCCAGGCTCATGTGAGTTCATAAAATTAAACACACAAAGAAAATGTATTTACAATGACTGAACCATTATAAAAATTCTGTATCATGATTCACACCCCGGTTTGTCAGCACTTTAAAATCATTATCCATTATCCAAAACTATCATTCATTTCATTCACTCCAGAAACAGTATCAGTCCACGTTATGGATGCAGGGTTCAATTACTTTGTGTATGAATTGTCCCATACAAATAAACTTTCCATCTTGAGTTCTTTGATTTCTTGATTTTGTTCTTGGTTTCTTTGGCAAACAAGGACAAAATAGTTCCAAAACAAGTCACACAAAAAATCTCTTAATCAAATCGACCGTAGGAGGAAGCTCAAATACCTCAAGAAAACCCGCAGATAACAGGATCCAGGCCCAAAATAGCACTTCCATCATGACTAAAGTACTCAAACCATCAATGCACAGCTCATACATACACCTTGGTATTTATATTGACGCTGCGTTCACTTGGATTGCTTCGGCATCCGTGGTAGCAGCCATTTTCGAGTGAATCTCCCTTTTCGTCTCTTCGTCCTCCTCTTCCTCCTCCCATTCCTCCAGTCTGCGCCAATCTCCTGCCCATCTCAGCGTCAGACTAAAATATCTGTGATGAAGACATCTGCCGGACAGCTTGTCAGGGGGGCTGGAAATGGAAATGGAGAAACTGCAGCGATCTGAAAGTCGTGTCTGTGCCAAAATTACAGTGTACTTCATTACGCAGGCGAGGATGGGCAGATATAACATCAGATGAAAAATACATGTCTCTCTTGGATTCATGCTCCCAGCACTACACAGCACTACACTCTCATTAAGACTGCAGGTAGCTCACAGAAAACTGTTACAACAAGTCCATAAGGGGTATCAGCACCAGGACAAATGGTTTTAAGGTCTTGTACTATGCAGAATTGACTCTTGTGAGCCACGTTAGAATGTTGTTACTTCCTGGAAACATATCAGGAGTTGTGTTTTGTTTCATTTAAGTATCTAAGTATCTAGATACTTAGTATCTAAGTAATCCTTTATTATTAGTCTGTCTACATCTCCAAACTCAAAATGCTCTGTTCCACCTTGAGATGTCATGTAGTGGTGGTTTTTATGAACTAAAGTTGATATTAACATTCATATTAACATGTACTGTAAGAACACTGCGATAAGAAACCACTACTACTGTTACTACGACAGCCGCTAGTACAATCATCACTGGGAGATTGCTTCACTATTTTACTATCTGCTCAGATATTTGGCTTTCCAATAAAACTCATCCTCTTTTGACAGTGCAGATGCCATCACATCCCTCCACACGAGGAAACCCCAGCTAATCAAAAATTATGAGTGTCATTTTACATCTGCCACTCACAATTTCAGACTAAGTGGCAATAGTCTCTCTGCACTCAGTCCACATTCAGTGAAAGCGATACACACAAAATGCAGTATGTACTTGTGGAATAAACAGTGTAAACCACGTATGGAGAGCAAGCTTAAATAAAATCCATCTCTGCAACAACTAGCAGGTGTTTATTAGCCTTATCTTCCCCCAAAATCCATCTCTGCAACAACTAGCAGGTGTTTATTAGCCTTATCTTCCCCCAATACGAATTAATGTTAAAAAAGAAAAAGAAAAAAAAAGTTAATTAAAGTCAATTTGATTTTCAAGAAAAAGGTGACAAAAGTTTCTTCAAACTTTTGACTGGTAAAGTACGTACTTTTAAAGGTCCCATGGCATGAAATTTTCACTTTCTGAGGTTTTTGAACGTTAATGTGAGCCCCCCCCCCATGGTTAAAAGTTGTGAAATGTCTAAACTGAGCATTTGCGATCCTTTTCTGCGTTAGAAAAAATCAGAGCTCAAACGGGCGATTTTGAACAAGGCACCTTATTGACGTCAGATCGAAAAAAGAAATGCAAATGCAGTTCCACCCCCGTCTGTCTGTACTCAGCGTCTCTGTAAATCACGCCCAGAGAGTTTGGACTGCGGAGGAGCTCCGCAATGCGAAATACGTTTTTTTATTTGCCTGGAGGAACTTGCGAGTGTTTCTAGGCTCGGAAGTCCTTTATCTGAGCCTGTGGATATCTGAAACGGCAGTGGTTTAATTTTATTTTCTGTGGAAATGTGTTTATTTTTCAATGGAAGGCTTCTCATCTCTCCCCCCGTGCAAAAACACGGAAGTGGATCACAGAGCGGAGCGGAGAGCTTGGCCACGCCCCCACCCCCTACTATAGGCCATCTCTGTCCTCCTCATTTGCATTCAAGCAACAACGCCCATAATGGAGTGTTCCAGAGTGACATTTATGACTCTTTCTCATCTTATCTCTGTTTCTCATGCACTGAGTGTTGATTTTGAAGAAGGATTCATTTACAGTATTAGGGAACCATTAAGGAGCCATATAAAAGCATCAAGAAGTACTATGTCATGGGATCTTTAAAAGTCCTGTATTACACAAAATTGATTCTTGCAGTGTTTCCCACATGTAAACGTCAAACATGCAAACACATCAGGGTAGCCGTGATCTTAATGAAACAGTTATGTTTTGATGAGGTAACAACATTATAACATTGCTAAAGGCTTTGTGTAATCTGGGATCTTTAAGGAGCTGTATCTGAGTGTTTCATTTAGCCTTGGGTAACACCTATGAATTATTAAGAGTCATTCTATGGACCATCAAACCATTAGGTCGCTAAGAAATGCATTCTGGAGAAGTTTCAGAAATAGCTCATCACTCCCGTGGTTTTAACAGCACTTCTTCCTCGTGACAAGTCTGAAGTTTAAAATTGAGCCCATCTGAATTTTTCAAAAGCGCAGCAGCAGTTAGAGCTCCATTAAAGGGAAAAGTAACTCTTTTTTTACAATCTGAGCCTTATTTCGGTCATAAAACAAGTTGTTTTACTCATCCATAGCACTTTGGTGTCATATGGAGCACTTCCGGAGATGTTTTAGATTTGCGATCTCCATAAGGTGAGTTCTCGGGGCACATGTTTGCGGTCTCCAAATAACACAAACTTTAGCACTTTTCAAATCATAGAAGCTCGATGTCTTAGCCTACGATTTTGTTTGGTCAAAAGTGGCCTGTAATCCGAGATTTAGCCATAGTTTCGAGTAGATGAGGACGCCAGTGCGCATGTGCGGACTGTGTTCTCAGCTCCCGGGACCCAAACATGAAACGCAAAGCTGTAAACTATGCCTAAATCTCGGATTGCAGGCCACTTTTGACTTAAATGAAATCGTAGACTAAGACATCGGGCTTCTATGATTTGAAAAGTGCTAAAGTTTGTTTTATTTGGAGCCCACACGGGGCATATTACATGCTCGGGGAATATATTATATGCCCCGAGCTATGGCTAGAAGTCGCGCTAGGCTAACGCTAATCTAAAACATCTCCGGAAATGCTCCATATGACACCAAAGTGCTATGGGTGAGTAAAACAACTTGTTCTATTACCGAAATAAGGCTCAAATTGTAAAAAAACGTTTTCCTTTAAAGCACAGCAGCTGAACCTGTAGCGCTCTGCATTATAGATGACATAACAACATATTTATTGTACTTACCTGAGAGAGAGAGGGATGGAGGAAGACGGAGAGAAAGAGAGACAGAGGGTTTGATTGAAGATTGTGAAAAGTGACTAAAAGAGTGATCCAGGAAAGATAAATACCAGAGGCTTCATCAGTACTACAGTAAGAATAAGATTTAACAGCGCTTCAGGCCAGTGTAGGCGGTTAGAACATTTTCTATAGCAGTGACTTATATAATCTCTATAGCTTCAGTATCTACCTTCAAAAACTTCATCCAACCATCTACCTGTGCTTTATTCGAAGTTATTTTAATAGAAACAGCACATTTTAAAAGGTGCACTGTGTAATTTTTCTGGTTGAGGGTCTGCCATCTGCTTTTCTCCAAGGAAATGTTATTGCTTTGTCTGGAATGTTTCACAGTATGGATTAAACCTTCATCTGCATGGAGATCAAACCAGGCCACCTTACAGGTCAGATCTGTGGAGAGGCAACCTCGCCCACAGTGAAAATGTCTGTTTTTCTAAATATTTTCGAGCTATAAGAAACACCTGTAATTATATAAATGTAAAATAAATGTAAAGTAGAGCTGTTGGAACATTCCAGACAGAGCAATGATATATTTATAGAAACAAGCAACCAAACCAACCAACCAAAAAGTTACGTAGCAAACTTTAAAGAAGTTTGTGCCTGTGTCTAGTATATAGTTTTGTCAAAAAAGTCTGAAAAGTCAATTCATGGAAATAATCTGCTTTAAGTACTTAAATATCCAATGTCACATCAGCCAGCAATAATAATCATACAGACTTATTGTTCTAATTAATTATGAACAATATAAATAATATGAATTAAGATCAATATTCACAGTATGTAAATATACGCTATGTAGGCTGCCTTTTATTTCCGCCTTATTTTTGTAGTAACATTTAAGAAAGCTTCATTTAGAGCTAAAATTAAAAGAATACATCCAGATTTTCTTTTGTATTAGTGGTTATGCTTACAAATGTTGATTTTGACAATATTTTTTTTTTCATAATCAGGTTAGGATCAGGGTTGGGTTTAGGAATGTCTCTAAACCTTATTTGTATACATGTGCTGATCAAGAAATTAACTTCCTTGAAAAATGCAGCATGCTAGTTAGTTTTGATTGCCATATAACCTTAAGCCCTGCCCCTAAACGAAATGTCAAGGTTTTAGAGAGTTTTGAAGGAAAGATCTACTGTATTTCTTTTCTCCTAGCAGCCAATATTGAATTCAAATTAAGCCGTTTTATGCATTTACCTTATGGAGAACACATTTGCATATATTTTCTTCTTATAAATCAAACCTGGCCTAAACAACTATTAATTTAATGAATCCTGCCCTATATGTTTCTCTCATGGGCAAAGTCCCAGACCTCAGCCGAGTTCATTAGCGTAGCCTCCACCCACCGCTAAAGCTATGTGCAGACCTGATGTAAATGTGGAGGGATAGGGGAGAGTGAGCTTATTCTAGTCACAGGTACCTCCAAGCTGTCAGAGCCCCAGCAGCAGCAGTATCAGCTTACAGCTCCTCTCATCTCTCCCCGATAGCCCCCTCTTCCCCGGGGGCAGCATCTGAAGCCCGCTCCCTCTGTAATTACCCATGGGCCCTCCTAATGCTCCAGCTGTTTGGGCAAATGGGACCGCACCGGAGCAGGAGGTGCAGAAAGTTTGGGTGTGAAGTAGATCCTGATTAAAAGTTTTAAACAAAGCAGGGAACCAGTGCACCAATACTAGTTCTGTCGAGTGAACTGTTCAAACTTTTGTCTCAAGTTTACGCAGACATTTTGTGTTAGACTCTTTAAAGATGCATTATTGCGCAACTTTTCTGGTGGAGGGTCAGTCGCCTGTTTGTGTCGATGGAGATGTTATTGCTTTGTCCAGAATGTTTCACAGTAGAGAGGAAACCTATTTATCTCAAATCTATCTCAAGGGAAACAACTATAGGCTACATTATAGGCCAGATCTGTGGAGAGGCAACCTTATTTACAGAGAGAATTATTGCGTTTTTCACCAATATAAATACCCATAATGGATAAATGCAAGACAGATTGGTTTAATGTCATACCATGGAACATTCCAGGCAAACCATGTCTTTAATTAAGTCATTTTAGATTAATATATTTTCTTCAGGGCTGTCAGTTTAACGCTTTAATTAGATTAATTAATTACACTGCAAATTACTGCATTATAAAAAAAAAACGCAATTAATTAAGAGCGGCAATTCAATGCGCGTGCATTTAAAATTTGGCATGCGGCGAGCAAATCGTTGCCAGGGCCTTTGAACGGCAAGTTTATTGATAAAAAGAATGAAGACGGGACTATCAACAAGAACAAGGTGATTTGTAGCTTTTGTCAAACAGAATTTTCCGATCACCGAAGCAGCTCCAGCCTGACGAATCATTTGAAAGATAAACACGTCCGGACAAGTTCCACTGTTACCGGTGATAGTGCGAGTGTGCGCGCACTTCAACAAACCATTAAAGCAGGGGTCTTCAACGTTTTTCAGGCCAGGGACCCCCAAACAGATGGCGAACTGGGCCAGGGACCCCCTACTATATATACGGCATAGAATTGTGTTTTATATTAAATTGAGCTTAGTGTCATGTATAAACATTGCTACTCTGTTATGGTACATCCAATACAAGGAAATAATACACAGGTTAATACTGTATTTTACACTATAAAATATAAAATTATATTATTTTAAAGTAAAATCAAAAGATTTCGCGACCCCCCTGCAGTACCTCCGCGACCCCCCTAGGGGTCGCGACCCCCCTGTTGAAGACCTCTGCATTAAAGAGATAGTGCGTTTTTTTATGTTAATCTGTATGGGTTTCCTTTTAAAAGTTACGTGTGTTGACACCGACTTACCTCTGACACTCTCAGCTGATCCCGGTTCGGCTCGCTTTCTGGAGCCCACGTAGGTAGGTCCGGTAACTTCCCTGGAACATGAAATAAAGCTTGTTTTTCTTCTCAAAACAAAACATTTGTCCGAAAGGTGATATATTTGCATCCGAAAGAGTTGTCAACGAAACATCCAGCAGCGTACGTAGCGATCGCGTATTGTGTCTGTCGACTCGAATCACGGCTCGCACATTAGCTGTATTAGCCTGTTAACCTTTAGCACAAGTGTACGGCAGATGCGGTCCGCCGTAAGGGGAAGTTTACAAGTGAACAGGCTTATACAGCTAATGTGTGCACAGTGATACGAGTCGACAGACACAATATGCGATCGCTACGTACCCTGCTGGATGTTTCGTCGACAACTGTTTCGGACGCAAATATATCACCTTTCGGACAAATGTTTACTTTTGAGAAGAAAAACAAGCTTTATTTCATGTTCCAGGGAAGTTACCGGACCTACCTACGTGGGCTCCAGAAAACGAGCCGAACCGGGATCAGCTAAGACTGTCAGAGGTAAGCCGATGTCAACACACGTAACTTTTAGAAAGAAACCCATACAGATTAAAATTTAAAAAAAAAAAAAGCACTATCCCTTTAAACCGCTGCAGAATTTGGGAAACGAATGAGCAAAGCGACCACAGAAAAATTGACAAACTCAATCACACAGTGGGTTCTCTCTCTCTCAAACTTTCTCTCTCCCATGAGATTAAAATGCGATTAATTAGAATAATGAATTACAAATTACAAGTCCTGTAGGACTACAGATGGAAACTAGCCTTGAGCTAAATCTGGTGTATTTACAGCACTAGCTGTTCTTTAAAACATGCTGTCCCATTTAAATAAATAAACTTAAACTTAAACTTGATTGTTTTAAATCGCCGACAGCACTAATTTTCATATTGGAGATTATATAATAAGTTAAAAATGCACAATGTAACTTTTCTGGTCTAGGGCTCGCCATTTGCTTGTCTCCATGGGGATGTTACTGCTTTGCCTGAAATGCACCACAGTATGAAATGTATTTAATTACAATGTCACTTTTTTGTTTTTATTGCTTCTCCTACTTGGCCTGCTGGTGTCACCCACTCGTCTCCATTTATAAAGAATGATTAATGTCTTGTATTGTCTTCGAAAATGAGTGCAAAGTTTGTTTTTTGTTTAATTTTGCTTCCTCCTTTGTTTCCCGTACTTTCACTCAAATTGATATTTAGCTCAGTCGCAAAAAGTTTGTGCGAACACTGTTGTCAGAACAGACTTACAAAAAGTTACATTCTCTACTCATTTCCACTTCGCATGTTCCCATTGTTTTGGAATTCACCTGCGCTACTTCTAAAAAACATACTTGGAATTTGACAACTATTCTCTGGGGACGTATATGCAGATCAGACTTGAGAGACACCAGCATTGATCTCCTCCACTCAACTGCTTGCCAAACGGATTAAACCATCGGCAGTTTGACAAGTGACGGACTGACGCTGATTGATCGGAGCAGACCCGGGTGAAACTGCTTACAAATGGGCCAATGCATTGATCATCGTTGCCGGGGGTGAGATAGGGAGATGAGGGGGGTGCGGGTGACTTGCAGAACAGCGTGTAGGCTCACCGTCACGGCGTTGGCGGTCCACAGTGGAGGTCTTGAGCGAGCCGGAGCCGATGTAGAGGAAGCCATCCATGAAGGGAGAGGAGTCTGAGAGCAAGGCGTAGTCTGACCGCTGCTCCAGTCTGGGGAAATCTGTGAAGTGAGTGAGATCGTTTTATTTTCATGTAAAACTGTGACAGTTGTTGCAGTTTACCTCATTTGGAAATAATTAATTGTGAGCTTTGAGTAAATTAAACAAAACACAACTTCAGTTATGTTTGTGATGAGGAAACAACATTGTAATATTGATCAGAAAAGGGCATAATATAGGACCTTTAAAGAGGGGGTATTTTACTTCTATGGGGTATTAAACGCAAACACATATCAGATCACCATGTTATCTTTGCCTTTTTTTGCTATATTGACTGAAAACATGTTTTATAAATTGTAATTTCATTTTTGACACTCTCCAGTCCCTTTGCTCTCCACACCAAGTCGAATGAAACTACTATTTTCTATCTTTATTTTTGTACATTTATGGAGAAATGTCATGTGGGAACATGGCTGACATAAGGCTTGTGGGCTGAGCATTGCACAGAATCTTAAAGCTAACTGTAAGGAGGGTTCGAATAGGGCCCAGGAGAGATTATTAAATCCCTCAAACATACTTGGATGATATTTAAAACCTCATCAGGCATGTTTTATGAGTGAACAACCAATTATAATATGGTAGAAAGCTCATAAAAGTAGATTTTGCATGCATAATACTCCCTCTTGTCTTACTTCCATACTATTTAAAACTGTCAACTAAATATAAGTTGACAATTTGAGTACAAATGCAGCTATTTCTGTTCACAAAAACCTTTTTTGTTTCATTATCTTGAGAACATTAAACTGGCAACAGCTATGTAAAGCTCAACTGAGGTTCAGTTCTAGCTCAAAAGATGAACCACTGTTGCAGTATGAGTGAAAAGTCCCTCAGTCGTCCAGGTAGAATCCATGATAACAGGAGAAGTTCAATTTGTCAACTGGACAAAGTTTGTTTGGTTGAAAACGTTTCGCCGCTCATCCGAGAGGCTTCGTCTGTTCACTGTTGCAGTAATTTTAAAGTTTTAATTACAGACAATATATGCAAAGATTTTCAAAACAACTGTTGCAATATTTCAATTTACCTCAAAATACCTCTATTTGAAAATTGTTTAAAGGTCCTATATTACACAAAATTGACACTTGTGAGCCATGTTATAATGCTGCTACCATATCAAAAACATATCTGTAGTTGTGTTTTGTTTTATATACACGTCTGAGTAATCCTTTATTATTAGTCTGTCTACAATTCCACGGCCGGCGCCACGAGGGGGCGTTTGGTGGCGACGCCCCCTCACGTCATCAGTCCCGCCCCCTCAGATATGAGAGTTGCGCTGTGTTGCGCACTGCCCAATTGCGCACTGCCCAATTGCGCTGTGTTTGTGCTTGTGGTGGAGGGCTATGTGGCGTTAATGTACTGTCTCTTGGCGTTGCTCAGATCAGTTGTTGGCTTGGTTTTGTGGTGTGCAGGAGATCACTTAATAAACGTTCAAATAATAATAATTAAAAAAAACAACTCTCATCATTTTTTACTCTTACAAAGGTGTAGTCTAAATACACAAGCTCTTGAGGAGCGCGCCTGACCCATTACGCAAGCGAGGAGTGGGATATGTGTGTGTGTGTGTGCGACGCAACGCGACTCCGCCCCCTGTGATAAACTCGTCGCCCCCTTAATATTTTATGTCTCGCGCCAGGCCTGTACAACTCCAAAGCTCAAAATGCCCTGTTCCACCTTGTGATGTCATATAGTGGTAGTTTTCAAGTTAACAGTTACCTTTTACGTTTTGTTCAGTAGAGATTGGCAATTCCAGAGCTGAAAACATCCAAATAACTCTAGTGAAGGTGTATGGAGTTTAAAAACACAGTGGAGCATTTCCTGTATTTCCACATAACATCAAAGTGGAACACAGTGTTTTCTGTTTGAGGGAAGACCTCAGCCTAAATATGCAGGGTTTGTGTGTTAAACGTGAGCGAATGAAACAAAACACAACTCCAGGTGTGTTTGTGATGAGGAAACATTATAAAAGATCAGAAAATAGTGTAACATGGGCCTTTAATTACCAAATCATCTTGATTACTTAAATGTGAACTATTTTAATAAAATGTTGACAATATGAGTCCATGATGAAAAATGAAAAGAACAGTTTCAGAATTTAAGACGCAGTCACAATAGAGTCATTTCAGTTCACAACAGACATTATGAAACCAAATTCATCTTGTAACTTGCGGTGCAGATATGAAAAAGAAAATCTGAGATATTTGACTTTCTGAGACAAAGTTATGAATTTTAATGTTAATCTAAGTATGAGACAGATGGGGCTTAAGCAACTCTCTTCAGGAATGATTATTATATAACCTTAGATTCCACAAAGGTTTTGTTATTGGCAATGCTTTCTCTCATTTTCTTATTTTTAGGCCAATTATTATAATTTTGAGAAGGAAAAAAAGTGAAGACAGTGAAAACAAATATCTACAGTTATTACCCACATTATATTAGGGCTGTTGTCCACTAACCATAACACACTAAATTTTTGGTCGACTAAAGCCCTGTCCAGTGATTTGTTGACAAAAAAGGGGGTGTGGCAAAAGCTCCCCAAACTATTATATATCTCTGTGTATCTGCTCCAAAAATACTGCACTCACAGGAATGCACCTGCATCTATTTATGCAGGAAAATACATGATACAATACAATGATTTATACGGACAAAGGTAGATTCAGTTTAGGATTCACTCCCAAATCTCCAGCTAACTCACTCCATACTTTCTCCTTTCTGCTTGTGTCCCATATACTGTAAATCCTCATCATTTAAACAGAATAATTAGTCCACTAATACAAATTCTGAGAAATTTCGGTACCGATATTTTGCAGCTAATGCCATGCAGCTAATTCCCGGGGGATATGTAGGCACTGTTCTGTCTGAAACTGCTTTAATTTGAGCTTTGTTTTAACACAATCTGACCAGAAAGAACTGAGATGCCCTTAAGCAAGTCTCTCACTTATAAAATTACAGTCACAAGCTAGCCAGCATTCGCCAACAGTTTTCCAGTTAGACACTCTCTCCTTTTTGTTGAAAATCAAACACCTAAACTATGAACGCTCGTATTGATCACAAGCTCCTGAAAATATGCTGTTTAAATTTATTTTCTATTTTTTTCTTGGGATTTTAGACTCTTAAAACTTTTATTGGCAGTGTTCGCATGTGTGTGAATTATGTCACCATGGGAACTGATGAACATTCCGCCATATAGATGCATACAGAACCCCCCCAAAGTCTCAATTCATAGCAACAATGTACATATCTGCATACACATCATTTTCACACCTCGAGCCCTTGAAATAAATGAGTCCAATTAAACTCCCATGATGCCCAGCTGTCTTTAGAATAAATTATTATCCAATAAGATGACCAGTTTCAGCACTTACATGTCAATAATGAGTTTTATCCTCTATCTACTGTGACTATGGGGCACTTTGAGAGAGATAGTGGTAATCCCAAGTCCTAGCCACATGTTGTCCTTCAAATACAAAAGAAAGGATTTACTCTGTATTATTTCCCAAAGCAAAGTGTCCCAAAGCAAAGACGACATTCCCAAACAGGTCAGTTTTTTAAACTGCTCTGTACTTTAAACTGGGTTTAACCTTCCAGTGTTAGAATCACCACAATGTTATCAGTAGCCCCCACTCTTAGTGTAAAACATGATTATACAAACTGTTGTGTTTTTAGTCATGGTTGTGGTCAGTGTTTTGTGAATAAAAAGATAATGTGTTTAGGGGAAATTTCAAAGTGTAAAAATCCAGTTTACAAAAGCAATTTTTTGCATTCTTAAATTTAAATCTATAAAATAACAGTTGAAAAAGAATTAAATTGCCAAATTATACTGATTACTTAAATTAAAAAGTATTTTTTTAATACAATGTATGTTGGCAATCTAAGTGCATGATATAAATGAAAAAAATAAAAATAAAATAATAATAATAATAATAATAAAAGCAATTAATGAATTAATTAATACATTATTATCATTATTATTATTATTATTATTATTATAAGTGTTAATCATAATAATAATAATAATAATAATAATAATAATAATAACATATTTACATTTACTTATCTATTAATCTGTCATTGTGTTACCATGGTAACTCCTGAACATTCCACCATTAGACGTATATATACACCCCCAGTATGATGTCACTACAAAGTATCAATACCATTAACAGTTCTCCCTTGCTTCATTTTTTTTTTTTTTTTTTGCTATTCTCATTTCATATTGGACTAGCTTCAACAAACATCCAACCTTATCGTTGACAAAATTCAATTAACTTCAATGCTGGGATACAATTTCTGCCTGTACCTTGGTAATATCTCAGAGGTGTTATCTTCTGAACCTCCACGGCTCTCATCAAGCGAGGTACAATAACTTTAAATGAAAATACTTTTAATTGTGTTGGCATTCCCCACCTTTATGAACAAATCCGACAGATCATACCCTAATACAGCTAACCACCACAGCTCATTTAAGAACATGCTGGTGTCAGACTCATTACCTGTACGCATATTAATGAAGAGATAAGATTTGTATGTGTGGGCCATTTTATCAGATAAATTGAAAAATAAATTGGGTAAACAGGAAGGAAGCAAATCATTTTGCATCTGTAAAATCTTGGCATGTCAATCCCAAGTCTTACTATTTGTAGTTGTGTCCTTGGGCAAGACACTTCTAATGTGATTAATATGAGAGCCCATTGGACTGGCAGCCACTTCCACGTCAGGAAACTGCAGAGCAACGAGTGGGGAGCAAACATAATAAAGTAAAGCATCTGAGAATCTAAAAAAGGCACTAAGGGTACGTCCCATTTCTCTGTCTTACCCCATCCCTTGGTTTTGTGCGTTCATGTGAGGGCAAGGGGTGTTCCGATTCTAATTTTGATCAAGGGCTAGGGCCACGACCGAGGGCTACATACCAGGGATGCAAATTATTGATTAATTCATTAATCTATAGTTGATTGACCTTATTGATCGACTTACGATAAACTGATAAGCGGCGTTTTTCACCTGAATTTTAGTGTTTCAATAGGGTCTTTAAAAATATAAGCTATAGTATACATGACACTGAGTCAAAAATATATCATAGTATTATTATATTGTATATTCCTCAATTAATTATTCCTTGGTAAAAAGCAGACAAATGTATTGATGCTGAATAACAAAATACATTCTTTATTGAAAATAAATTGAGGACTGGCTCAGTTGTTGCACTTGCAGCATGGAAATCTTGAAATTAAAAGGAACAGAAGAAATTAAATAACAGAATGTTATTTAGTCTACGTATTATGATGAAACCAGTGAATCCAGGCTATTTTTAGGACATTCTCAATATTTATTTTGAACTAAGGCATGAACAATATTTCTCTCCCTTAATCTGTGAAGGGTTACAGTACAAAATATAAATTTCACAGGGCCCCTGGACACAGCATAAAACATTACAGGGCCTCAAACCAGAACAATCAAGAAATTATAAAAGCATGTAAGTTACATGCTTTTATAATTTCAAAAATATATGGTTCTAGGTCCAGCTCTACTGTGAGTTGTGTGGCAACATCCAGAGAGGAAAGGGTTACATCATGTAACGCTATGGTCTTTCTCGCGAGTGGGTTCGCATCTCGTGTTCACATTCCAGAGTAGCGCCCTCTAGCGATTAGTTACAATTAATGCATTTTGTTCGGCCAACGTCTCGATTGACAATTCATTGTAAGTCGATTAATTGTTGACATCTCGACTACATACCCCTTGAAACGAAGTAAGCTCTCGACCAGACTTGGAACGAAGGGGTACACCTACAAGCTCAGGCAGGTTTTGGGATCAGGATGGCAGCATCACATCGACCAGCCAAGGAGTCTTATAAATGTATTTTCAGCAGTTGTAATTATTGATTAAGAGTTGATCATGGTTTACAATTATGATGCTTATGATCTACGTTACTTTTAGTGAACTGTTGCGGTTTTAATTGTAGTGATGTCTGTTTAGCCGACGTTATCGCTTTCATCGAACTTTCATGCGTAAACAAGCTAGTTTTTTTGTCGAGCTGACGTATCTGATAATCCTTGACATTTGTTTACGTTTGTTTGCGTCAATTGTTGTCGCCTCTGTAGAAGTAGCAGCCAGGTAGAGGCAAGGGAGGATGACGCAAACGGTAATCGAGTGGCGTCCCATTTCTTAAGGGAACATTCGTACCCCTAGCCCTCTCAGCTTGTTATCCAGGGGCAAGACAAAGACATAAAGGGGGGTAGGGGAAGGGGTAAGAATGGGACGCAACCTAAATAAAATCATATTTGTTATCATAAAGATGGTGTACACTAAATAGTTGTACGGATATACTGATTCTAGTGAAGGTGTATGGAGTTTAAAAAAGCAGCGGAGAACTTCCTGTATTACCATATGACATCAGAAGGTAACAGAATTATAACATGCATCAGAAAATTGCGTAATATAGACCGAGTGATATGATTTTCCACATATTAGATCACAATTTTCCATTTGATTTTGTTTTATGTTATTAAAAAAATGTCTTTCAATATCAATTTTCAAATATATTTCTCCAAAGTCTGAATTTCACCTCGAACAACGAACTTTCTTTTGCTGACTCAAGGGCTGTCTGTAAACCTCTCGATTACAAACATTAAACCATCACTGAACTCTATTAAAATGTGTTTACAACTCCTTTTTTAGTATTGCCAGTTTAGTAAAGAGCAATCCCCCCAGTCACCAAAGTGTTTATATTAAGATTCACTTGACAATATTTACTCAGAGCTCAGAGACTTAGTCCACTCATTATTCAGTGCACAGACATCAGGCCTTTATGGGAGTCTGAACACAAACAGCTGCTTCAAACCGCTATGTTTGTCAGTAACATCTCTATCAACGCAAAATATGTGGGAACGTAATCAGGCAAATGCAGACGAAGATTTAAGTTTTTTTTCCAAGCATCTTCCAGTTCCTCTTTGCGTCTACGAATGTAAATAAGATGGAGTGGTTGGAGTGGCAACAACGTTCTTTCTGTGTGGGTTCTGAGCAGTCCCTGGGGGGGTCTAAAAGTGGACTCTGTTAAGATGAGACTGCTCGGTGGTCTTACTTAGAAGAAGAGGTGGGGTGGGGGGTGCTGATTGGCCAAGTCCCCAGTGGAGGGAGGCGACATGACGGAATGCTCTATTATCTGGTCGCCCACGGCAATGGTCACGAAGCGGTCCCCGAAAAGAAAATTTCGGCATAACATTTCAAACTTGATTTTGATACTAAGGAATAGACAAGATTCCGATACCTTGATTATATATATATTTTTTAAAAGTGTTTTCTTTAGACAACAGAGTGACTTTTTGGAGTCCATCACCTACTTTTTGTTACAGATATGTCATTGGTTTGCCTGGAATGTTCCACAGTATGATAGTAAACAGTTCTACCTTACATTTATTCAATTACAGGTGGTTTTATAGCTCATCAATACCTAGAAAACCCGGCATTCTGACTGTGAGCGGACTGTGAACAGATCTGACCTGTAACTTGGGTCTAGTTTAGTCTCCATGAAGAAAGGTTTAATGCCATATTGTGAAACATTCCAAAGCAATAACATCTCCATGGAGAAAAGCATTTGATGGACCCTCCACCAGAAAAGTTACACAATGCACCTTTAAAAAATATGTAATAAAAGTGTTATTATGTAAAAGAAGTATAATATCTGGTACATGTCATACACAAGTGCTGATGGTTTAGCATACCAATCCTTCATGTTCTTTTTTTTTTCTTCTTCTTCTTTTAGACATAGTTAAAAAAAAAGAATACTAAAATCTCTGTATTTCACAGCTTTTTCTACTCCAACTCTTTCATGCTTAAAAATGAAAAGAACACACCAATATTTCCGACTCTTGAGCGCAGACAAGGATTCTTCAAACTCAACATCAGCTTTGACCTCCTGACCTGCCCAAGCTCTTGTAAAGCCTTTATGTCCAAGTTCAAACCAAAAGTGGTGCCAAAAGATACCATGTTGTGTCTCAGTGAAGAAACATCAGCTCTGATTTAAAGTGTGAGCGCTGCTGTTCGTGTTTTTATTATCCACAGAAAAGGCGCTGAGATAAATTTTTAATGTTCTGCTGGATTCTGAGATGGGGCTTGTGGTGGTGCTGGAGGTGGGATGGGGGGGCTATGGTGTTAACAATAAAACGTCTCTGGCTCCAAATCCACTGTGTGTCATTTAAAAAGAAGCAATGATGTCAACAGAGAGAGGCATTTCAGTTTAGCCTGGTTTTACAATACAACGGCCCTTTGGGTGGAGAGAAGATGAGCCAAAAAATACTGTGTTTACATGGTGTTTTTACTGTTTACGGATTGGATGGTGCTTTTAGTGAGAGTCAACATATAGGAGACCTTTCCATAGGAGGACCAGCTGTTGAATGGACTCATATTACGCTATTTTCTCATCTATGTTGTATCTACAGTGTAGACAGTGTCTACACTATGTTGTAGTGACCATACCTGCCTGTCAAAGCCTGATCTCGTCAGATCTCAGAAGCTAAGCAAGGCAGGGCTTGGTTAGTACTTGGATGGGAGACCGCTGGGAATTCCAGGAGCCACAGTGGGGCACCAGTCGCAAAAACAAAACAAAACAACTGTCGTTGTGTCCTTAAACACTTCACCCACATTGCCCAATATGAAAGTGGAGAGTGCGTGAGTGTTGGAGGTGGTCGGAGGGGCCGATGGCGCAGATTGGCACCCTCACTTCCGTCAGTCTGCTCCAGGGCAGCTGTGGCTACAGAAAATAGCTTACCACCACCAAGTGTGGAGTGAATGAACAATGAACTGTAAAGCGCTTTGGGTGTCATGAAAGGCGCTATATAAATGCTTTGAATTATTATTATTTATCTATGTTTTTTCATCAAAACATATGGAGTTGTGTTTTGTTGCATTCACATATGTTTAACACACAAAAGCTGTATGTTTAGGCTGTGCTTGTCTCTCAAACTACTACTACAAAACTTATAAGTGCAGAACCTTCACCAAGGCATTGGGTCGACATCTGGGGAAATTTGCAATACTCGGACTTGATTCAACTGATTTGATTATAAATAATGTATGATGGGAAATATCTATTCTCTTTCTAGGACCATTTTACTCAAAATTGCAAAACGTTAAAGATCCCATGACATGGTACTTCTTGATGCCTTTATATGGTTTCTTAATGGTTCCCTAATACTGTAAATGAATCCTTCTTCAAAATCAACACTCAGTGCATGAGAAACAGATGAGATAAGATGAGAAAGAGTATTTTTTCTCTCTGAATAGGCCATAATGGGCGTTGTTGCTTGAATGCAAATGAGGAGAAAAGAGCTGGCCAATAGTAGAGGGTGGGGGCGTGGACAAACTCTCCGCTCTCCCTCAGAGCTCTCAGCTGATCCATTTCCGTGTTTTTGCACGGGGGGAGAGATTTGAAGCGTTCCATTGAAAAATAAACACATTTCCACAGAAAATAAAATTAAACCACTGCTGTTCAAAGGTCCAGAGGCTCAGATAAAGGACTTCCGAGCCTAGAAACACTCGGACGTGCCTCCAGGCAAATAAAAAAACGCATTTCGCATTGCCTAGCGCATTCGCAGTCCAAACTCTCTGGGCGTGATTTACAGAGATGCTGAGTTCAGACAGATGGGGGTGGAACTGCATTTGCATTTCTTTTTTCGATCTGATGTCAATCAGGTGCCTTGTTCAAAATCGCCCGTTTGAGCTCCGATTTTTTGTAACGCAGAAAAGGATCGCAAATGCTCAGTTTAGACATTTCGCAACTTTTAACCATGGGGGGGGGGATAAACAGGATAGGGGAGCTCACATTAACGTTCAAAAACCTCAGAAAGTGAAAATTTCATGCCATGGGACCTTTAAAAGATACACTAACTTTTTTGGTGGAGTGTGTTGGTGATGATAGTGTTTTGTATGGAATAATCCCGGTATGGCATTAAACATATCCATCTTGCATTTACTCATTAACATGGGTTTTTATGACCTAAAAACTTGCAAAACTTACCGTGAGTGGGCTCGCCTCTCCACAGACCTGACAAGTAATTTGGATCTATGGTGTCACCTGCTGTCTCCAAAGAGATAGTATAATCATACTGTGGAACATCCCAGGCAATATCACCATGGAGAGAAGCAGGTGACGGACCCTCCACTAGAAAAGTTATACAATGCAACTTTAAAGTTAAAAAAAAAAGTGTATTTCACTGTGTATTGCAAAGCTTATTTGGATAGCAACGCAGTGGACTCAGCTATGTTTTATTTATATGGTCTTCAGGGCGGCACAAGTGGGACTCGACTTGACATAAAAAATTATAACCGAACCCCAAAATACACGACAAACTATCACAACGCGAGCTTCTGGACATCAAGGGATAGAGCCATCATTGAAGCTGCCCTCGAGGGTCCCCCAAAACGCAGGGAGACGTTGCCTGGGAGATGTGCCATTGGCTTTTTAATGGAAATCCAGAATGGAGGTATGCAAATGTGGTCTCCCCGGTTGATGGGGCGAGCAGGTGTAGGCGGGAGAATGAGGCCCGCCAGGGATCAGGGTATACGGCAGGAGGAGAAGCTAATGAAGTGGCAATGCTATCAGACCACAGTGGATGTCCTAACACTGGTGGAGTAACAAATGAGCTGTTTGGGAGCAGGGGGACATGGAATATACATCCATGGGAAATTGAGTCAGATCTTTATTTTTCTTCTCCATTTTTATGTGTTTATTTATTTTTTGGTCTTGTTGTGTGTGAGGGCGTGATGCTGCAATGTTTTGTAGTTCAATATGGGCTGCTGTCGTTAAGGGTAAGAATTGTTAGCTGTGGTTTTTGACGTTTGTTTATGGCGAGCTTGTTTCAGTCGCCCACCGTGTCGGTAGTCGTGGAGGGGAGAGAGGAGAGAAGAAAAGAGGGAGAGGGAGAGGAGGAGGCAGAAGAGAGAAAAGTAAGAAGAGCGAGAAGAGTGAGAGAGAGAAAAAAAGGTTAGAGAGGTGCGAGAGAGAGAGAGAAGAGAAAGAGGGAGAGAGAGGGGTGAGAGAGAGGAGGAGAAAGAGATGCAGAGAGAGGGAGGGGGGATGGAAAAAGAAGAGAGATGAGAGAGAGAGAGAGGGAGAGAGAGAAAGAGGGAAGGTAAGAAAGAGTGAGAAAGAGAGAGAAGAGACAGAGAAAGAGAGAGAAGAGAGCAGGGGTGGGAGAGAGATGAGGAGAAAGAGATGGAGAGAGGAGAGGGGGAGAGAGCTGGAAAGAAAAGAGAGAGAGATGGAGAGAGAGAAAGAAGAGAGAAATGGAGAGAGAGAAAAAGGGAAGGTGAGACAAAGAGAGAGAGAGAGAGCAATAAAGAGACAGAGAAAGAGAGATAAGAAACAGAGAAAGAGAGATAAGAGACAGAGAAAGAGAGAGAGAGAGAGAGAGAGAGAGAGAGAGAGAGAGAGAGAGAGAGAGAGAGAGAGGAGAAGAGGGTGGGAGAGAGAAGAGGAGAAAGAGATGGAGAGAAAAGGAGAGAGGGGGAAAGAGAGCTGGAAAGAGAAGAAAGAGAGATGAGAGAGAGGAAAAAGTGAAGGTGAGACAAAGAGGGAGACAGAAAGACACAGCAATGAAGAGAGAGAAAAACAGATAAGAGAGAGAAAAGAGAGAGAGAGAAGAGAGAGGGGGAAAGAGAGAGAAGAGCGACAGTGTGTCTGGTTAGTAGCTCACTCTAGATGACTCAGGGCCTGGAGAGCAACTTTGAAGTGGTCGGATAAAGAACAAAGAAGGAGAGAAAAGACTGCAGGTATAAACATAATGACATATAGTAGTACACTCACTGACAATCTCAAGTACAGATGAAGTTTAAAGGGCCGTATTAAAGGGCCCATATTACACCATCTTATAATGTTGTCATCAAAAAAATATGAGTTTTTGTTTCATTCACACATGTTTAACACACAAACCCTGCACATTTCGGCTGATTTCTTCTCTCAAACAACTCCCTACACTTTATTTGAATCATTTGGATGATTTCAGATGTGGAATGACCTATCTCCACTAAATAAAAAGTAAAAGGTAGCTGTTATCTTGGAAACTACCTCTCTATGACATCACGAGGTGGAAGAGAGCATTTTGAGCTTTGGAGACGTAAACAGACTATGATTACTCAAACATGTGTGAATGAAACAAAACAACTCCAAGTATGTTTTTGAGGGTGAGGTTACCACATTATAACATGGCTTAAAGCTCACAATAGTCAATTCTGCATAATATACTAGGACCTTTAAAGTACAACATAAGCAGACTACCATATTGATCTAAAATGGTGTAATAATAGAAACAGGTATATTAATTTGATTAACTTCAATATTTTAAAACTGACAAGCCACTCCTTCTTTGCAACATTTCACCATAGCAACTAGTGGATTTTCATGAAATTATTTTCGAAAAATCAATACTAGATAAGTGTATGACTCTTAAGTCTTATTTTTAATATAATAATCGTAAGTACAGAGCAGTGGGTGGAGAGAGGGGGAATATGAAAACAAAAATTTTCATCTACCCCCTGCCTTTAAGCCTCAAAAACTCGATTACTCAAACATGTATGAATCAATCAAAGTACACACAAGCAATGATGAGGGAATGCATGATTATAGTGTGATTAAAAGTTCAATTTTGCTAATATGTCTCTTTTGGCTAATCCATTCATAACCTCACCATCTCAGCTTAACATGGCAAATAAAACTTTTAGCAAAACTCGATCTAAGTTCATCTAAACTATATTCTCCTCAATAGAAGCTTTCCATGGCTGTCTTTTGTCTGTTCTTCCCTCTGTCAACACAAGGCTTACAGTGGGGAGCTTGTCATGTGGGTATTCAATTGTTCCATTTTCTGCTCTACACAGCAAAGCAACTTCATTTTCTGCCTAATCAAAGTCTTTGAGCAAACCTCCCCGGACCAGAAGCGTAGACAAAACTTCTTACATAAGTCTGTATGTCAGGACAGAGGCAAAATGTCAGAGTGGGAATTTCTATTGTTTGGGACAGGGATTCTTAAGGACAAAGCTGCGTAGATGAGTGAGCTAGATAGCATTGAGTTTGTGCAAACTTGTAGAAGGTGGAGAAAATGTGAATATTGTTATTTCCCATATTACACTATTTTCTGATCTGTTATGTTGTTTCCTCATCAAAAACATACCTGGAGTTGTGTTTTGTTTCATTCAGACATGTTTAACACACAGACTCTGCATATTTAGGAGTTCTTCTCTCAAACAGAAAACACTGTTGCACCTGGTGATGTCATGTGGTGACACAGGAAGTGCTCCACTGTGTTTTACACTCCACACACCTTCACTAGAATCATTTGGATGATTTCAGACCTGCAATTGCCAATCTCAACTAAACAAAATGTTAAAGTAGCTCTGTTAACTTTAAAACTACCACTACATGACATCACAATTCTTTTTATTTATTTATTTTTTCCAGTGTTATATCACCCATTCCTGATAGAAAAATACACAGGACCTCAATAAACGATCATAAAATACAGTGGTATAACCGTTCTATCGCAGTTCACTGTTTGCGGCCTAGTTGTTTCGCGGATTTTTTATTTATTTATTTATTTTTATAGTGTAACTTTTTTTTTAATAGTGTAACATTGTGTTCTGCGTCCTGATTGGCTAAGAGACTGTAGACCTTTGCCGATTGATAGATGGGGGATGCAGGGGGGACCGGGACTAGACCAGGACTAGACCAGGACTAAACGTGGACTAAACCAGGTCTAGACCAGAACTAAACCAGGTCTAGGCCAGGTCTAAACCAGGTCTAAGCCTGGACTGGTCCTGGACTAAACCAGGACTGGACCAGGTCTAGACCTGGACTAAACCGGGACTAGACCAGGTCTAAACCAGGATTAAATCACCCCGTGCGGCTCTTTGCTGGTTTCGTGCGGCTCTTGCGTTCGTTTGTACGTGTTCAGTTTGTGGCTCGGGCTGTGAGGAGAGGGAGGCATGGTCCGGGCGCTGCGGTTCGATCTCGTGCTCGCAGCCCCGGCCTTGCGCCTGTCGTGCTGCTCTGTCACGGATTTGACCACGCGCACTTCTCCAAGGGGTTGGTGCGCGTCGCATCCCGGTACGTGGCAGTGAGCGCGGTGCTTCCTGTGGATCCAGTGACTCATGTCTCCGCTCCCCTCGCACGTCCGGCGGGGCTCCCGGCGGAGCCCCCACGCTTCACTATTAATACATTTTGTTGAAAATCTACGAAAGTTTGAGTGTTTAAATGAGGGAGAAATGTGAGAAAACGTTTTACAGCCTTACAGCCTTAAAACATGTATAATAATTGTAAAATATAAAGCTGTCCTACTTCGTGGATTTCACTCATTACGGGTTATTTCTGGAACCTAAGCGGATAAACGAGGGACCACTGTACTACATGTAGAAATGTTAAAGTAGCCAAAATAATGAAAGAAGCTGTGAAACAATGTCTGTCAGCTGCACATGTTCCTTTTTTTCCCCCAAAAATATTTTTTATTTAAAGTTTTCAAGTTTATGTAGTATGTAGTAAGGAAAAAACAAATGCTAACTTGGGGCACTGTTCACAGTTCAACTCTTTTTGTTTATAATCTGTCCATTTTGTCCAACATTTAATGAAGGTATAGTCATAAAAAATATATATATATATATACACTCAACAAAAATATAAACGCAACACTTTTGTTTTTGCTCCCATTTTTCATGAGATGGACTTAAAGATCTAAAATTCATTCCAGACACACAATATTACCATTTCTCTCAAACATTGTTCACAAATCTGTCTAAATGTGTGATAGTGAGCACTTCTGCTTTGCTGAGACAATCCATCTCACCTCACAGGTGTGTCACATCAAGATGCTGATCTGACATCATGATTAGTGCACAGGTGTACCTTATACTGCCCACAATAAAAGGCCACTCTGAAATGTGCAGTTTTGTCTCACAGCAAAATGCCACAGATGTCACAAGCATTGAGGGAGCGTGCAATTGGCATGCTGACAGCAGGAATGTCAACCAGATCTGTTGCACGTGCATTGAATGTTCATTTCTCCACCATAAGCCGTCTCCAAAGGCGTTTCAGAGAATATGGCAGTACATCCAACCGGCCTCACAACCGCAGACCACGTGTAACCACACCAGCCCAGGACCTCCACATCCAGCAGGTTCACCTCCAAGATCGTCTGAGACCAGCCACTCGGACAGCTGCTGAAACAATTGGTTTGCATAACCAAACAATTTCTGCACAAACTGTCAGAAACCATCTCAGGGAAGCTCAACTGCATGCTCATCGTCCTCATCGGGGTCTTAACCTGACTCCAGATCGTCGCCGTAACAGACTTGAGTGGGCAAATGCTCACATTCGATGGCGTCTGGCACGTTGGAGAGGTGTTCTCTTCACGGATGAATCTCGGTTTACATTGTTCAGGGGAGATGGCAGACAGCGTGTGTGGTGTCGTGTCGGTGAGCGCTTTGCTGATGTCAATGTTGTGGATCGAGTGGCCCATGGTGGTGGTGGGGTTATGGTATGGGCAGGCATCTGTTATGGACGAAGAACACAGGTGCATTTTATTGATGGCATTTTGAATGCACAGAGATACTGTGATGAGATCCTGAGGCCCATTGTTGTGCCATACATCCATGAACATCACCTCATGTTTCAGCAAGATAATGCACGGCCCCATGTTGCAAGGATCTGTACACAATTCTTGGAAGCTGAAAATGTCCCAGTTCTTGCATGGCCAGCATACTCACCGGACATGTCACCCATTGAGCATGTTTGGGATGTGCTTGACCGGCGTATACGACAGCGTGTACCAGCTCCCACTAATATCCAGCAACTTCGCACAGCCATTGAAGAGGAGTGGACCAACATTCCACAGGCCACAATTGACAATCTGATAAACTCTATGCGAAGAAGATGTGTTGCACTGCATGAGGCAAATGGTGGTCACACCAGATACTGACTGGTTCTGAGTCCCCAGACGTCCAATAGAGCAACAAAAAAATGCACATTTCAGGGTGGCCTTTTATTGTGGGCAGTCTAAGGCACACCTGTGCACTAATCATGATGTCAGATCAGCATCTTGATGTGGCACACCTGTGAGGTGGGATGGATTATCTCAGCAAAGCAGAAGTGCTCACTATCACACATTTAGACAGATTTGTGAACAATGTTTGCGAGAAATGGTAATATTGTGTATCTGGAATGAATTTTAGATCTTTAAGTCCATCTCATGAAAAATGGGAGCAAAAACAAAAGTGTTGCGTTTATATTTTTGTTGAGTGTATATATACACACACACACAATAAGGTCAAGCCAATGATTCACAGTAGGTGGGTCATTTTTTATTTAGCACCTTGTTATTGCTTATATACTGTATAAATATATCTCTATCTATCTAGCTATCTAAATAGATAGATAGATAGATAGAGATATAGATAGACAGACCCTTCTAAACTCCAGTAGTGTGCATATTAAAATTCCCATTAGTTTACTGACAATGTGCTGTCTTTTCACAGCCCCTTACAAAACCTGTGCAGTCTTTAAACCTGAGCTTCTACACATTCAAGTAATGGGCATTGCCATGACGACCAGGTGACCCATGCTCGCAATTAGGAGTCTCTAAGGCTGTGTGCTGTGAGCGTGCACAGATGCGGCGCATGCATTATGTAAAAGGCAGTCCCTGAGAAAGTGTGGCCCAACCCAAGCCCTGGCCTCCGCTCTCCTTTAATCTGATACATTTTTATCATGAGCCTGGTGAAGATCCAAACAAAGCACAGGGACATAAGGAAGCAGCGCACACCACATCTGTTTGGAGCCTGCAATGCCACCAACACAGAGTGCAATACAAAGACAGGGACAAAACTCAAACTGCATAAAGGAGAAGAGGCAAAAAAAAAAAAAAAAGTATTTCAATATTAAGTTTTGTGCCTCCAATTCCTATTCATGGCAGTGGAAACATAAGAGCCCCTGCTGTGTCTCTACAGCTGCAGTTAAAGGGAGTTTAGCCTGATTGTTTTGTTTAAGTTTGAAGCCAATGGTAAAGACAATGGCCTGAATATATTATAGAGATATCAGCCTGAACATTTCTGTGTGTGTGTGTGTGTGTGTGTATTTTTCTGACCTAAAAACATTCTAATATTAGTACTAATACTAATACTAATACTAATACTAATAAAACAGAATTACAATAGACTAGCTATTGATACTTTGCAGTGACATCATGCAGGGGGTGTTCTGCATTTCTATGGTGAAATGTTCAGCAATTACCATGGTGACACAAAGCGCACATTAGCAAACACAGAAAAAAGAAAAAAGAACTTTAAGATTGAAAATACAAACTGGATTTAAACAACACATTCGAGGAGGAGGAGGATTTATACTAAAGTTCATGGTCCTGTTTAAAAGTTTTTCCAACACAAAGGTGAGAGTGACTAACTCTCTAAGCGTTGGCTAAGTCTAGCTAGAATGTGATTGTAATTGTTTGAGTGAGAGAGTTGTTTAAGCACACAAATCATCTCAACTGTTGTAGTTCCAACAATGTCAGCTCTTTCTGGTTCAATTGTGTTAAAACAAAGCTCAGATTAAAGTCTAACTTGATTAAAAGAGTGTCAGACAGAGCAGAGCCTCCAGTTAGCACCACACCCCAGGGAATGTTGATGACATCAGCTAGTATCAATACTCCGCCAAAGCATCACACTTTAAACCCAAATCAAAATGTAGCCAACACTCAAGCAGTGCAGTGAGTGGACAGAGGCAGTTACCTGAGAGTTTGTTCTGATGTAGGAACTCCATCTGCAGCTTCTGTCCGGCACGCTGGGCAAGCAGGTACGGCGTGGAGTGACCGGGGTCTCCTGTGGCGCACATGACGTCAGCTCCACTAAACACCAAACTCATGGTGGTCAGGACATCAGAGAGGACCACAGCAGCACACAGAGCCTACACACAACAGAGAGTATTTTCATTTAGGTCAGGGTTTTTTTCACTGCCTGAGGGCTGGATATACAAACATATTCATAGTGGAGGGCCACAGACTGGTGCTCAATACAGTAGGACTTAGATGCATTTTCCATAAGTTTGACAGAGCCTCACCACCTTTAAAAAGTTTTGTAACACACATTTTAGGTCTGTATCACAATGCAATGCCATGTTATTTAGGTTGATAGATACTATTTTATTTAAAAAGCACTCTCTATTATCATTTGGGGCAATGCAGCAGGATGTCACATCTGAAGGACTTGATCCTGAAACGTCACATTGTGGTGTCATTAAAATGTGTTTTTTTCTTTTGCACAATTTTTGTCTTTGGACCCTGTACACAGTCGCAACTTTTATTGAATGTCTCTATCTACCACCATCTGCAGCAGGATCCTTGGGGCCAAAAAAAAAAATTGGTCTAAGGGTCAGATTTGACTCTTTGGGCCATAGTTTTGGACCTTGGACACCTCATAGTTTATCAACCTTTTACAGCTCTTTCATGAAGAGCCCTCTCCCTTCCTCTGTCCTCTGTGAGTAATAAAAGCACCAAGATCCTCCAGGACCATAGATTGCCACAGTGAATTACTGTCGTCAAGAAAGCTGTGCATGTAATCAAACTTTAATAGAGATCAACATTTGGGTCATTTAATTGCTTGGGCCTTTTAAACAAGAGGTCTACTGTACTGTGGAACTTAGCTATCTGCAAGGAGACCAGCAGGTAAGGCCTGGTCAAGATCCATGTCTGATCTGTGGAGAGTTTATTAACAGTGAAAATATCTGTAAATGACTACAAGCGAGAGAGTCAGAAGGTCATGCAGACAGGTAGGTGTCTGAACTCTATTAGAAAAGACTTAATCCAGTAAAAGCTGCCATACACCACCATGAATAAAGTCATAAATGCGAAGTTTGTATTGAGTGTTTTTTCATGGTTGAACAAAAGCTCCCCTCTAGTGCCCACGGTGCTGCTTAAGGCACTTGGTCTGGGCAATCAGTCATAAAGGCTTCTGTGAGAGGTCTCTTGGGGAAGTTGCATTCAATTTCGCTTCCATAAATATATGCTGTTGACGATGAGATGCTCCTTTAATGGCGGAAAAACACCTCTGCTCATATTGAAAGCATCTCGCCAGGCAGATGTGCCTTGTTAAAACTATTCACCTGTTTCACCTTGTAAGCACACTCAGAGAAAACAAGATAAAAGAGGTAGAGGGACATAGCGGAGGAAAAGACTCTCTCTCTTTCTTTCCGTCTGCTTCTTCCCATCAGTGCGGTCAATGGATGTGACATTGTGCACCGTGACCTGAGACAAAGTGGATAAACTGGAGAAGAGCAGAAAATGGCAGAATTTCAAATAGTGGTGGGCCCAGGCTTTCATCGGACCTGGATCATGGCCGTAAGCTCCATCGATCTGCCACAAACGAGTCAGATCTGTCTCAAAGTGAGGTGCGTAACCAGGCAACAGACATACTAAAAGTGTTGTCAATAAAGACCAAAGGATATGAAGACATGGGGGCTTATCTCAGGTAATGTCCCATGTTGTCCACAGGAATGTCAGTGGGTGTTCAGAATAGAGAAGTACCGTGAAGGAGTTAAGTATTCAAAAGTTATTAAAAGTTTACTGAGGGCAGTGAGGAAGGCCATAACAAGAAGATGGCTCAAACCTTGGTATTGAAACGATACCAAGTACTTTGAGGGTAAAATTTTGATACTGATACTCGTTACTGATCTGATCTCAATATGTATACAAAAGACTTTCAATTAGAGATTGACCCATATATTATTTTTTCATGGCTGATACTATACTGTTTGAGATCAACATTTGGTCATTTAGAGCAGCCAATGGCCGATAAGCTCTGCAGATATTTGGGCTGATATAGAGGACAGATTTTGATCATTTTCCTCAAATGATGTAATTTAAATTTCCTACAAACTCACTCACAGCTTTTTTTTTAATGATAAAAGGAGAAATTCAATTTGTCAACTGGACAAAGTTTGTTTGGTCGAAAACGTTTCGCCGCTCATCCGAGAGGCTTCGTCAGTTCGTCTAGTTTAGCATACCTATTCAACCCTAACGGCCATCTCCACACCTCTGGCCCTGACCTGTCTGCCCTATTGTTTCTTTTGTCTGTTAGGGTTTGTCGTTAGGGTTGAATAGGTATGCTAAACTAGACGCCAGAGAAATTCGAAAAACAAAAGAGAGAAACTCAAAAACAAATTAGTTGAGATAGTTTCAGAATGATTTCAGTGTAGTGAGCTCCTCCCTGCAGCTAGGTATAAGCAGTGTCTAACCAACACTCGAACCAGAACTGACGAAGCCTCTCGGATGAGCGGCGAAACGTTTTCGACCAAACAAACTTCGTCGAGTTGACAAATTGAATTTCTCCTTTTATCATGGATTCTACCTGGACAACTAAGGGATTCTTCACGCATCTTTTTTTTTTTTTAACCACAAATCTTTAAGAGAGCAGTGTATCACCGAGAGAGGATACAATAAAAAGTATAAATATCAGCCTGATGTATCAGTTTCAATGGCCCTAATATGGCTAAAATTGATGCCTAGCCCCAAATTTTGCATTTGTTAATTTGCATTAGTTAAGTGCACAGTATTGTATTGATATATTGACTATGATATCGATACATTCCTATAATACAAATAAAAGCCAGGTGTAAGCCTTTTAAGCTTACTAACAATTTTACTTCCATCTACAGCCAAATATTTAATATAGAGCAAAGTCTATATATGATATTAGTATTACTTGTTGTACTTTCAACCAATACGTAACACACTCTAACCTCGACTATAACCAAATCGAAAATAAAAAAATCCATTACAGACTCAGTAATATAGTGGGAGTACTTTTCCATTTATGGCATTTATTCAATTAAACACATGTGTAACCTGCTTGAGTCGGAGTAACCACGTCCCACCTCAGTACTTAGTCCCTGCTTCAGCATCTCACACGATGGGGTCAGATTAACCTGGCCTTATTCTGTATCGTCTCTGGAAGTGACCTCCTGTGTCAGAGCAATTACTGCAGCCACTACAGTCCAGCCAGCGTGTGTGCGTGCGTGTATGTGTGTGTGTGCGTGTATAGATGTGTGTGCGTGTTCGTGTGCATGCACATATGTCTGTGTGTGTGATACAAAGGTAGTTCGTGTAATGATATAAGCAGCTCCTCTGACTCCCCCCTCTGTAGGTCAGTTGATCTACGGAGACACTGTGGAGGTCGCCAGGATATGAGCTTCTAATGGGGAACATGGGACTGCGGACGAGATCAGGGTACAGAGAGAGGGCGGGCACCAGGAACGCCCCGCCATCCCCTCAGCCCCCTGCGCATTCTATTAGATGCCATATTGATGCGGTCGGGCATAAATCACAGGCAGTTTTTATTTCATTACTCCAAACGACACTTAAAAGAGATTTACTGGATCTGTTGAGTGAGTTCTGTGACCCCTGGGCCAGTAACATGTATTAAAATGTCATTGGCAGATTTAAAAAAAAAAAAAAAAAAAGGTTCATATCTGTGAGTAATCTCTGTAATGGAGACAATTTCCAATGGGGCAAGGTTTAATATAGCTGTATCATGCCTCATACATTTGCAGATTAGTTAATTCTGAAAAGAAACTCAACAGCGTGTTAAATCTGTCTTTGTTTATGTTCAAATACTATTTTTACTAAATATAAAGATTGTACATTAATTTGCAGAAATTGTGGCCAGTGTTTGGAAGTAAGAAGAAGAAGAAGAAGAAGACAGACTTTATTCATCCCTGTAGGGAAATTATTTCTCTGCATTTGACCCATCCTTCAGGAGCAGTGGGCAGCTCGTCTTTCAGGCGCCCGGGGACCCATCTCCATGATCTTATTGCTTAGGCTTGGTCAGGACCTAAGCTGGAGGATTTTACCTGGAGCATGTTTTGAGTTGATGGGGGAAACCGGAGTGCCCGGAGGAAACCCATCCAGACACGGGGAGAACTTGCAAACTCCACACAGAAAGGCTCTGGCGACCCGGGGATCGAACCCAAACCATGCATGGAAACTCCACACAGAACACACACAGAATCAATCAATACATGAACAATACTCAGACTTAGACAAACTTTATTGATCCACAAGGGAAATCAAAACCATTGCTGAGATTTTTAGTACATCAAATGTAGTGCTTTTGATCAAGAATTTAGGTGATTTGAAGTGATTCAATTGATTTCTTATATTTTTTTTGTTGCTTTTGTGTATTTGTGTCAAAGTTACAATGTCAACTCAAATTAAATGTGCTAAAATAAAGTCTCAGACATTTTAGCAGGCCTCAAACCTTAAAGAAAGGTATTTTTTTTTTACTTTTCAGTCCAGATCTAAAATGTAGTGGAGTAGAAAGTAGAGATACACGATCTCAAATTTAAAGGTGCATTGTGTAACTTTTCTGGTGGAAGGTCTGTCAAATGCTTTTCTTCATGGAGATGTTATTGCTTTGTTTAGAATGTTTCACAGAATGACATTAAACCTTTCCATCTTCACAGAGACCAAACCAGACCAAGTTCCAGGTCTGTGGAGAGGCAACCCCACTCACAGTCAGAATGATTGTTTTTGTAGGTATTTTTGAGCTATAAAAAAACACCTGTAACTGAATAAACATAAAGTAGACTACTGTGGAAGAGGTAGAGCAATGACATAACCATAGCAACAAGAAGGCGACAGACCCCCAACCAAAAAGTTACATACAAAATGTAAAAATTGTACTTACGCATTGTACTTTTGTACTTCATTACCTTCAAACACTGACACATTTCTCTGCCCCCCCAACTAAAGCCTCAATAAAACCAACTCAAGCATTTCTGTAGTGATCCTAATCCACTTTTCCACTTAGCTCACACCTCTCTTTCTCTTTTCACTTTCTCCAGTCTTCTTCTCTGTGTTCAGGAAAACAAAACAAAAAACTGCAATGATCTGTAGAAATGCTGACAAAGGTGGAAACTTTGCTGGGCTTTTTACCTTTAACTAGGAATGTATCAAAAACTGAAATATTATACCACCAAAAGTCTCACAAAAATATCGTTGGCCATCACAATATATTCAATTACAAGTCTCTTTGCTTAAATTCATTGTTATGGTGGGGAAAAAAACAGACCATAATGCTTCGCTCTGTTTAAGTGAAGATTTCATGAAGAAATAATTGTTAATAACCATTTCTGAATGTTAGTTCTTGATGATGATAGACCCAAAGTCAAGGCATTTAAAGGTCTGTTAACTTGTTTCTATGAACATGTGATTGCTCTACCTGGAATGTTCCACAGTATGACATTAAATTCAATTACTGATGGGGTTTTTTTTAGCTCAAAAATACTTTACTAATACTAGTTTGGTCTAGTTTGGTCTCCATGGAGATAGAAAACATTCAACACCATACTGAGAAACATTCCAGATAAAGTAATAGCATTTGCATGAAGAAAAGCATTTGACGGACCCACAACCAAAAAAGTTACACAATGCACCTTTAAAAAGAAAAAGAAAAAACACAAAATATCATACCGTGAGATGCATATTGTGAAAATATCGAGATTTGGATATTGTTACTTCCCTACTTTGTACAGCAGGTCAAAAAGGAAGTGTGAGGTGAAGTTGTAAAAGCCTAAACCACAAACTGACAGAGCAGGCCCTGTGTTGATCTGCTTACACATGAGATCGATGGAACCTTCCCTGTAGCAGTTCTTCACATTCAGGCCAGTTGTGCGGACAGTACAGAGGTCAGCACCACTGGACTTTCCCCGGTTTAGCGGATTTAGCTAATGGAGTTTGTCAGCTCCTGATGGAGCTGTCAAAAAGAGGAGTGAACTTGCAAAGCATCCTCACATCACACTACTAAAAGTGGTACCAAGTGAACCTGGTGTTATATTTACAGGTAAAAGAAATAGAAAAGATTATGCTGCCTGTATGATGGCTGTGATACTGTAAGAGATAAACTGTAATGGTTTACAGATGAATCTGAGCAGGCTGGTTGAATCATATTTCTGGTGATATATTGCGGTCTGTATAGGGATAAGATGACATTTGTAATATTGTGATAGAACTGTGTGTACATTGCAGCTGAAATTAAGGAGAAAAGGGCAGGCGGACAGAGACTGTGGCTAACTGCTACTGCTAAACCCTAGCACAACTTAAAACATTTACTGTGAATATTTTAGCTATAACTTAATAACTTATACATTACTTGTATACATTATATATTACAGCATCTTGGGTACCCAGTAAATAATATTGTTATTAGGGATGCATCAATCCAGCTTTATAAAGTGATCCCAGTGTAGGGATTGAAAATGCAATTTTTTTTAATTATTTTTTTCAAAAAACACAGTAAACTACTTACAAAATGTATCCAATTGTGTTTTGCAACTTATTTATACTTCAAGTGACTACTGAACAGCTTTATATGAATTCAAGTTCAAACATTATGAGACATCTTACTGTATCCAATTAAACGAGATCGGCTGAAGCGATATCATGAAAGCGATACCTGATCCAGATTCAAACATTTTTCTGGATCAGCACTGATATTCGATACCAGTATCAGTATCTGTATCAGTGCCTTCCTAATTGTTATTAGGAAGGCACTGATTTTAATGTGAAGCATTTTGTTCACCTTGAGTGTTGTAAAGGGATCTATAAATAAAGATTGTTTGATTGACTGGTTCCAGATTTTCTTTTATATTATGCCCATATTAACATATTTTGAAATGTCTTGGAGCAAATAAAACTACACAACACATGATCTGCAACTGGACAAAGTTGGTCAAACAAATAAGCCTGACTAACTCACAGCCACATAGAGTAACTAAACAGATCACAAGATCTCAACATAAGATAAGATAAGATAAGATAAGATAAGATAAGCCTTTATTGATCTCACACAGGAGAAATTTACTCGCCACAGTAGCTCCAGGACATTTGGACAAGAGGGAAAAAGTGCATGCAGGCAGGGAGGGGATAAAGTAAGTAATAAATAATATAAATATTAATACGTAGTAATAATAATAATAATGGAAAATAGTAATAATGATAATAGTAACAACAAGCAACATCTAGTTCTGATCAGCTTAAGTTTGTGTCTCTTGAGAACATAAACCACAAAAAGTCCTTAAATGTAAAATACTATACATACTTTAATGAGTAAAATGGTTTTAATGGTTCTATATACGCAAAATTGACTATTGTGTGTTTTTAGTCATATTAGAATGTTGTTATCTCATCAAAAACATACCTGGAGTTGTGTTTTGTTTCATACACAAATGTTTGAGTCATCCCTGTTTATTACTCTGTTCAAAAGTTCAAAGTCAGCTTTATTGTCAAAAACCTTATGTACAGGTTGCACACACAGGATTTGAAATTGCAGCGCTCCCTAGGCCCACAGTGAACATAAAACATCTGATAAACAAGACAAACACAATGACTAAAACATCACATACACCCGTACCAAAAGTAGAGTAAACTCGTATATAATACAAATATGTAAAAACAGCAGTGTAGCGTAATAAAGCTCGAATTGTGTCATTTAAGCAGCAGTGTCAGTGTCATTTAAGTGTCCTTTAAGCAGCAATGCCATTGGGGGAGGGAGGGCAGGGCAGGGAGAGAGTTCAGCATCCTGACAGCTTGGTGGATGAAGCTGTCTTTCAGTCTGTTTACATCTCCAAAGCTCAAAATGCTCCGTTCCACCTTGTGATGTCATGGCGTGGTACTTTTCATGTTAACTGCTATTTTTTTTACCTTTTGTTCAGCAGAATTGGCAATTCCAGGGCTGAAATTATCCAAGTTTAGTGATGGTGTATGAAGTTTAAAAACACAGTTAAGCACTTCCTATATTACTACATGACATCACAAGGTGGAACAAAGTGTTTTCTGTTTGAGAAAAAAAACTCAGCCTAAATAAGCATGGTTTGTGTGTTAACCATGTGTGAATGAAATACAACTCCAGGTATGTTTGTGATGAGGAAACATTATAACATAGCGTAATGGACCCTTTAAATATTCACCTGGTTGAGTTGCTCCATGGAGTCGTACTCCTCCACTCTGCAGTACTTCCTTTCTCTGTACTTCCTGCGGACGAAGGTGGCTCTCAGCTCGGCCGATGCAGCAATGTAGAGCTCCTCCTCAGCGGGTAGGTTAGCCGCCCAAAAACTGTTGGCTTTCTGGTTTCCCACCTCCAGGAACAACTGTGGGGCAAAGAGGGCACATGGGGTTTTCAATATTGATTACTGGCCCAGTGTTTGCCCATATAACTAAAGGTTGCTGTTTCTACCCCAGCTCTGACCAGTACATACTGTTGTTGTGTAGTTTAGCAAGACACTTCACTTAGCTGACCTGTGTGCATGAATCTGATGTATGAGTGACTGACCTCAGTGGGGCACAGCCATGTTTACACCTCTACTACATGGCAACTGTGAAATCCAACACAGAATAAGGGGAGTGTAAAGCAACTACAGAAAAGCACCAGGTAATTCTGTGCAATAATTTCAAATATTGTAAAATGATACTTTTAAACCTTTAATATATAGTTACTACTTCTACTATTATTGATGCCCTCATTATTCCTTCATTACACCCTTTAAATTATACTGCATCTCTCCTTTGCCCACCTATCCAACCCCCATCACTTCTCTGCCCAACGACCAGCTCTCCAACGCCCAACTCTCCTCCGCCCCCTCTTTTTCACCCATCTCTCCTCCGCCTATCTTTCCGCCACCTATCGCTCCTCTCCTCCACCTCTCTTTTCCACCCATCTCTCCTCCACCCACCGCTCCCCCGCTCATCTAGCCCCCATCAATCTCTCCTACGCCCATCGCTCCTCTCCTCTGCCTCCCTCTTTTCCATCCATTTCTCCTTTGCCTACCACTCCTACGCCCATTGCTCCTCTGCACATCTTTCCTCCACTCATCACTCCTCTTCTCCACCCATTTCTCCTTCACGCATCTCTCCTCCACCCACCTCTCCTCTGCCCATCTCTCCTCCACCCATTTCTCCTCCACCTAGGGTGACCACCCGTCCCGCGTAGTGCGTGATTGTACAGCGTTTGAAGCCCAATTTATGCGTCCCGCAAATTGAGACCAAAAAAAAAAAAAGTGGTTGCTCCATCTCCCCGAGCGCCACAGGCAGCCAAACGAACATTACTGGACAATTCAGCACGCCACAATAAACTTTTACCAGTGTGCGGGCCGCGCCGGCTTCTCACAGCAGCCTGCGCGCCCGTCTGGAGCCGCAAACACTGCGGCGCCACCAGCGCACACAGCTTGTAGACTTAGACTTGGGCAAACTTTATTGATCCACAAGGGAAATTGTTTTGAGTACGGTAGCTCACTCATCAAATATAGTATATGATATGTAACAGAGGGTAAAAGAAAAAACAACAACAGCGCAACAGTGCGTACCCTGGCGTCCCAGCGTGTATCACAGAGCAGGTTAAACTTTATAAAACATCCTACCTGTCCGTCTGCCTCACGTCAGCGCGCCGCTCCTCGCCTTTTCACGCTCTCCCTCCTCCTGCTCATAGCCCACATACGCTCCCTCCTCAATGCACTCTGATTAGAAGTGCAAGGATGAAACACGAAGCAAAAACTAATCTAAATTTATGTTACGGTGTCCGCACAGAGCAGGTCTACCGCGACATGTGGAATTTTACCTAATAAAATGTGCACAAATGCATCTGTTTGTCACGACATGCGTTTGGTAAATGTGTAAGAGAAGGTAATGACAAAAAATGTACAGAATGTACATGAAGTTGTGCAACAGGCATTGTACATGTAAAGAATTGTCAATATATGTATAAATAAATAAATGCTTTGCATGTCACAACCAATACCTGTGAATAAAATGTGGTTTGTGCTTTGATTTACGTTTTCACTTTATTTTATTATTTGTAAAATTTTGTGAGAAGGTAGTGCAAAGTGGGACCATCAAGAGAAGGAAAGGGAATTTTTCCCTCAAAATGGGTGGTTGACATCTTAGTTTTATTGGCTGGAATGACTCCAGATTGCATTTCAGAGCATGTAGAGTTCAAACATTTTCCAGAGGGGCATGCCCCCGGACCCCTCTAGCTTTTCGGTGACTTTCAACTTTTTTCATTACTGGTCACTTTCATCCCTGTGACTAACAAAGATTCTAGAGGGCTACGCTTTGATAGGTTATCAACTTGTTGCTGTTGTCATGACAGTGTCATGACCGTGTCAGAGCCTGAAAATAGATTAAATAGCTGAACTAAATCGTAAGTGGAAGTGCTTCTGTCAATTCATTGAATTTTCAAAATATTATGAATCTTTATTTACAAAAATAAATACATTTTAAAAAATAGACATTGGGTGGCTATTCTTGTGCATACATTAACAATTACACATGTTTATGGCAATAGGGCATTATTAATATACCATGTATGTGCTAGAAATGGGTGAACCACGCCGGGCGGTGTCCCACATTGTCCCTCAGAAACATACCCCTTGTCCCCCCTTGGGCTTATTAGCAGGTGGTCACCCTACCTCCACCCATTTCTCCTCCCCCTATCACTACAGAAGCTGTTGTCAGTCACCTATGCTCTAAGCTATCTGAGATATCGAGCGCACAGCACTTATGATGCGTCAGAGAGCGCAGCAAAAAAAATATAATTTTTTTCAGACAATTTTGCTGCATGTGCCTCTCAAAATTCCTCTGGATTTCCAACCCCTGATCTATGTAATGATTAATAGAGACTCAGGAACTGAAAAATGGTTCAGGTACCATGCTTCACAACAATTCTCAAAGAGTGTACCTCCACCAGCTCATTACTCCATATGCTGCTGTCCAGTTTCATGCTGCGGACCTTGGAAATACTGGGACCGAGGGAACGGTGCTGCCCTGAAACAGAAATGGAAACACATTTGACACATTTAAAAACAGCCTATGTTTTTACACAAATTAAGACATACGTAATTTCCCCGAACATCTCTTTAGTGTACCAGCAAACTCACTCTAAATCCCAGTGATGGAATAAATAATAAAGCAGCAGGCAGTTAAGAGACGGAGAATCGGAGCGTGACTTTCACAATACACGCGCTCAGTCCCTTCAGCTCGCTCTAATTAAAAATGAAAGCACAGAACGAGGCCTATTAATTGCTAATGAATCGTGAGTAATTCATTGTGTTTGCTGGTCGGCCTGTTTATTTGGGTGACGGGGGGCTGCTGGGGGTGCCTACGGCCAGAGACAGGTCAGACATCTATAATATATAAGAGAGAATCGAGGCATATACAGTATGTGCAAATGTGACAGATGTCCAGTGAGGATAACGCTATAGTTTATTTTTTAAAAGGTCCTATATTACACAAATTGCACTCTTGTGAGATTTAAACCATGTTATAATGCCGTTACCTCATCAAAAACATACCTGGATGTTGTGTTCTGTTTCATTCTGACATATTTAGGCCCACTACATCTCCAAATCTCAAAATGCTGTGTTCCACCTTGTGATGTCATGATACACTAGTTTTCAAATTAACAGCTACCTTTTATGTTTTGTGCAACAGAGATAGTCAATTCCAGGGCTGAAAACATCCAAAAGATTGCAGTGAATGTGTATAGAATTTAAAAATACAATGGAGCACTTCCTGTACTACCACATTACATCACAAGGAGGAACAGGGTGTTTTCAGTTTGAAAGAACTTGAATTTGCAGGATTTGTGTGTTAAACATGTGTGAATGTAACAAACAAAGAAACAAACAAACAAACAAAAACTCATGTTTGTGATGAGGAAAAAACATTATAACATAGATTAGAAAATAGCCTAATATGGGCTCTTTAAAAGGTGCATTGTGTAACTTTTCAAATTTTTCTCCATGTAGATGTTATTGCTTTGTCTGACATGTTTCACCGTATGGCACCTTTTTATCAGTATGGAGATCAAAGAAGGCAATTTATTGGTCAGATCTGTGGATGCAACCCCGCTCACAGTCAGAATGCCTGTTTTTCTTGGTGTTTTTTGAGCTATAAAACCACCTGCAATTGAATAGATGTAAAGTAGATCTGTTTAATGTCATGTTGTGGAACATTCCAGGCAGAGCACTGGCGTATCCATAGCAACAAGTAGGTGATGGACCTCCAACCAAAAAGTTACACAATGCATCTTTAAGCCTGATGTTATAGGCACTGATTTTGGTCACAACAGTAACTGCCCTATATTTGCCATTGCCTTTCTGTACAATTCTCCCTTTGAGCTTCACGCTGCAATGCTGTAGGTGACACTATAAATAGCAGGGTTCCCCATTCACCCTGTAGTCATATAATTGTGCATGAAACCGGCATTAAAATGTCAACCACTGATGGATTATGGGGTGTTTAAATCAGGTTCCTCTAATCCCAAAAGTAAAAGGGACAACGCAGACTTCAGTATTGGAGCAGAGATCTCCCACTTGGCGCGGGGGTCTGAAGAGGCAGATTCTGTCATTTTTGCTGGTGAACAAGTGAAAAATACACCTCTTGCTGTTTTTGCACCATCCACTCGAGGCATAACGCGCCCCAGGACCATTTTCACTTGTGTAAAGGTAATGAGGCTAAAAATGTGCACGTGCTCCTGACAATGCAAGGAAAACTTCACCTACTAGTATACAAAGCCTGCTGTAAATGTCTTCAATTTTTTTTAGACTAAGACAAACTTTATTAATCCACAAGAAAATTTAGAACATGTAGGAACAGATTGGTTGATTGGGAAAAACAGATTTTTTTCCCCAAGTATTTAAGCCTTGAGTGTTGACCCAGCACAAATATATTATATAAGCAGCTCTTGGGATGAAAATAAGTCTGCCATGTTCCATCTGCATTTAATTATAAAACGTCTTATTGTCAATAATCAGGAAGTGCATGTTAGCATGCTAGTTGTTGTTAGACTCAGATTTAGGCAATGTTTATTGATCCACAAGGGAAATTATTTGGTCACTGCAGCTCACACAACAATCAATCAATCAAACATTATTTATAAAGCGCTTTTCATACAAAAAAATGTAACACAAAGCGCCTTACGGTGATTAAGGATTAAAAGATTGACTTTTTATTGATCTCACACAGGAGAAACCGTTTTCTGCATTTGACCCGGGGACATCCACATGATTTTGTTGTTTAGGCTTGGTCAGGACCCAAGCTGGAGGATTTTACCTATGGCGCATGTTTGGGTTGGTGGGGGAAGCCGGAGTGCCCAGAGGAAACCCACCCAGACACGGGGAGAACATGCAAACTCCACACAGAAAGGCTCGGGCAACCCGAACCTTCTTGCATGAGTGCTAGCCACTCAGCCACTGTGCCGCCAACAATAAAAAAACAAACAAACAAACAAATGAAAGAACAAATAAACAAACAAACAAATTAAATCAAAGGCCAAGCTAAACAGGTGAGTCTTGAGCCCACTCTTAAAAACATGAACATTCTCTACAGCCCTGAGCTCCTCTGGCAGGCAGTTCCATAGACGAGGGCCGTAGTACTGAAAAGACGTCTCTCCGTGAGTCTGTGTCCTGACTTTGGAAATGACCAGGAGCTGCTGCCGGAGGAGCGCAGGGCCCGTGAAGGTTCGTAAGAAAAAAGCAGTTCTGAAAGATAAGAAGGCCCAAGACCATTAAGACATTTAAAAACCAGTAAAAGAACTTTAAAATCTATCCTGAAACTCACAGGGAGCCAATGCAGTGATTTTAAAACCGGTGTAATGTGGTCCCGCCCTCTGGTCCTAGTCAGGACATGTGCTGCTGAGTTTTGTAATAATTGCAAACCTGAAATACTATTTTTGGGAAGACCAGAGAGCAGGGCATTACAGTAGTCTATACGGCTGGTGACAAAAGCATGAATCAGTGTCTCCGTATTGGCCTGAGAGAGAATAGGGCGAACACTGGCTATGTTTTTTAGATGATAGAAACCTATTTTTGTGATGTTCTTGATGTGTGGGATAAAAGTCAGCTCAGAGTCAAAAATTACACCCAGGTTTTCTTGAGGAGATGGGTTAAAGATCCCATGACATGATACTTCTTGATGCTTTTATATGGCTCCTTAATGGTTCCCTAATACTGTAAATGAATCCTTCTTCAAAATCAACACTCAGTGCATGAGAAAGAGAGATAAGATGAGAAAGGGTCATAAATGTCACTCTGGAACACTCCATTATGGGCGTTGTTGCTTGAATGCAAATGAGGAGGACAGAGATGGCCTATAGTAGGGGGTGGGGGCGTGGCCAAGCTCTCCGCTTCGCTCTGTGACCCACTTCCGTGTTCTTGCACGGGGGGAGAGATGAGAACCCTTCTATTGAAAAATAAACACATTTCCACAGAAAATAAAATTAAACCACTGCTGTTTCAGATATCCACAGGCTTAGATAAAGGACTTCTGAGCCTAGAAACACTCGCAAGTTCCTCCAGGCAAATAAAAAAACGTATTTCGCGTTGCGTAGCTCCTCCGCAGTCCAAACTCTCTGGGCGTGATTTACAGAGACGCTGAGTACAGACAGACGGGGGTGGAACTGCATTTGCATTTCTTTTTTCGAGCTGACGTCAATAAGTTTCCTTGTTCAAAATCGCCCGTTTGAGCTCAGATTTTTTCTAACGCAGAAAAGCATCGCAAATGCTCAGTTTAGACATTTCGCAACTTTTAACCATGGGGGGGGGCCTAAACAGGGTAGGGGAGCTCACATTAAAGTTCAAAAACCTCAGAAAGTGAAAATTTCCTGCCATGGGACCTTTAAAAGACTGTGCTTGTAGTTTGGATAAAAGTTTCTCTCTCTGGGCCTCAGGACCAATGACTAAAACCTCAGTTTTGTCCTGGTTAAGCTGGAAAAAGTTTCCTGCCATCCAGGATTTGATATCTAGAATGCATTCAAAAAGAGCATCCATTGGCCTGGTGTCATCAGGAGACTTGAAAATGTAAAGTTGCGTATTGTGAGATCTATTCTTTTATGCTTGAAGTGTTCTTCATATTCTAGTCTTTTATATCTCTGGGTTTTAAGTTACTTACTGTGGGAACCGTCTCACCTCACCATTTGTTTCTCCATATGGTGTATACATCAAGTGTGGCTATAGGTTATAAAAGGCTGTAAACTAATTTGAGGTGTGACCCTTTCCTTTGGGTTGTATACACAGGGGGCTGTAAACAGCTAATGCTACATTTACTGTGGGGTTGTGTTGTGACAGTTGTTGTCTGATTGGCTGACCTCACTATTGGACACTCTGCATAGTTAAACTATTCTCCTATAGGGTACCGGTTGGTGATGTCATAAATATTCAACAGTGTACTGTATTTAAAGACAGCCCCTTGTGGTGTTTGTGTGTGTGGGTGTGTGTGTGACCTGAACCCCACTGGGGTTCTCTTCATGTCCCTCTTCATGGCCGACGTCTCTCTGCTAAGCTGTAATATGGATGCTGATGCCTGATGTCACCATTCTGTTTGTACTCTGCTATTTTTATATTAAAATGCTGAATAACCTCAATTTCGACTATGCCTTCCTTCAGACCTCCTTCTGACCCATTTTTTTAAAACTGACAGTATCATCTGCATAGCTGTGGAAGTTGATTCCATGTCTCCTGATGACACCACAATCACAAAGAGTAACGATAGTAAATGGTAATAATAAATTCAAAATAACAAGCAATAGTAGCAAAAGACTGGTGTCAAATATAGTAACAGAAATATATATATAAGAGGTAGGTAAGTAGAAACAGTGCAAATATGAAAAAATGATGAACAGGGCATAGGGTTGTCCATTATAGAAGAGTCAATTGTTTGTATAGAGTTGTATAGAGTAAGGCTGGGAATCACAGGGTCCATCACGATTCCAATACTCGATACATGGCTCACGGTACGATATTATCACGACATGGCGATACACGGAATAATTGATATACAGTGGTACCTCACCTTACGAAATTAATTCGTTCCAGAAGTGGTTTCGTAATGTGAATTTTTCGTAAGTTGAGTAGCTATTCGTTCCAAGTTTTTTTTTTAATAGTGTAACATTTTTTTTATAGTGTAACACTGTGTCCTGCGTAGAGACTGTAGACCCAGGACTAAACGTGGACTATACCAGGTCTAGACCAAGGTCTAAACCAGGACTGGACCAGGACTAAACCTGGACTAAACCTGGTGGATTAAAGCGCCGCGTGCGGGTCTATTTCCTGGTTTCGTTTCGAGTCACCGCTGAGGCGAGCAGCGAGGACTCCCCTCGGGACCGCACGCAGTCTGAGCGCATGAACGAACGCATGCAAGAGCACGGTGGTCTAATCCTGGTTTAGACCTGGTTCAGACCTGGCACGGTTTGAGCACGGGTCTCGTGCTCGCAGCCCCGCGCCGGGTCATGCTGCGCTATCACACACGTGTCCGCGCGCGCACACACCGCCCTCCCTCTTCCCCCCACACTTCACTATAAATACATTTTGTTGAAAATCTATGAAAGTTTGAGTGTTTAAATGAGAGAGAAATGTGACAAAAGTTTAAATCCAGTCTGAGAAAAGCGTATAATGTGTGTGGCTGAGCGCGCATTATTTGAATTTTTGAGATTTCGCGTTTCGTAACTTGAATTTTCTTTCGTATCTAGAGACCAAAATTTAACGTGAAGGCGTTTCGTAACTTGAAATTTTCGTTTGTTGGGTCTTTCGTAAGGTGAGGTACCACTGTACTGATACGCTGTGATATATTGCTGTTTTTTAAGAACCAAATACATTTTAACAAGATTTCTTTGTTAAACCACTACTTGTGCAAATTTCATGCAAAATACATTTATTTACAGTAATTAAATCAAGTGTATTGCAAAACAAGGTGCCTTCCGCTAAATAAGCAGCAAAACCTACAAAAATAATTGCTGAAAGGTACCAAAAATTATCTCGCAAATGTATCGATACAGTAGCCCATGATAATAATACCACCAAATTGTACCACCAAATTTAGTGTCACAACATTTAGATATTTTTGGACACCCCAAGTATGGAGTATGGTATGAATGTAGTCCTGTATCTCTCACTGTTTGAGTGGAGCTGGAGAACGAGCTCCTCTGCCCCTCTATAGTCTGGTGCAGTGGGTGAGCAGGAGTGTCCATGGTGGAGAGCAGTTTGTCCAGTGTCCTCTTTTTCAGACAGCATCAAAAACAACACACACACACACACACAAAAACTCGAAAGACTTCAGCTCCAATTAAAAACTGTCCCATTGACTCCTCCAGCTCTCAGTCTTGCCCATGTTTGTTTTTTTTTTTTTTGCCTTCGCATTAGGAGTCTGGGACCTCAGTGGTGTATAGAAGTGGACCAGCTTTTGAGAAAAACAACAGTATTTCAGGTATGCCATTGTTACTGAATACTTATTATCTGGGTCGACGTAACTTGAAAAAAAATATTAAAGGCCCTGTATTATGCTATGTTATAAAGTTGTTTCCTCATCAAAAATATACCTGGAGAAAGTTTTGTTTCAGTCACACATGAGAGTTCTTCTCTCAGACAGAAAACACTTCCACCTTGTGATGTCATGGTGTAATACAGGAAGTCCCCCAGTGTGTTTTTAAACTTCATACACCTTCACTACAATCATTTGGGTGATTTCAGTCCTGGAACTTCCTATCTCTACAAAAGAAAAGGTAAAATGTAGCTTAAAAACTACCACTTCATGACATTACAAGGTGGAATAGAGCATTTTGAGCTTTGGAGATACAGACAGACTAGTAATAATGGGTTACTGAAACGTGTGAATGAAATAAAACAATTCCAAATATGCTTCTGATGAGGCACAACATTCTAGCATGACTTAAAGCTCACAAAAGTTTATTTTGCGTAATACAGAACCTTTAAATAAAATAAACATAAAATAAACATACATACATACTATATAAATGCTATTCTGAAATATTTTACAGCAGTCCTCGTTTAGTCCTGGTCTAGTCATGGTTTACTCCTGGTTTAGTCCTGGTCTAGTCCAGTCCTGGTCTAGTCCTGGTCTAGTCCTGGGGGGTATTCCACGAAAGCTACTAAGCGCAAAGCCCGGCTTTGTTCGTCAGTTGGCGCTAGGTTAAGTGAGAGTTCGGTTCCACGACGCTCGCTAAACTTAGTTCCCGCTGAGTTACTGGGGCAACATGGTCTTAGCAGATAGTCTGCTCGCGGGGAGGCTAAGTTCTGTCTTAGTTAGGCCGTGTCGCAGAGAATACGTACCTGACGTAAACAGAGTGTCAAACAAACAGTTCCGCACACCTCCCGCATGAGTATCTGTGTTGTCCGAAAACAATATCAGCAAAAAAAAAGAAATTACCTTACATTCTTGGTTCTTGACAATTCTCCGGTAATCTAAACATATGCTTTTGAACCGCTGTCTTTACGACATTAACATATGGAAGAATTCCACCAATAGCTTAAAGAGAGGCTTTGGTCGAGTGGTTATGTGCTTTGACTCTCAAGCCGGCGACCGGGGTTCGATTCCCGCTATTGACCTATTGATGCCCAAGTCAAATTTTCACGCATTTCTATTTGCAACATATTACAGAAATGGAAATAAATTTAACCTACAATTATTGTTATCATCACATAACTTATATCAGCTGGGCCTAACATCACTCTCACTTGACGACATTCGACACTTTATATTTTATGTGACATCTCTATCAAAGAATACAGTTACAGGTAAACCTTTACTTTTAGAACAAACTGTTTGATTAGCACCAAGATTAGCACTAGTCCTGGTCTAGTCCAATGATTCAACAAATTTGCTTCAGAGATGCTCGTGCAAGTCTCTTTAATGAAATCCTATTTATCAATTTCCATCAATAGGCATAAAACAATAAAAGACATTAGGTATGACATTCTGGTGTGAGGCCACTGCTGGAGGACTGCTGAGGGTCAGGCAAGGCACTGCTGGAGGACTGCTGAGGAGGGTCCAAGTGTACGCCATCTTCAGTAACTAGAACACAAACATACTATTAAAATACAAATGCTTGGATCACAGCTGAGGCAAGCAGTAGTCTAGAGAATACCTTGAATATACTCTTCACGAGAACTCGCAGGAAGGATCTTTGATGGGGTCCCTCCATCAGTTACCTCCACCAGTGGGCGACCCCGGTTTAGGGCCAGTGCCAGCTCCTCTGCAGGTGAAAGGTTTTGAGGGGGCTCCCACCTCCTGTGGCTTGGTAGCTACTGTTCATTTTAAATTAAATTAAGGTACCATTTCAACAGTATTACTAATTTCACTGAATAATAATATTAATATTAGCCTACTTACCACTCTGCAAAATGTTTTTATGCTTTGTCTTTACCTGCAAAACAGTCCTCTTCACATTATTCCTGCTCAAAGACAAGATAACACAATTTAACGTATTAGTTGGCGCAAATACTTTTACACAGTAAAAATAAATTACAACTGACAAGACTGCTATACAAATATATAATAATTATACCATGAACTACCCACCGTGAGAATCGAACTCACAAACTCCCGCACCCCAGACGGAGACTTTACCCCTGCGCCACAAATCAGCGTTGACATGGATGGTGAAAAACAGACTTAGAAAAAAGTCAATGTCCAGCACTGTCATAGGACTTAACTTACGTATTTAAGCGCTCGGCGATCTTCTGCCACGCCATGTCTCTGGTCTTGGTTACCGCAAGTGCGTTGTAGAGTTCCAAAAGCAACTTCTGTTCTGATGCGCCGAAATAATCGGCCCGAATCTTCGACATGATCGCGTTTTCGACAGTCGCTTGTTCAGGGCTTCTTACCTTCCCCGTTTAGTCCTCGTCTAGGCCCGGCCTGATTAGGCCAGACTGAGCTTAGCTCTGACTAGGCGCAGCTGAAACGCGTTTGTGGAACAGGTTCAAGCTTTTGTCTAAGTTGTGTCTCAGCCAGGCGAGAACTTAGCACTTAGTCGCGGCTAAGTTTAGCCACGTTCGTGGAATACCCCCCTGGTCTAGTCCTGGTTTAGTCCTGGTTTAGTCCTGGTCTAGTCCTGGTCTAGTCCTGGTCTCGTCCTGGTCTAGTCCTGGTCTAGTCCTGGTCTAGTCCTGCTTTAGTTCTGTTTTAGTCCTGATTTAATCCCGGTTTAGTGCACAGGCTAATGTTGACACAAGCCTGCTTTCAATATCTCCATTTGATGCAGATATGATAATAATTATGACTCACCCCGTGTTGCAGTGTGTTTTCGGATAATTCACGTATCGTGTGTTTCGGAGCTAAATCACACACGAGCTGTACACGAGCTCCTGAGAAACGGACATGTCCCGAACCTGTCCCGAAGGTCTCCCGAACGTGTCATGTGTCCAAGTAGAAGTTAAAAGTCCATTTTCATGTCCTTTAGTGTCCTGCAGTGCCGCTTACATATGCACAAGCTCTTCACAGCTGATACGCGAACAGGGGAAAACACGTCGCCGCTTCTCGCAACGAGATTGGCTGGCGGGTAAACGTGGGAAAATATGTTGATTTATACACGCCCCGTTTCTTTCTGAAAAACAAGCTCTTCTCATTCTTCTCGTCATGCGAAAATAGAATATAAACTCCGTATCAGTCAAGTGGTGAAGCACGTATCAATCCCACGTAATTCGTGCTGGCTGGAATCGTTAAGAGAATCGTTAGATAAACTGCTAATCGATTCCGTGGAATTGAAACATACGGAACCGGTTCTCAACAGGAACTGGTTCTCGATTCCCATCCCTAGTGACCACGGTTTAACTGGGTCAAAGCAACCCTAACACCCTTGTGGGCTTCTTCTCGTCATCACTAGCGATAATGCAAAGTGGGCCATGCTCTAATGTGATTGTATATGCTGATTTATCTTATATGGGTGGCCATAAGCTGCATGCATTTTTCCTAATTACAGGCAATCTCGTTAAATAATGTGTGTTTCAATGTGTTATAAAGACTATATTTGATGATGAACAAAGCACTACAGTAGCCCTCCTCTCCATAGTCAAAGAAAGGGTCATTAAAATTCACTATGTCTTAAACGAAAAGAGGAAAGTCCATCTTAGATCGTTTTCAACATTAGCCCTCTCATTACTCCACTCCTCTTCTTCTTGTTCAGCATTTTTCTTTATTGTACGTGACATGAGCGGGCTAATTAAAAGCCCAGTCACTCGTTGGTATTCAAAATGGACCACCAGCTAATTTAAGAAGCGTAGAATGGAGAGCGAGGACAGCTTTCTTAGTTGCAGATATTCACTGTCTCTCCCTCGCTCCTTCCATGTCTCTGTGTGTCGACAAAATGCAATATTAAACAGCCCTGCAAATGAAATCATTTAGGGCAGTTTGAAAAAAGGATGTGTGATATCTGATGCGTACCAATTACATGGACTTTGGAGAGGTGAGGTGGAGAATCGCATTAAAGCTCGAGGAGAAATCTCAGACCTAAAGAAAAAAAGTGGAGCGGATTGTGTAGGTGTAGCACCATGTGAAAAGAAGGATACACATCCGGCAGCAGCTAGCATGACGGCTGCTGCTTCATAATCAGGTTTAGCGGGTCAAAGAGCTGTTCGGGATCCCCAAGTTCTTGCCCGGAGCCTAATCTTTGTTGTCACTTGATCTGAGCGTCCAGCTTTAACAGATTACAGGAAATCTAGGACCCAATGCAGCTCACGTAAGTGTCTTATCACCTGAGATCTGATTCTGAAAGTGGGCTTGGGTTAGACACAGATACAGCTGGGGGGTATGACCAAAAATTTATATCATGGTACTTTACAAAATTATATCGGTGTCACGGTATTTGACTGTATTTTTTCATGTGCTAAGTGGATAGTAATAGCGTTGGTAATATCGTTCCACCAATGCTTTTCTTGTCGTCTGAATCGCGTTTTGTGTTGCAGTGCCAACTTGAATGTTCTCGGCAGATCTTAGTTTGCATTCTTCATATTCCAGGACATGTTTGTGAAGGTGTTCACCACTCAACACACACTGAGCTTCCACCGCTCTCATGCCACTGCAACAGTCCCCCTCTCAAACAATGTCCCGCGGCGCCACGTTCCGCCACTGTGTGTTCCTGATGTTTTGTACGCACACACTCACCAGTATTGGCATTCAGTGGTCCCTCGCTCTATCGCGGTTCACTGTTCGCGGCCTCACTGTTTCGCGGATTTTTTTTTTTTCAATTTTTTTTATAGTGTAACTTTTTTTTTTTAAATAATGTAACATTGTGCTCTGTGTCCTGATTGGCTAAGAGACTGTAGACCCTTGCCGATTGATAGATAGACGCTCCTCGCGCGTCCGGCGGAGCTTCCAGAGGCGTGTCTCCCCCCACGCTTCACTATTAATACATTTTGTTGAAAATCTATGAAAGTTTGTGTTTAAACGAGAGACAAATGTGAGAAAAGGTTAATTCCAGTCTGAGAAAAGCATATAATGTGTGTGTGGTGAGGCGTTTACAGCCTTAAAACATGTATAATAATTGTAAAATATAAAGTTGTCCTACTTCACGGATTTCTCTTATTGCGCGTTATTTCTGGAACCTAACCCCCGTGATAAACGAGGGATTACTGTATATGAAAAATTCATATCATTAAAAAAAAAAAAAAGAAACCCGGCATTCGAACAGAACAAGAATTTTGTGGGGATAATTTAACACTCTCATTTGGTATGATTTCATCTAATTGGGTTTCTATAGTATTAAAACAGTTTTTAAAATAAATCAATACACCTCCTCCTCTACCAGTTGCTCTATCCTTTCGATAACATTTGTATCCAGGAACATCAATCATTGAAGTTGGAATTCCACTATGTAGCCACGTTTCACTAATACATAGAGAGTCAAGATTCGAGGAGGAGAATCCTAATTTCCTCACATTTTGGAAGAAGACTTCTGATATTTAGATCAAGCCCCCAAAAATGCCTTTTGCTTTTATTGTAGGGTCCCACACCACTTTGGCATGATTCACTATCTGGAAAAATAAGTGTTTCTTTTGATTTTGTGAGACTTGGGCCTGCATACTCTTTATATAGTCAGAATTGTATTTGTTCCGGTGTTTTTTGTTCAACTTAAACGTTTTATTTGCAGATGTGTTGGTGAATTGCATCTTACTGTTCGAAGTGACTCTAGGTCTCTGCATCTGAGACAAATCTAGGTTTTCGTTTGATGCAGCCTTCACGTTCTCTCTCTTAGTGTAGTCCACCGCGGGACCGGCGTCCTCCTGGGTCCGGTGGTGATCCAAGTAGGTCAGGCGCCGCGTTGGCACAATCCACTTCTCGGAGCAGCAGGCGTGCGCATCGGGCTGTGTTGTTTTCCGGGTGTCCTTCGGTGTCAGCGATTGAGATCTGCTAGACGCCAGCGACAAACCCGCTGCTTTCAAACCGCCAACAAGTCCCGGTCCTTCCGACTCCAAGCGTGGTTGCGTGCATTGTAGCAGTTCAGCCGCGGAAGACTCCGCTAGTTCGCTGAGCCGACCCAGCTCCATCGTCGCTGCACAGCGCCCCTCCGCCGCCTTGGCAGTCAGGATGTTCGTGACCGAAATGGCATTTGGGCCTGGATTTAGCTGAACATCACCCGCTAAGAGGACGATCAGAGAGAGGTAGATGGTAGCGCACATACGGTCATTTTTCCTGTTATCCAGGTCAGCGTCCGTGCGTAAAATTCCGCGGGCTTTTCCAAACTTCAAGAGAGAATGGTAGATTGTTAATCGACCGTATCCAAAGTTGTTTAGGTGCGGTGAGGCGTAATGAAGGCTACTCTGCTCGTTTGTTGGGTGTTCTCTGGGAGTCCAAAGGAGGAGAGATCCAAATATCAGCAAAAGGAGAAGCCACGCCAAGCAGGTAAGCAGGTGCCGTTCTCCGTGGCAATGTTTGTTTGAGCCAGGCGGTTGTTTCTGCTTTAGCTTCTTCTCGGCATATATGTGTAATTTTACTTTCATGACACATTCCTGTAGGTTGTTGTTTTCGGGATTTGCCGAATTTCGGGTAGAATGCGCTGGTTTGCCAGATGTAAAAGACAAATACGAGAGGAGCACGGAGCCCAACCAACCGTGCGCCATCACCGCCAAAAGGCTGTTACGTGCTGCGTCGGAAAGAAACTTTGAGAGGCCCAAGGCTAGTGAGTCAGTGCGCTGCACTCACAACAGTCCGTGATAGCATTGATGTCCTCCCCATGAGGCATGAGACACACAGGGACAAACGGACATCGTCTCACACACACGCACATCAACAATGCACCACATGCATGTTGCTTAATCATGCTTGGATTTGCAAAGGGCCTTATTAGATTAAATTGTACACATTATATCTCTGTACACATTATATTTGATCATAACCTCGCTCATGCCCGTTCTACACATTATCAGTCTGGAATGGGAAAAAAGTGTCATGAAAAAAGAAGAAAAAAAATCTATCTATCTGCCTTATTGGGCCTTGAGGTCAAAAACTCTCCAACTACTACACACGGTTTCCTGTATGATGGTGCAGGAGGTCAATGCAAACAAAAAACAAACATACTAAAGATGTACTATGTAACTTTTCTGGTGTAGGGCTTGGCACCATGGAAATGAGTATGTGGTGAACCTTTCACCAGAAAAGTTAAATGAAAACAACAAAACAAAATCTTCACCACAGCAAGTCAAGCTTTTCACAAGCTTTTCAGCTTTTCACAGCAAGTACTTTTCACTGGACTGCTCGCTATTTAAACTGGTTAAAAGTTTCATCTATTTTCACGCCTTTGGGATTAAAACCACCTCCAGCTTTCAAGGAATGTTCAAAATCCCAAATGACCCCAACTCACAAAGTTATTCTGACCTGTTGCTCTCTTCGATCTGGAGGGTTAGCAAGTGGGAAGTACAGCTAAGAGTGAGCAAGACTGAATAGGTCCCTTGTCAAAACCCTTTGCTCTTTGACTCCAAGCAACCCAAGTCCCCCTCACCTGCACACTTCTTACAGATGACCACGCCCAGGTTGACCGATGCCCACTCCGGCTGCGGTGCCCGGCAGTCCGCGCAGCTCCGGTTGGCCTCGTTGAACCAGATCTTCTCCGCCACTTCGTAGTCGGAAAGTGTCTCGGAGATCGATTCCTGGACTGCTTCAATCCACCCTTCTTTCTCCTTCTCCGACTCTGCTGTGAAGCTACAACAATTGATTTTTAATACACACACACACACACACACACTAGATTGATGTTTAGTACACACACAAACACACACACACACGCACACTCACACACTAGTCCGCAATGACAAAATGCCTCAGTGTTATTGATTTAATTTGAGCGAGCAATTAAACAGCACAGTAGCTTTTGGCAGGGTTGTGGAAGGGCGGACTACTTTTTTTAGGGGAGGGGTACTGTGAAGTGTGGTTGCAATAAACTTGATGAAACTGAAAGAGAGGTGAGGTCTTGAGTGGAAGGCCAGGTAAATCAATCTGTCTCCACGCTCCTCTCACTGTACCCAAATCTATTGTGCTTATGCAGGCCACTTTCTTACAATATTATTTTAGAATGAGCAATTGAAAAGTTGAAAAGTGAGGAGAGAAAGGGGTTGTTAATATAATCTACTCACAGCCTCAATAGACAGGAGAGAAAGATCATTTTTTCTTCACAAAAATATGTATGCAATTGAAGATAACATGATCAAAAACTAGACACATTACATTAGTATAAGCTTAAAAATGATTACACTCATTCAAAAAAGTAGACTTTATTTCCAGAAGTGGGTAGAGGTGCCAAAAATTGCAAGCAAGTAAGAGTAGTGTTACTTCAAAGTAATGTTATTAGAAGTAGATATACAAAGTGGTGATCCAAAAAATGACTCAAGTAGGAGTAGTCAGAATGTAACATCTGATTTATAATTTGATGTTAAAGGGCCCATGTTATGCTTTGATTCATTTAACACACAAAGCTCTTCTCTCAGACTGGAATACAGGAAGCGCTCCACTATGTTTTTAAACTTCATACACCTTTACTAGAATCTTTTGGATAATTTCATCCCCAGAATTGCCAATCTCTGCTGAACAAAAGGTAAAATGTAGCTGGTAACTTGAAATCTACTGCTTCATGATGTGTGTAGAATCCCTCAGTCGTCCAGGTAGAATCCATGGCAAAAGGAGAAATTCAATTTGTCAACTTTTTTATTTGGTCAAATACATTTCGCAGCTCATCCAAGCTGCTTCTTCAGTTCTATTGGACCAAATAAACTTTAGTCCATTTGACAAATTTAATTTCTCCTTTTGCCATACTGCTCCATGACATCACAAAGTAGAACAGAGCATTTTGAGCTTTAGAGATGTAGACAGGATTACTCAAATGTGTAAATAAAACAAAACACAACTCTGGGTATGTTTTTGATGAGGTAACATTGTAACATGGCTTAAAGCTCGCAAGAGTCAATTTTGTTTAATATAGGTCATTTAACGTACTTTAACTGTGCATTATTTAACTTTAATTTAAAGTTCATTATTTAACTTTAATTTAAAGTTAAATAATGAAGAAAAAAAAAAGATAAACCACATCTGAGAGAACATCTAAATCATATAAGGAGTGGTACAGAGAGAACGCGAATGTTCACATAATTTCATATTGTAGACATAAAGCTTTTGTCACTTGTTGCCTCAGAGTGGAAATGTCAATGTCAATGTCAATATCAATTTTATTTCCATTTACAACAGCAGCTAACCAAAGTGTTTCACACAAGGAACAATTTTATGTAATACAGAACCTTTAAATTGTATTAAAAAGCAAAGAAATGTGTATTAAGGCCAGATTTAAGAAAGGGAACAGAGTTGAGAAGCCAAAACTTTTACTTAAGAATTCGGTTACACAATATTTCTCAAGTAGAAGTAAAAGTAAGGCATCTCCAACTTACTCCAGGAAGTACAATTTCCTTAAAATGTACTCAGAAAGTACTACCCATGCTTATTTCAACAGTTTAATATAGGACTCATATTAGGCATGCTCGTCTATTAGTCACTGTCTGCCATTCAACTGTCTCCCCCTGTACAGAGTGAGAGAACAGCTTAAACACAGACATGTGCTGTGTCCATTACAAACTAATGAGCTCTGGAGACAGCGTGCAGAGGCAGACTGAAGTTGCTCATGCTGCCAATAGTGTTTTAACTACACCCAGCTCTTTATATGCAGTGGATGTGTCCAAAATTAGCTAACTAGGTGAATTTAACAAGCTATTTAGTGAAAGTGTAAAAGACAAGCCAGACAGTCTGATCGACAGTGGTATAAAATTAGGAGTTAAGAAAATGTAGACCTAGGAAGGCACTTAGCTAGAAGTAATGGGACCACCAGTCTCCATGGCAACCCGAACGGCAGTGTAAAGTAAGCTAGAATAAAGAAGTTAAGAAGAGGAGGTGAGAGGAGGAAGAGGAGAAAAGGAGCGGAGGGCATATTTGCCTGGAGGTGAGGATGTGGCTTGGCCCAGATCAATAGGTTGATTGGGGGCAAATGTTCTGTGCCCACCGGCTACTGCCCAGGGCCTATCTGAAGAGATGACTGCTCTCACTGAGTTTGCATGGGGCCCCAAAGCACAGAGGAGCGGGTGAAGACAGGAGGCAGGTCCCCGAAGTGTGTGCATGTGTGGGGCAAATCACCCTTAAAGGAGACACAATCGACTGTTATGAGATTTTAACCTTGCTATAAGCGTCTTCTGTCATTTACTCAAAGGCTACGTTCAGACGTTGAGCTTAATGCTCAATTCGTATTTTTTTGAAATGTTGTTCACATTTCCAATTAAATGCGACCTGCATGTGATCTCCAGTGTGAACTTTAAATGCCCCAAAAGCGTTCTGCATGCGCTTTGGAGGACACGGCGACGTCACACACAGCGAGCGTGCTCAGTGTTTACGGAAGTAGCCTAAACATGGATGCTAGAATTGAGCGCCTGGCGATTTTAAAGTTGCTGTTGTACCAGAGCCAGAACATGTACATCTTATCTGTTTGAGGGAGGAGATTGAGAAGGTGAAGGACAAGGTTTTTGGCCATGACGTTTTATGTGTTCCTCTTCAGTAACGCAGCTATCCATCAATTCTATCGGCTCAACGCTGGGCTTGTTTCCTAAAATACAGTTCAGTTTATGCCTACTTCAGAGCAGAATAGTGACGTTTGTTGCTTGTTGTCGGATGAATGTGACCTGCTCGTTCAGACTGAAGTTGCATGTCAAAAGATCGGATATGTATCGGTTTTAGGACCACATATCCAAGCGGCCTGGGTCGCATATGAAAAGATCAGATACAGGTTGCATACGGGCAAAAAAATCAGATTTGGGTCACTTCAGGCTGCAGTCTGAACGTAGCCAAAGTTCTATTTCCACTGATTCAAGCATGTTTGAGTATTTTTGTACTGATACTTTGCACATGATGTCATCAACATTTCCTGGGGGAGCGTTGTGATGCTAACTGTAAGCACTGCTCTGTCTGGGCTGTTAACCTGAGCTTTATTTGAAGACAATCTGACTAGAAAGAGCTGACACAGTTGGAACTACAACAGGTGAGTCGATTTTGTGCCGCTAAACAAATCTCACACATAACATTAGAGACACAGACTAGCTCGCCTTACACTCAGAAAACTTTATTCATCTACACTGGAAATTAGAGAGTTTTTCAGTTTTCCCCCTATTACACTGTTTTCTGATCTATGTTATGATGCTGTGTCTTCAAAAACATATTTGTTTCATTCACACATTTAACACACAAACCTGCATATTTAAGAAAAGTTCTTCTCTCAAACAGAAAACACTGCCATATGGTACAGGAAGTACTCCACTGTGTTTTTAAACTCCATGCAATCATTTAGATAATTTCAACCCTTTCCAATCTCTACTCGGTGGAACAGAGCATTTTGAACTTTAAGGTCCCATGGCATGAAATTTTCTCTTTCTGAGATTTGTGAACGTTAATGTGAGCTCCCCTACCCTGTTTAGGGCCCCCCCCATGGCTAAAAGTTGCGATATGTGTAAACTGAGCATTTGCGATCCTTTTCCGCGTTTGAAAAAAAGTCAGCCCAAACGAGCGATTCTGGACAAAGGAAGTTTCTGACGTCACATTCAAGAAAAAATGCAAATGCAGTTCCACTCCCACTCTGGATGTCTACGCACGTCTCTGTAATTCACACCCAGAGAGTTTGGCCCACAAACGAGCAATGCAATGCGAGATGCGTTTCTTTATTTGCCTGGAGACACATGAGAGTGTTTCCAGGCTCAGATGTCCTTTATCCGAGCCTCCGAATCTCTGAAACAGCAGTGGTTTAATTTTATTTTTTGTGGAAATGTGTTTATTTTTCAATGGAAATCGTCTCATACCTTCCTTTGCGCATAAACGCGGAAGTGGGGCCAGCGCACATCGCACCGCTGCACTGGCCTATCTCTGTCCTCCTCATTTGTGTTCAAGCAACAACACCCATAATGGAGTGTTTGAGAGGGATGTTTATGGCCCTGGCTGTGTTCACGAGCCTTTCTCATGCACTGAGTCTTGATTTTGAAGAGGGATTTGTTTGCAGTGTTGGGGAGCCATTAAGGCGCCATATAAAAGCATCAAGAAGTACCATGTCATGGGATCTTTAGACATGTAGACAAACTAATAATGCAGGTTTACTCATTTGTGAATGAAACAAAGCATGACTCTGGGTATGTTTTTGATTTTTGAAGTAACATGACAAAAAGCTCACAAGAGTACTTTTTGGATGAAAATTGCAGTTTACAGTGAATAAAACATAAAATCATGACTACTACTTATGCTTTTGTTCAAAACTAAATATCTAAAAATAGCACAATATGACCCCTTTAACAGGCACTCGACTCTCAAATGAGGCTGTGAGATTAAGTGGAGCTGCCAATCGAATGTAATATTACTTGATGTTCACTAAATGCTTTAATCAAGAGTGGCAGAGTGGATGGCATTTCTGACTTCCCTTCAAGTGTCTTGTAGTTAATAAATGAGTGAATAGTTGGAGTGCCTGAAATAAATGGGACATCCCCACTAAAAGGTGCACTGTGTAACTTTTCTGGTGGAGGGTTTGTCAAATGCTTTTTCTCCATGGAAGCGTTATTGCGAATATCACAGTATTCACAGTATCACAATATGATATTAAACCTTTCTACCTTCATGGAGACCAAACCAGATCAAGTTACAATTCAGAGGCAACCCCTGAAGGCAAATTCACCAGTTAGAACTGCCAGTTAGGTGCCTTAAAGGTGCACTAACTTTCTGGTTGGGGGTCCATCATCTGCTTGTTTCTAAGCATATGTCATTGTTCTGCCTGGAATGTTCCACATTATGACATTAAACAGCTCTACCTTACATTTATTCAATAAAACAGGTGGTTTTATAGCTCAGAAATACCTAGAAAAACAGGGATTCTGACTGTGAGCGGAGTAACCTCTCCACAGATCTGACCTGTAACTTGGTCTGGGTTGGTCTTCATGAAGATAGAAAGGTTTAATATCATACTGTGAAACTTTCAATAATGTCTCCATGGAGGAAAATATATGTACAGACCTTCCACCAGAAAAGTTACACAATGCACCTTTAATATTGGCCAATAGGATGTTGTGATGTCATCTGAAGCCCAGTTATAGGACATGGAATTAGGAGTGTGGATATTATTGTTTTTCATTGTTTGTATCTGCGATTCAAAGTGGGGCTGTTTGTATTCGAAAGCCTGACACATGCACAGACAGGACCTTGATGTTGGGTTTGTTATTAAAATGAATTTTCAGTTGAAAGTAAAAATATGTCTGCCTGTGAAAGTTTGAAAAGACAAACAAACTGACAACAAGATGAACAGAGATTTTCTTTAGTATGCCCTTGAGCGAGGCGTTTAGCCGTGGCTTTACTTTAGAGGGAGTGCTTTCTGATCACACACGCTAACTTTAGCTTTCTCCAACTGCAGCCTTCTTCCTTTGACTTCCATCTCCTCATAAAATGGGCTATTGTGTCAGCCGCAGTGGACTCAAGAGTTCTGTCCGTTTAATGGCAGCAAAACAATAGAAAAGCCAAAGTGAGTCTCCACAGCTTAAAGTGATTAGATGAGTTTCGCACTAATCCCCACCTTGAGCAGGTAGAGAACGCTCTCAGAGACTGCAATCGATTTGACACACACAGTCACAGACACACACACACACATATACAGGCACACACATGCAGGCAGTCACACGTCACACGCACGCACACACACACACACACACACACAGGCAGTCACAGCAATCGCCTCATCAAAACAATTCAAAGGATTCGTGCTCATTTCAATTGCACCTCTTTTTTGCAGCAAAGAAAATGCCAATTACATCCTGTGTATTAACAAATCTGCCCAACACGGGGCCCGTTAAGGCATCTGACGCAAACAGATCGATGGGGACGTACAACAGACAGGTGGAGGAATGAGGGGAAAATCTTTACACCAAAAAGAAAACAGCCAAGAAGCACAATCAACCAAAGTGTGAGGCATTGTCCAGGCTGCGGTGACGCTTGTATTCCAAATGGGCCATTACAGCACAAACAAGAGCTACACTCATCGATCCAGCGCCCACGGGGACCAATGTCACCTCAAAGCTTTGTGTCCCACTGAGGCCCCCGTATCTGCGTGAAACACCTGGGGAGCCTCAATAACAGCCTCTAATTGATAGTTAGTGATTTCAACGCTGCGCCCTGTTCGCCCCGACAGCACTGACCTGAAGAGGTTGGTCCACACACATCCGAACTCACCAGAGACGCATTGTTACAAAGGAATTTTAGACAAGCCTACCTGCACTGAAAAACTAAAACTATCGACCAATGGAACAAGATTTTTTGCAGTTATGAAAATACATCTTGCTATACTTAATGGTGCACTATGTAACTTTTTGGTTGGGGTTCCGTCACCTGCTGGTTTCTTTGGATATGTCATTGCTCTGCCTGGAATGTTCCACAGTATGACATTAAACAGATCTACCTTATATTTATTCAACTGCAAGCTCAAAAAATATAGCTCAAAAATACCTAGAAAAACTCAGATCTGAGCTGCAACTTGGTCTGGCTTGGTCTCCATGAAGAAAGGTGTAATACCATACTGTAAAACATGCCAGACAAAGCAATAACATTTCCAGAAAGAAAAGCATTTGACGGACCCTCCAACAGAAAAGTTACACAATGAACCTTTAAAATTACTTTGATCTGATTTTGATTTATTTAAGATTTGAGTAAATTTCACAAGTAAAATTATCTACCAACTATCTGTGTTGACAATCTTCAGTTAATGAAAATATTGAGTGCCCTGTACGTACCAAAAGCTTTTGAACGGCGTGTTGATCTCAAAGCTCCTTCGATCCATGTCCTTTATATGGGCAGCTGTTAGTTCTACTTCAGTGATAGCCAGACCAGCTTTAAAGTCCTGAAAAAGAAATAATACATACGTTTAATGGCCCATATTACAATATTTTCGGATCTGGACTTATCTGGACTTGTGTTTTTTCTTTCATTCGCACATTTAAAGATCCCATGACATGGTACTTCTCGATGCTTTTATATGGCGCCTTAGTGGTTCCCTAATACTGTAAATGAATCCTACTCCAAAATCAAGCCTCAGTGCATGAGATAGCCTCCTGAAGACAGTTCTATTCATAAATATGTCTCTGAAACGCTTTATTCTGGACGTTGTTGCTTGAATGCAAATGAGGAGGACAGAGACAGGCCAGTGCAGCGGGTGGGGGTGTGGCCAAATACACCACTGCTTCTTGGATTAGCGTTGCACTGTCCCCACTTCCGCGTTTTAAGCGCTTAGGAAGATATGAGACGCGTCCCATGAAAAAAACAACAAATTTCCACAGAAGATCAAATTAAACCACTGCTGTTTCAGAGGCTCGGAGGCTCGGATAAAGGACATCCGAGCCTGCTATGCACATTCTACTGCACATGACCAAGTCACTGCTGTATCTTCCATTGCACATTTTTGATGCACACTGCACACTTTGGAAATCTGTATATAGTATAGTTTATTTATTATGTTGCACTGTTTTAAGATTTTAGATCGTAGACTTTAGTTTTAACTTAGATCTCTGTCTTAGATAGTTTTTTGTTGTGTTTTGTCTTCATATTGTATTTTGTACACTGTCTTTTTGCACTACCTGGCCAGAGAGAAACAAAATTTCGATTCACTGTATGTTGAACACATATGGCAGAACTGACAATAAAGCTGACTTTGAACTTTTGAACTTTTTGAACTTGGAAACACTCTCACGTCTCTCCAGGCAAAAAAAAAAAAAACGCATCTCGCATTTCGTAGCTCGTTTGCGGTCCAAATTCTCTGGGCGTGATCTCCAGAGACGGAGTGGACATTCAGACGGGGGGTGGAAACCTTTCCCCGAGTGTGACATCAGAAAGTTCCCTTGTTCAGAATCGCCCGTTTGGGCTGTCTTTTTTTCAAACGCGGAAAAGGATCGCAAATGCTCAGTTTACACATTTCGCAACTTTTAGCCATGGGGGGGGGGGGGGGCATAAACACATTAACGTTCAAAAACCTCAGAAAGTGAAATTTTCTTGCCATGGGACCTTTAACACACAAACCCTGCATATTTAGGGTGTGTTCTTCTCTCAAACCGAAAACACTCTGTTCCATCTTGTGATGTCACTAGAATTATTTGGATAATTCCAGTTCAGGAATTGCCAATCTCTGCTGAAGTAAAGGTAAAAGCTAGCTGTTATCTTGAAAACTACCACTAAATAACAAAGCACTGATTAAATATGTGTGAATGAAACAAAACACAACTCCAGGCATGTTTTTGCGAAGGTAACAATACTCTAACACGGCTAAAAGCTCACATGCAATTTTTGCGTAATATAGGACCTTTAACAGTCATGAGACAAAGTGAACATAAAATGAATACTATATTGATTGTATTGCAGCAAAAATATCAGACAAAACATAAATGTGGTGGTCTCATGTCCACATCGGACTGATCTTTTGCTAATGCACTTCTGTTTGTGAAGGACAAGAGCAAATGGCTGCTCCAACAGCTTTTTCTGTCTTAAAAGAAATGGTATGATTGATTTACCAGCTCTCTTCACCAAAGAAAAGACCAGGTGGATGTCAGGTTGGTTTCGCTGCTCTTTAATTGATTTGAACTAGGCTAACTCCAATCAGGATCATTTCAAATCCTGTTAACCTCCTGTTCCTGTGTTGTCTTATAAATGTGATACTTAAAAGTAGACATTTGAGTATAATGAGTCATAGAAGTTCATAATTCAATCCTCTTCAGCTCAAATATCATCACTGAACTTATCACTTAACTCATTCACTGCCAGCCTGTTTTCAGAATTCCAACCCCAGACTGCCAGATGTTTTAGTGCATTTTCACTGATTTTACAAGACTCACAGAATACTGAATTCTTTGACTATATAAACATGGCACACATAAAAATAAAGTGTAGACTCTCTTCTTTCACCTAGTAAAAAAATTATGCTTTCTAAAGTAATTGATAGTAGAACATAGGTAGTTTCAGCAAAAACGCTGTTTTTTGACCACAAAGTGGAGACAACGAGCGTTTTGTGCAAAGAAGAATTTCTAGCAGATCAGTGATGTTGACGTCAATACTTATTGATTTAGTGACACCTCAAACATCTAAAACAACAGAGAAAGAGATTTTTGATGACAAAGTACATTTTTTATTTACAAATATAAGAATATAAGGCTCTGTGAATTGAAAATTCCTTAAAATCAATAGTGCCAAGAGATGTTTACAGGATATAATAATATCTTTTCATATAAAATAGAACTTTGTCACTTCACAACAAAATGGAGGCTCAGAGTACAGATCCATAATAAATAAATATATATATATATATATACAGTGGTACCTCACCTTACGAAATTAATTCGTTCCAGAAGTGGTTTCGTAACGTGAATTTTTCGTAAGTTGAGTAGCTATTTCAATGGAAAAGGCCAGATCCGTTCCAAGGTTTTTTTTTTATAGTGTAACATTGTGTTCTGCTTCCTGATTGGCTAAGAGACTGTAGCGCCAGGACTAAACGTGGAATAAACCAGGTCTAGACCTGGACTGGACCTGGACTAAACCAGGACCGGACCAGGTCCAGACCCGGACCAAACCGGGACCAGACCAGGATTAAATCACCCCCTGCGGCTTTCCGCTGGCCTCGCACGGCTCCTGCGCATGGCCGCGCGTGCTCGGCCCCGAGGGGGAGGCACAGTCCGGGCGCCGCGGCTCCATCCCGCACCCGCGGGCTTGTGCTGTGTCAACTTTGCTTTTTGATCCTTTGATGTCGGTTCTTCCTATCAACGTGAAGCAGAATTCACCAAGTGTTGGATTGTTCACTCACTAAGGGAACGTGAGCTGGGTTTAGACCGTCGTGAGACAGGTGAGTTTTACCATACTGATGATGTGTTGTTGTGTCTCCGTTCCCCTCGCACGTTCGGTGCTATATTGAGCCGTGCCCCCCCCGCTTCACTATCAACACATTCCGTTGAAAATCTATGAAAGTTCGAGTGTTCAAACGAGAGAGAAATGCGAGAAAAGCCCAACTCCAGTCTGAGAAAAGCGTAGAATGTGTGTGGTGAGGCATTTACAGCCCTAAAACATGTAGAACAATTGCAAAATACAAAGTTGTCCTACCTCGTTGACCTCTCCCACCACGGGCCACCTCTGGAACCTAACCCCATGTGTGTTGATAAAGTGTATTTATGTTTCAGGGCGTGCATCTGAGCGCGCATTAATTGAATTTTTGAGATTTCGCGTTTCGTAACTTGAATTTTCTTTCGTATCTAGAGACTAAAATTTTTGGCGGCACGGTAGCAGAGTGGTTAGCGCTCTTGCTTCACAGCAAGAAGGTTCCGGGTTCAATCCCCGGGTCGCACAGACCTTTCCGTGTGTGTTCTGTGTGGAGTTTGCATGCATGGTCTGGGTTCGATCCCCGGGTCGCCCGAGCCTTTCTGTGTGGAGTTTGCATGTTCTCCCCGTGTCTGGGTGGGTTTCCTCCGGGCACTCCGGTTTCCCCCACCAACCCAAAACATGCACCATAGGTACTCCAGCTTAGGTCCTGACCAAACCGAAGCAAGAAGATCATGGAGATGGTCCCCGGGCGCCCTAATGTGTGTGCTGCCCACTGCTCCTAATATATATATATATATATATATATAGGATGGGTTAAAATGCAGAGAAGAATTTCTCCAGTGTGAGATCAATAAAGTTCACTTCTTCTTCTTTAACGTGAATGCGTTTCGTAACTTGGATTTTTCGTTTGTAGAGTCTTTTGTAAGGTGAGGTACCACTGTATATATACACACACACACACACACATACATATATGTACATACACACAAGCCCATGCATAAACCTTTACAGACACACAGCTATAACCACACACGCGCACGCACGCGTGTACACATGTACGCACGCACGTACACACACACACACACACATAACTTCATTCATTACAATTACCAAACAGCAGCATCATGTAAACTTAATTCTTCTCATCTCATGCCTCTCTGGAGACGAGGATTTACTGTTCCAAGTCAGTACTCGTCTTTCTTTGCGCTGTCGTAGTTCTGATCAGAGATCCTGCTCTGCGCAGCGCGGACTGCACCGCCAGTCAATGAGTTAAAGGCACAGTGCTGCCTTCTACTGTCCTGGAAGAATTTACCAAACTTGGCTCAGTACTGGCAAAAGATACATCATACATACATACACTCAACAAAAATATAAATGCAACACTTTTGTTTTTGCTCCCATTTTTCCTGAGATGGACCCAAAGATCCAAAATTCACTCCAGATACACAACACTACCATTTCTCTCAAACATTGTCCACAAATCTGTCCAAATGTGTGACAGCGAGCACCTCTGCCCCGCCGAGACAATCCACCCCACCTCACAGGTGCGCCACATCAAGATGCCGATCCGACATCATGACCAGTGCACAGCTGTGCCCCAGACTGCCCACAATAAAAGGCCACCCCGAAATGTGCATTTTTTTTTTTTTTTGCTTTATTGGGGGTCTGGGGACTCAGAACCAGTCAGTATCTGGTGTGACCACCATTTGCCTCATGCAGTGCAACACATCTTCTTCGCATAGAGTTTATCAGATTGTCAATTGTGGCCTGTGGAATGTTGGTCCACTCCTCTTCAATGGCTGTGCGAAGTTGCTGGATATTAGTGGGAGCTGGTACACGCTGTCGTATACGCCGGTCAAGCACATCCCAAACATGCTCAATGGGTGACATGTCCGGTGAGTATGCTGGCCATGCAAGAACTGGGACATTTTCAGCTTCCAAGAACTGTGTACAGATCCTTGCAACATGGGGCCGTGCATTATCTTGCTGAAACATGAGGTGATGTTCATGGATGTATGGCACAACAATGGGCCTCAGGATCTCATCACGGTATCTCTGTGCATTCAAAATGCCATCAATAAAATGCACCTGTGTTCTTCGTCCATAACAGCCATTGAAGAGGAGTCGACCAACATTCCACTGGCTACAATTGACAATCAGATAAACTCTATGCGAAGAAGATGTGTTGCACTGCATGAGGCAAATGGTGGTCCCCAGACCCCCAATAAGACAAAAAAAAAATGCACATTTCGGGGTGGCCTTTTATTGTGTGCAGTCTGGGGCGCACCTGTGCACTGGTTATGATGTCGGATCGGCATCTTGATGTGGCGCACCTGTGAGGTGGGGTGGATTGTCTCGGTGGGGCAGAGGTGCTCGTTGTCACACATTTGGACAGATTTGTGAACAATGTTTGAGAGAAATGGTAGTGTTGTGTATCTGGAGTGAATTTTGGATCTTTGGGTCCATCTCAGGAAAAATGGGAGCAAAAACAAAAGTGTTGCGTTTATATTTTTGTTCAGTATACATACAAGATACATACATACGACCTGCTGTCTAAAGAGTATGCATAAAACCTTATTAGAACACTTCACTACTAAAAGATAACTTCAAAAAATGGACTCCACTGCACTCTTAAAGGTTTGTGGTTAAAAATATCAGCAGACCTTGTTGGCCAGTGATTTCCCTGGATTGTAAAAAAAAAAAAAATTGTATCAGCATCTGCCATGAAAAAACCCAGATTGCACAATCTCGATTATTAAAATAAAATCCATTGAAATCCACGCAACAATGGAGCCTTATAATACAGTATATCATAAAAACATTGTGATTCTAGTATCAAAGTATCAGTACCAGTACAGTGACTCAAAGTATCATCATATTGGTGCATATATCATATTTAGATATATAGATTTTTGTCTCCCTTGATAACACCAATCACATAAATGTACATTTCCAACACAGCAGTTTCACAGGCATTTTTAATACCCACCACTGTAACTATGCATCACACCTCATCCTCTCTCCCACAAGCTTCAGAGCTCTTTTCAGTTTGGAACATTTTTTATTGCCTAAAGCTTAGAGAAAAGTTACAGGAAGATAGACCGAGTGCACTACACCCACACAGGCGCCGCACATCAAAATCAAGCTCAAAATTAGGAACAGAGAAATACTGTGTACTGCAATGTTCAAACCAAGACACGCTAGACAATGCATGACTAATTGGGGTGTCAAAAACGTTAAAATAAAAAGGAGTAATGAAAGGTATTTGCTGAGATGGAAAATAAATATATGCCATTGTCTGAACGTACAAAATTTGCGTCTGAACAAGTAGCCAAAAACAAAATAGGATCAGGTCCAAAACTTCATAACTGCAAATTACCAAACGCAGTCAGTTAAATGTTTCGTTTCCGTGCCAACAAAGACCATGTGTGTGTTGAGACAATGAAAACAATTCACGCCAATTACACAAAACAAAAAACATGAGTAGACTACATGTTCTGCATGTTTAAGAAGTACTTTTAGGTGAAACACCATAGCAGTGGTGCTGTGGGTGCCCAGTGTCTGTCCCCCAACTCTTTAATTAAAAACAAACGTCTCAGTGTTGCCAAATGTGGAGGATTAAAGGGCGTCGGGACGAGTTCCATTGTTACCGCTGATAGTGCGAGCGTGAGCAAACCACACTCGCAGAATTTGGGAAACGAATGAGAAAAGCAACCACAGAAAAACTCGATTAATTTGATTTATTAATTACAAATCCTGTAATTAGACTTTTTTTATCGCATGACAGCACTAAAATTATACATTTTTTACTTATTTAGACTTTTTCTTTTTACTTATTTAGACTTTTTACTTTTTACTTATTTTACTATTGTAAGGGGCTGGTTGAACTCATGATAAAGGTGCACTATGTAGCTTTAATGGTTTTCCAACTTTTTGTCTCCAGGGAAAGGTATTTGTTTACCTGGAATGGTACGTAAGTATGCTATTATGAGTTTTCAACTTGGTGGAAGAGTTGGTGGTGACCATACAAAGTTATATAAAGAACCTTTAAAGGTCCTATATTTTACAATTTAAGTCATTTTAGTGTTGTTACCTCATCAAAAACAAACCCAGAGTTGTGTTTTGTTAGATTCACACATGTTTGAGTAACCCTTTATTATTAGTCAGTTTACATCTCCAAAATGCTGTTCCAACTTGTGATGTCAAGTTAACGCCTACCTTTTACCTTTTGTTTAGCAGAGACTGGCAATTTAAAGTAAAACAAAAAACACAGAGCTCTTCCAGTATTACCACATGACATCACATGGTTTGAGAAAAAAGCCTAAATATGCAGGGTTTGTGTGTTTAAACATGTGTGAATGAAACAAAACACAACCCTAAGTGTATTTTTGATGAGGAAACAACAATACAGCATAGTGAAAATAACATAAGCCCTTTGGATAAGGCTAGAGGAAAAAGATTTTAGAACTCATACATATTTTCACGGCAGAAATTATCCTCCCACAAGTGATCCCTTCTCACTAACCACTCAATAGCCACACTCAATCCCACAGCACGAGTTACAATTCAGGCGAGTATCTCCCAGAAGTCCGTGATGGGCTCTGAAAAGCTGCAAACGTGTAGAGGCGTATACATCTAGTTCGCCTAATCTGAGCTCGCGCGGTGAAGGGGCCGAGACCGTCACCTATACCTAATGACCCTCATCCCTCTCAGCCAGCCAATTACAGCGCAGAGCGTTAGCGGCGCAAGCAAGCCCCCGCCACTCGTTACCTACCCAATATGAGCCGCAACCTCGTGCCCTCTCCAATTAATTCAGTGAGGACGGTGGGAACAGCAAGATGGAGAAGCAGAGGCAAAGGAGGCAAGAGGGTAAAAATAACTTGGCCAATTACAACAGAAAAAGCTGATGGTTAAAATGGTGTTTGTGAAGATTCTGAAGGTGTTGGAGAAAACTTTGGTGAAATGGATAAATAAAGATTAAATGGTTGCAGGGTTTCATTAAGGGTGTAGTATGTGAGAGGTAAAAATGTAAAATATGCCACAGGATATTACTAAGGACAAAAAGATTAGATACTTAAAGCGCCCGTATGACGTAATACAGGTGCTGTAATACAGGTACAGGTGACGTAATACATTGTGTTTTTAAACTACATACACCTTCACTAGAATCATTTGGATCATTTCAGATGTGGAGTTGGTGGAACATTTTGAGCTTTGGAGATGCAGACATCCCAAGTCTCCCGGAAGTTCCGGGAGTCTTCCGGAAAATTATAGTGGCTCCCTGATGCACGCACGTCGGATAAAATATCCCGGATTTTAGACAATGTTTTAGCCGTGTCTCCCCCCATGCGTCACTATTAATACATTTTGTTGAAAATCAATGAAAAAGGCAAAAAAGGCAAAAAAAAAAAAAAAAAAAAAAAAGGCGTTATATGCAGTGTTATTTCATTTTAAATTTCAAAAGGGTTTTTTGGCTCCCAGTGTTTTCTTTACTGTGTGAAACGGATCCAAATGGCTCTTTGAGTGGTAAAGGTTGCCGACCCCTGTTCTAGACAAAACAATAACATCTCCATGGAGACAAGCAGGTTGCAGACCCTCCTCCAGAAGTGTAAGTGCTACAGCTAGGTTATATCTGAATGTTTTTGTACATGCACTGAATAAAAAAATCTATATTCAAGCTTTTTAGTGAACACTTCTTCACTTTGCGGGGCTCTATAAGAAACCTGACAGGAGCAGCGGCCTCAGGTCTGATCACTTAAGCGGCACTAAAAGCCTGCAGTCCTCTCACACAAAGGGAGTCCTGAGAGTATACATTCAATAGAGACAATAGGTAAGAGCATTTTAAAAGGCAAAATGACGCCAGGTGGAGTTAGAGCAAAGGTAAAAGAAAATATTAAAGTATATTGTCATGAGATGGTGAGGTCCAGTCTAGACTTTAAAACACATATTTGAATTGGTATTATGTTAAATGGCATGTGCAGGATTTTGGTTGACCTTAGTAAAACAAAATTTACATTGTCATTTTAACTCATGGAATACCATTTTCACTATAATTTATTCATAGTTGGGGGAGAAGACGTAACAGCATAATACTTCTCGAAAGCTCAAAATGCTCTGTTCCACCTTGTGATGTCATGAAGTGGTATTTTTCAAGTTAACGGCTACCTTTTACCCTTAGTTCAGTAGATTTATAATTCCAGGGCTGAAATAATCCAAATAATTCTAGTGAAAGAGTATGGAGTTTAAAAACACAGTAGAGTGTTTTCTGAGAAGAACTCATGTTAAATATGCAGGATTTGTGTGTTAAACATGTGTGAACAAAACAAAACTCCAGGTATGCTCCAAGAGGAAACAAAATAGCATAATCTGGGCCCTTTAATATCTTAACATCGTATTTCTGCACAACTCTTTTGAAATGTATAAAATAAGACCATACTTATCGAGTTTTATACTTGGTTAGGGTGTCAATGTTCTAGCCTCTATCTTTTCCTATACAATGCAAGTGATGCTTACTTTACACACATATTTTGTCTGTGTGGTTAAGTCTGTGTAGTTAAAAGCAGCAGATCAGACTGTGCCAGCCCCAGTCCTCGCCACAGTGGGTGCTCTCTGGCTTTCTTTACCTTTGTGCTTAAATGACCTTAAACACAGCTCCGTCATCCAGCGTGCCGTGTGCAGAGGTGAGGAGGAGGAAGAGGGGGAGGAGGAGGATCGTGTTTCCAATAACTTCTTCATCTTGTTAGATTGAATACTTCACTTGACTGAACTTCAACGGGCCACTGGCCTCCACCTCGCCCTGCTTTCATGCTCTAGATATTTTTGGTCTTTTGTCAATCCACTACCATGACTAGTGCTACATAACCTGAAGTGTGTACCGTTTGGGCATACTCACGTCAGAGATAAAAGGCAAGTATTAAAATTGTCAACAACACAATTCTAGTTTGTTTATTGCAGGCGATAATTACCATTTTCAATACATGAAAGATGGAACAATAACTTTTGGGGGTCAATATTTATTGTGGGGTCTTTTTCTTTGCACTAGTGGGAAAATGTTGGTTCTTTGTATGTACTATGATGAGATTTGAGCTGTAGAGGGTTGAATTTATAACTTCTATGATTCATTATAGATCAAACTAACTACAAGTGTTGCAATCAGTTATTTATTGCAGCTCATATTTTTAACATTATACATTTAGAATCCCCATTTTTTGGGGGATGATTCTGCTTTATGGTTTGGTTTCAATATTATTGTTTATTATCTATATTTACTTAGAGCGATATTGTACTTCAAAATGTGGTATTGTGGCAGGCCTATTAGGCGCATATAATTTCTAAAAATAAATAAATAAATAAAATTATATTGCGATCTCACAAAATGTAAGGGTGTGTTGATTTTCAAAACATAATTATTTCTGTTAGGGCACTTTGTTAAAAAAAAAAAAAAATAGATATATATATTCTGAGTTAAAGAATACAAAAATCAGGGGAAGGTTCCTGGGGTAGAATGTGAGAAGAAAATTATTTGTTGAGCTGACTTCACATTTGATGTTCATGGACTGAATTGATTGATTTTGACCAACCTTATTTTACTTTCAACTTCGGGTCGCGAATTTCAATGAGTTGCTAAATGCTAAATACAGTGTTATTCTTGAGACTGAGAACAGCTCAGTTAAAGTGCCCATATTATGCTATTTTCTGAACTGTTATGATGTTGTGTTTTGTTTCATTCACATGTTTAACACACAAATCCTGCATGTTTAGACAGTGTTCTTTTTTCAAAACACTCCATTCCACCAATCAAAGCACAACTCCAGATACGTTTTTGATGATCTTAAAGGAAAAGTAACGTTTTTTTTACAATTTGAGCCTTATTTCGGTAATAAAATAAGTTGTTTTACTCACCCATAGCACTTTGGTGTCATATGGAGTACTTCCAGAGATGTTTTAGATTTGCGGTTAGCCTAGCGCGACTTCTAGCCATAGCTCGGGGCATATAATATATTCCCCAAGCATGTAATATGCCCCGTGCGGGCTCCAAATAACACAAACTAGCACTTTTCAAATCATAGAAGCCCGATGTCTTAGTCTATGATTTCGTTTGAAGCAAAAGTGGCCTGTAATCCGAGATTTATCCATAGCTTACAGCTTTGCGTTTCATGTCTGGGTCCCGGGAGATGAGAGCACAGTCCGCACATGCGCACTGGCGTCCTCATCTACTCGAAACTATGGCTAAATCTCGGATTACAGGCCACTTTTGACCACACAAAATCGTAGACCAAGACATCAAGCTTCTATGATTTGAAAAGTGGTAAAGTTTGTGTTATTTGGAGACCGCAAATAAGTGCCCCGAGAACTCACATGATGGAGATCGCAAATCTAAAACATCTCCGGAAGTGCTCCATATGACACCAAAGTGCTATGGGTGAGTAAAACTACTTGTTTTATTACCGAAATAAGGCTCAGATTGTAAAAAACGTTACTTTTCCTTTAAATCTGTAAGGGTCAATTTTGCACAAGATAGGACCATTAAACTTAATAACAACAGAAAATGTGTATGCAGCATTGCTAACTTTTGTCCATATAAACCAGGTCCATACATTTTCCTTGTGCTAAAATGAATCACAAATGGGTCTCTAGAGGAACCGCCTGCTGCATTTATGTCTGGGTTTGCACGCTGGAATAATGTGATTAATTTGTTGTTTCTCTGATTGAGCCTTTCCCCCCCGTTTTCTCCCGCTGTCTCAGATCAAGGAAGTGTAAATGTGCTGACATGGAGTGATCCCCAAAAGAGAAGTCTAACCAAAATGTTTGTTCCCACTAATGAAGAATATAATGAAACGCAAACAACAAAACTACATGAAGCAAATGAGGATGGATGGAAATGAGTGAGTTATCAGATATGCACATGTGAGGAGGTAAAGATTCTGAGGTACCCCTGCAGACAGAGAATCAGGTGAATGAGACAGGGGGAAGACCGGAGACAAAAAACATTGCAGGAGATGTGGGTTCACTTCTATCATTACATTGAAAAAATATGCATTCTATTCTAAGCGGGCCCACCTCTCCACAAATCTGACTTGTAAATCGGCATGGTACTCGTCTCGATGGAAATGATAAGTTTAATATCATACTGTGAAAATTTCGAGGCAACACAATATCATCTCCATGTAGGTCCCGTATTACCATGTGAATCAAAAATAGTGTCTAAAACAGGGTGGCCAATACGTTGATCACCATCTACCAGTCGATCGGTGTCTGGTCTTGGTCTCGAGATGATTGTGATTATATTTCATTACGGCCGCTGCCTTTAGCAATAAACTTTTACTGTGTTTTTCGCACTGCAGCCCGTGCGCTCGTCTGGAACACGCGGAAACCACGTCAGTGCGCCGCTCCTCGCCTTTTCGCGCTCTCTCTCCTCCCTGCTTATAGCGCACACAAGCTCCCTCCTCAAAATTTATGTTACAGCGTCCGCACAGAGCAGGTCTACAGCACAGAGCAGGTCTACAGCGATATGTGGTTGAATTTTGCCTAATAAAAGTGCACAAATGCATCTGTTTGTCACAACATCCATTTGGTAAATGTGTAGAGGCTGGTAAATACCACTACAAAACCAGTAAGAGAATGTAACTCCAGTTAGAAAAACAGGTTTAAAAAACAAAAATCAAAGAAGAGGTCCTCAAACTGTGGGTGAAGGTCCAAAAACGGGGCACAGAGTGTTTAAGTGCAGTGCAGTTTGCTTGGCTTATTTTAAGATTAAAATGAACATTTATCAGATAAAATGGAGATAGATTTATGAAAACTTATTTATGTGAGTCAGCCTTTTCCCACATGAACATCATTAAGCCCAAGTACTGTTCCACCATGACTATGATCATTTAGAAGTGAGCTTGAGTCTGGCTGTCAGCAGCTACTGTCCAGACTACACATCCTGAGCTGATTCCATCCAGTGCAAGTCACATTTTGTGAGAAGGTGGTGCAAAGTGGGATCATCAAGAGGGAGAAAGGGATTTTTTCCCCCCAAAAATGGGTGGTTGACATTTTAGTTTTTATTGGCTAGAATGACCCCAGATTGCATCTCAGAGCATCTAGAGTTCTGGTCATTTTAATCCCTGTTTATATTTATTTATACAGTTTTAAGTTAAGCAGGACATATATTTATTTTATTCTGCTAATTTTGTTATTTAGTACAGTATTAAAAATAAATTGCTGATAATTATTTATTTTCCCTGTGTTCATATCACTCAGATATGCATCTAATTCAATTCCGGTTTGAGTCAAATAGTTTAAAAAAATCGCTTCAAACATACAAAAAAGGGCTAAAAAGATTCACTACACAACGAAGGGTGAAGGCAATCGGGCCGGCCAGTCCTGCCAATGAGGTATTTATTTTTCAGGGAGTTGGCAACCCTATCTCCATGGTAGCAGACCATCAGCATGGACAGTTACTTTAAGTCCCTTTAAATATCAATTATGAGAATATTAAAGGTCCTGTATTACAGCATTTTCTGATCTACGTTCTAATGTTGTTTCCATATCACAAATGTACCTGGGGTTTGGTTTTGTTTCATTCACACATGTTTAACACACAAATCCTGCATATTTAGGCTGAGTTCTTCTCTCAAAGAGAAAACACTCCAACTTGTGATGTTACGTGGTAATACAGGAAGTGCTCCACTGTGTTTTTAAACTCTATACACCTCCACTAGATTCATTTGGCTTTCTTCTCTGGAATTGCCAGTCTCTACTGAACTAAAGGTAAAAGGTAGATGTTAACTTGAAAACTACCGGATTCAAAATCTGTTAACACTTTGAATCTGAACCAGTAAGTAAATAGCTCACTTACTCCACATTCTAAAGCCCCCTTAAACTTCCCCTTCTATATTTAATTTAAGTTGAATAGATTTTTTTTATGCTTAAATTGATGTATAATCTCTTGAATCCCGTTTTTTTAATTGCCTGCTGTCTTGTTGTTGTTTTTTTAATGTTCATTTATGTTTAAACGTTTCTTAAAAATCAATAAAAAGAATTGAATAACTTGAAAACTACCACTACATGACATCACAATGTGGAACAAAGAAAAGAAAATGGGAGATTTACGATTGCTTAAACATTCACAAATCACTCTAAATCCAACTTTGAGATGGTAAATGAGAACTACAAGATGGATTAAAGCTCTAAAAAGTCCAGTTTGCATAATAGGTCTGCTTTAAGACTGTTAAACGTGTAGTTTTAATAAAGCATTCCCAAATTAGCTGTAATATTTATAGCTAATTTTGAATGCAGTTTATAGAGCCAGTATCTCCTCTCCTCCTTACCATTTTCTGCATAATAATCGCATTCAGAACAGATGAAGAGGAAACAAAGCTGTCTCTGTTTTGGGGAGCATGCAAACACACACAGCTCACTGACAAAGATACTGGGAAATGCCAAGTCTCTACGAGCATCTTCACGGAATAAAACATGTAATTTTCCGAAACTTTCATTGTTGTTCATTCTCGGTTTGAGTTTCACTGCTGTATTCTTGCATATCAAATGAAGCAGACAGCTCATATGCAGTCAAGCTCCACATCCATATAATAGCATCACACTGAGAGCTGCAGATACACACTACACCCTTTACAGACAGAGTCAATACTAGATTTCACTCATTCAGTGTGAATTATCTGCCTCCTATATGCAGAAATTTGGATTCTGATAAGGTATAGGTTTGAGCTTTGATCCTAGGGGTTGGGTGGCATAACAAAATATCAAAATTTCCTTTCCTTCTATTGAGCAGTATTCATTGTTGATTCCATTTAATTTTACCTTAGTGAAAACAAATCAAAATTGCGTTTGATTGTACTTTTTCTGAACATAAAAATACAGACTTTTAAATAATTTTCTGATCTACGTTGTATTGTTTTGTCTTCATCAAAAACATACATGGAGTTGTGTTTTGTTTCATTCACACATTTAACAAATCCTGCATCTTTAGGTGATACAGGAAGTGCTCCACTGTGTTTTTAAACTCCATACACCTTCACTAGAATCATTTGTATCATTTCAGCCGTGGAATTGTTCATCTCTACTGAACTAAAAGGTAAAAGGTAGCTGTTAACTTGAAAACTACCGCTTCATGAGATCACAAGTTGAAACAGAGCATTTTGAGCTTTGGAGATGTTGACAGACTAATAATAAATGAATCAAAACACAACTGCGGATATGCTTTTGATGCATGCCAACATGCCTTAAAGCTCACAAGAGTCAATTTTGTGTAATATACAACCTTTAACACAGAAAAATGAATAAATACCCAAGCTGGTCATTAACAATTAGAAGTGAAATTTGATTATTCTACCAGCTGCCATACCTGATTCAACCCACTCCCATTACTTTGGCTTGAGACCAGCACAAAAAGAAAACTCTCTTATTACTTATGACAATGGAACTGGACTTGCATTTCACAGCTGGGAACTTTAGCTATTATTACTTGTTTTTATTTGCAGGTTAGTCTAAAACTGGAGGTGGGGCAGTAAAATTGAGTAGTACCACTCTAGTGTCTCCCCACAGGAGCTGAACAGGGCCAGAATATGTAACCTCGCAGCAGCACACAAAGACAATGACCGGGTATTAAAAGCCAAGAGGTCCACACTTGTAAACCTTCACTGCTAAAACTAAAATCTAGCTTAACATTACTTTAATTAAGAACGTTTTATAATGCTTTGGAGTAAATTTCACTTAAATATGAAAACACATCTTGTTACACTCAAAGGTGCACTATGCAACTTTTCTGGTGGTCATCTCTTTATCTCCATGGAGATTTATATTACTTGTCTGGAATGTCCTAGTATGGTATTAAACCGCTGTGAAAGGAGTTAATTTATGGAATAATCTTGAGAAAGATATCAAAGAATCAAGCACAATAATGGCATAAAAAAAACAACATAAAATCGAATGTAATATGTATGTATGAAAAAGAAAACTAAGTTGTTGAGCATAAAAATGAAGCTTCCTGTTTACAATTGTGATTGAAATGGAATGTATTGATGAAATGTTTTATAATCACTATCGGTGAGGGAAGAGGGGCAGCTAACATAAGATTACTCTTCTTTCTGCTCCCTTTCATTCAGTTTTTTGTATGAAAAAATGTCTGAGGTCTTTTTATACTTTATAAATGAAATAAACAAACAAAATTAAAAAATAAAATGTATCCATTTTGCATTTACGCAATAACTTTATGTAACTTGGCATGTAACTTGGCCCTATGGCATCACCTGCTGTTTCCGTAGAGATAAATAAGTGTAATGCCATACTATGAAACCTTCCAGGCAACATCTCCATGTTCTTAATTTAAAGGTGAATTAAGTAACTTTTCTGGTGGAGGGTCCATCAAATGCTTTTCTCCATGGAGACATTATTGCTTTGTCCAGATTGTTTCTCAGTATGGCAATTAACCTTTCTATCTGCATGGAGACCAAACCAGACCAAGTTACAGGTCAGATCTGTGGAGAGGCAACCTGCTCACAGTCAGAATGTCTGTTTTTCTTGTATTTCTGAGCTATAAACCAGCTGTAATTGAATAAATGTAAGGTAAAGCTGTTTAATGTCATATTGTTGAACATTCCAGGCAGAGCAATGACATCTCCATAGAAACCAAAAAGTTACATAGTGTACCTTTAAGGCATTTTAACTTGCGTAGCTGTTGCTTTTTGCAGTGTTGTACCAAACATTAGAGTTAAAAAAAAACATTCACATCTGTCAATTAGCCATTCAGGAGATTATTGGTCTCCATTGGCTCAGCCTCTTCATTTTGCCATTAATGAACTCCAAAATGTACGCTCTAATGATGTGTTCCCCGTGGTTACAAACTAAATTAGACATATTAGTCGATTATAAAGGCTGCAAGTAATCAGATTAAATGTGATGCTTTGTTAGACAGTGGTCCACCATAGGAAAAATTCACCAAAGCATTTTGCTGTGAGTTTAATGATCTAAACAGACTGAACTTATTTTTGTATTGTTTTGACAGGAATTTGAAAGTTTTTTTTTTTACACCTAACTTTTCTGCTCTTCTTTTTAGGGCCCGAGCACCGAAGGTGCGTAGGACCCTATTGTTGTTGCTCCGTTTCCGTATTATTATTATTCTTCTTCACACACGCTGGGGCAATTTTGAGCATGTTCCCATGCTTCAAAACGAATGTAAATTTGCACGGGCATCACAAAGTGCAGCCAGTACGACCACAAAAAGACCTGGCCCCTGATGGGGCCCAGGAGTTCGCTAGCGCACCCTAACGCAATTTAAACCGGGGCTGGCATACCGTTTAAGATAGCCGCACGACATTTGGTATGGATGTGTATCTCAGTAAGACGAACAAAAAAGTCCATGGAAAGGTAGGGCCACGCCCAACAGGAAGTGAGATAATTGGGCTTTTGTGTGATTTAACATACAATGGAATTTGAAATACTCCTCCTGAACCTTAACTCAGATGGGCGTAATTTTTGGTGTACATGAGCTCAAGACCATGGAGATGTTAAAGGGACAGTGTGTAAGATTTTTACCCGTTAATTACTGAAATTGAAGATACCCATTCAAAAATACATTGTTTTCTAAGCCTTTTCACTTCCATCATGAAATCAAAGTATTCTTTTGAACTTATATATATATATATATATATAGTCACATAAAAGGGGGATCCTCCCCATATAGAGGCAGCCATTTTGAATACGAGAGCCGCAGAAGGACATTTGGGCTCTGCCTTCGCCTTCGGCAAGCTCGTGGTAGCACCGGAGGCAAAGCAGGCGGAGCGCTCGGCGCGCGCTGCGCAAGAGAGAGGGAGAGAGGTGCCGGTCGGGGGGAGGCTCGTGGTTTTGGGTAAACAACAAGCATGCTGCTGTATCAAACGTCGTAATGGATCTAACACGTGTTTTGGACTAAATTGTTTTACTGGATTTTATTCGCTGGATCCTTACGGACAGATTGATACGAAGCTTGTGGTGAAATACAGAGTTTGACCTGTGCAAGGCCTTCAAAGGTAAGCTTAGTAACAAACCTCGTTTTGTGCTTTTCCGTATAAAAGCCCCATGTGCTCAGGGAGTGATTGTTGTGCCGGGAAATGAATTGCATACAAAAGAGGAGACTGTAAGGTTTCATTTGATATGTAGATTGTCATGGTACATGATCGGGAATGTGTGTTTTCATGCGAAAAAAAACCCAAACAAACAGTAAACGGGAGACCACGTTTTATTAATACCGTTGTTGTCGGCCGGGTACGCGAGCTGTCCGCTACGGCGCGTCCTGGTGAGCCTCGAGGTTTGCCGTAGCTAAAACAGGAAGTACCATAGCCACTATCCACCTATGCGCCACGAATCCTACACACTGGACCTTTAAATTGCGAAGGGATTTTTGATATCTTGTAAGATGACAAAATGGCGGCCTGATGAATTTTGCTACCAATTGAAAGTGCCAAATTAACTCATTCACTGCCAGCCTGTTTTCAAAATCTAGCCCCTTAGAGTGCCAGAGATTTAGAGCATTTTCACTGATTTTACAAGACTCAGAATACTGAGTTCTTTGACTATATAAACATGGCACACATCAAAATAAAGCGTCGACTCTCTTCTTTCACCTGGAAAAAAAATTATGTTTCTAACCTTTTCGGTTCTCAAATAACTGATAGTAGAACATAGGGAAGTTTCAGCAAAAACACTGGTTTTTGACCAAAAAAATTGAGAAAACGAGCGTTTAGTTCAAAGAAGGATTTCGAGCAGATCAGTGACTTTGACATCAATATTTATCGATTTAGTGACACCTCAAACATCTAAAATAACAGAGAAAGAGATTTTTGATGACAAAGTACATTTTTTATTTACAAATATAAGAATATAAGGCTCTGTGAATTGAAAATTTGTTCAAATCAATAGTGCCAAGAGATGTTTACAGGATATAATATATTTTCCTATAAAATATAACTTTGTTGAGGCTTTGTCTGAGGCCCAGAGTACAGACCCATAATAAAAACTAATATACACACACACACACACACACACACATATATATGTACATACACACAAGCCCATGCATAAACCTTTACACACACACAGCTACACACGCACACGCGCGCGCACACGCACACACGCGCACGCACGCACACACGCACACACACACACGCACACACACACACATATAACTTCATTCATTACAATTACCACACAGCAGCATCACTGCTCCAAGTCAGTAAACTTCTTCTTTGGCGCTGTCGTAGTTCTGAACAGAGTTCCTGCTCCGTGCAGCTCACACATGACACGCCCCCTCCTCGAGCACAGCAGATCTCTGCTCAGACCTCGCTGCTTGATCCGGCTTGTCTCTGCGATCCTCTGATGCAGGATCCTGGGTCCCAAGAGCGTTCTGATCGCTCCATAGGCACTGATCAACAGTTATCTGCTTTTCCGGGTTCTCTGGCCTCGCCATCTTACTACTCTGGCCAATACACCATACACACGCTGCACTCCTCCTCTATTCCGCGGCTCTGATCGGCTAATAATGATACAAGATCGCCATCTACAGGTTGAGAGGTGTGAATTACACCTCAAAAGTTGCTCCAGGCCGTAATCTAGCAACCCCCGCTGAAAAAAAGCAATTGACGTCTATAGACGTCACGGCACTCAATGGTTGGATTTGAGGGGACGTCAATAGACGTCTTCGGCACTGAATGAGTTAATTTGGAGGTGTGTCACCACTTCATTTAGCAGGGGTTTAAAAGCCTGGAACCCCATCGGCTTATGTATATTGTGACTATGAACATTTTCAAGCAAATTAAATGGTAGTTTGGCATAGCGCCACCATATGGTAGGCAAGTGAACTGCAAGAAAATACAGTAGCTTAGACCCCTAAACGCAACCACACGAAATTTGGCATAGACTTGTATATGATGAAGAGAAACATTTTTAATGCAAATGAACTGCCCGTATGTCATAGCACCACCATGTGGTAGACAAGGGAACTGTAAAAAAATGCACTGAAGCTGCCACTGTGCTTTAGATTGACATGACATCTTGTGCAGCTGAAAATACTTTGTATTGCTGGCATGGAGCATGCCCCCCCCCCCCCCCCGCAGGCCGCAGGTGCGAGGGCCCGACAACGCCGCTTGCGGCTTTAATTTATTATTGTTATGTTATTGCTTTGCCTGGAATGTTCCATGATATGACATTAAACATATCCATCTAGCATTTATGCATTACTGGTGTTCCTATTGCTCAAAAAGACAATCACTCTTTCTGTGAATAGGGGCGCCTCTCCACAGATCTGAACTGTAATGTAGCGTAGTGCGATAACCTGTCTCACTCACTTATGATAGGTAGGTTTATTCTATACTGTGGAACATTCTAGGCAAAGCAATAACATTTCCATGGAGACAAGCAGGGGCGTACCCTCCACTAGAAATGTTACGCAGTGCACCTTTAAGCTATGTTATAATGTTGTTACCCCACCAGAAATATAGTTGGAATTGTTTTTGTTTTTTTTTCATTCACATCACATGTTTGAGATTGTCAATTCCAGATCTGAAATTATCCAAATGATTTTAGTGAAGGAAGTGCATTGACCACAGTGGAGCACTTCCTGTATTACTACATAACATCACAAGGTGGAGTGTTTTTTCAGTTTGAGAAAAAAAATCACTTGTGTTTAACATGTGTGAATGAAACAAAACACAACTCCAGGCATGTTTTGGATGAGGAAACTACATTATAACATCAAAAAATTGTCTGACTGACTCTGACTTTTAACACCGTGTGAGTTGTGTGGTCCTCTGTGTCTTTTATTTTAGTTTTATTCATTCTATTGTTTTAATTTTTTTTTTTTAATTCTCTACATATTTTAATGCTTTTTCTAACCATTTAGGCTAATAAAAGATTAGATTATCTTACAATGCAGATAAAAGAAATAATGTTTGCCCTCCAAAGCACAACAAATAGTCAAATATTATGTAACAGATAAAACTTATGCTCTGTCAATCAGTACATTATTGCACTGCTGTTTTTGTCTCCTCTATATAGCTGTGATTTGATATTTTATTTGTATTATATTACTTATTTTTCTATTTTATTTTTGATTTGTACATATACACTTATTATTTTTATTTTTATAATTACGTCTCATTTGACTTTTTTGCTATTCCCTCTATTTTGGTTACTCTCTGTAATATATTATATTGTGATGAGTGAGCTACTGTACCCAAATAATTTCCCTTGTGGATCAATAAAGTTTGTCTAAGTCTACATCTAAATAAAGTGCAATCATTTTTGGGACTTTAACAACTTTTTTTTAGCTTTAAAAATTTTAATAGTTTTTATTTTTACGGTCTTCTTTTATCTGTGGTGTCATGTTTATAAAATATGCTACAAAAATAAAGTAGATTGGATAGGACTTTGCTAAGACATGGCCCCACAGTGGACTTGAAGCATGAATACAGATGTGTCTCTGCCCCAGCTACACTATTATTATCTTCCCCCTCAAACAGGAAGCTGTCATCCTGCCGAGAGGAAGTCCCCATGGTGTTAGAAGTACCTGTTCTGTTTTGCAGAGCCTGACTTTGCTCCCCATCAGGGACACCAGCACTCTGCCTTTGTATCCTCGCAGCTCCAGAGCTCCCAGCCTGTTTGTGGTGGGGGGGCGCGGGGAGGCGGGGCGCTGGTGAGAGCTGCCAGCGGGGGGGCTCATGGATGTCTGAAGAGTTTCTATCCACTCCTGGCGCTCCCCTGCAAATGCAAGTGTGAAAGTGAAAAACAGAAAAGGCAGAGACCCAGCGCATAGATACGAGTGTGCCATTGTTGTCTTTTCTCTTTTAAAGGTGAATTCTGTAACTTTCATGGGGAGGGTCCATCACCTCCTTGAGTGGGGTTGCCTCTCCACAGATCTGACCTGTAACTTGTGTCTGGTTTGGTCTCCATGATAATACACATGTGGACAAAATTGTTGGTACTCATCGGTTAATGAAAGAAAAACTCACAATGGTCACAGAAATAACTTGAATCTGACAAAAGTAATAATAAATAAAAATTCTATGAAATTTAACCAATAAAAGTCAGACACTGCTTGTCAACCATGCTTCAACAGAATTATTTTAAAAAAAAACAACTCATGAAACGTGCCTCCCTGTCCAGGGAGGTTGGCTACAATCCCATGGATCTTAAATTTCTGAATAATATGTGCAACTGTAGTCACAGAAACATCAAGCTGCTTGGAGATGGTCTTATAGCCTTTACCTTAAAAGATCCCATGACATGATACCTCTTCATGCTTTTATATGGCGTCTTAGTGGTTCCCTAATACTGTATATGAATCCTTCTCCAATATCAAGTCTCAGTGCATGAGAGATTCATGAAGACAGTCAGAATCATAAATATGTCTCTGAAACGCTTTATTCTGGGCGTTGTTGCTTGAATGCAAATGAGGAGGACAGAGACAGGCCAGTGCAGTAGGTGGGGGTGTATCCAAATACGCCACTGTTTCCTGGAGTAGCGTTGCGGTGTGCGCTGTCATCCACTTCCGCGTTTTAAGCGCTTAGGAAGATATGAGACGCGTCCCATTAAAAAAAAAAAAAAAAAACACATTTCCACAGAAAATAAAATTAAACCACTGCTGTTTCAGAGGCTCGGAGGCTCGGATAAAGGACATCCGAGCCTGGAAACACTCTCACGTGTCTCCAGGCAAAAAAAAAAACGCATCTCGCATTTTGTAGCTCGTTTGCGATCCAAATTATCTGGGCGTGATTTCCAGAGACGGGGTGGACATCCAGATGGGGGGTGGAAACCTTTCCCCAAGTGTGACATCAGAAAGTTCCCTCGTTCAGAATTGCCCGGTGGGCTGTCTTTTTTTCAAACATGGAAAAGGATCGCAATTGCTCAGTTTACACATTTCGCAACTTTTAGCCATGGGGGGGCTAAACAAGGTAGGGGAGCTCACATTAACGTTCAAAAACCTCAGAAATTGGACCTTTAACATGGTTGTCTATAATTTTCTTTATAATCTCCTGAGACTATTTCCTTTGCTTCCTCTGGTCCATGTTGAGTGTGGTACACACCAAACAGCACAGTGACAACCTGTAGCCCTATATATAGGCCCACTGACTGAGAACAAGATTGTAGACACCTCTGATGCTAATTAGTGGACACACCTTGGATTAACGTGTCCCTTTGGTCACATTATTTTCAGTCTTTTCTAGGGGCACCATAATTTTTGTCCAAGCCTATTTCATGAGTTTATTTTTTTAAATAATTCTGTTGAAGCATGGTTGAAAAGCAATGTCTGACTTTCATTGGTAAAATCTCATAGAATTTTTATTTATTATTACTTTTGTCAGGTTCAAGTTATTCCTGTGACCATTTTGAGTTTTTCTTTCATTAACCGAAGGGTACCAACAATTTTGTCCACGTGTGTAGAAAGGTTTAAGTGCAGATAATATGATTAGCTGAGATTCAGGAGCAGGACCACGTCTCAACCGCCCTCAACCCTGCCATCACTACCTCAATCATCCAGACATCCATCGTTCATTCATTAATAAATATCTTCGTCGCATTACGTCGTTGGCGAGGTCTTTGCTAGTGAATGTCATACTGTGAATCATTCCAGACAACACAAGAACATATCCATTGAGAAAAGCATTTGACGGACCCTCCAACAGGAAAGGTACACAATGCACCTTTAAAGTGCCTATGACAGGTTAAAGTATTGCTCGTGGACGTCTGAAGAGTTTCTGTCTACTCCTGGCGCTCCCCTGCGAAAAAATGTGAAAGTGATAAACAGAAAAAGGCAGAGACTGAGTGCCAGTCTCTTCTAAAGGTGCACTGTGTAACTTTTCTGGTGGAAGGTCAGTCAAATGTTTGTCTCCATGGAAATGTTATCGCTTTGTCTAGAATGTGGATGTGGAATGTGGATTAAACTTCTCTATCACAAGGGAGCACTGAAAGAACAGAAATCTTGCCAAGTTAGACTTGAAATAAGGAAGTTTTATCATGGTTTGAGTAAATTTCACTTGACAAGTAAAATGATCTGGAACAAGACTCTTCGCAGTTGAAATAGGAAAAAATAAGAAAAATAAAATAAGAAACAAAATCTGATGTTGCTTGAATTAAGAAAAACACAATTATTCCATTGGTAGATCATTTTACTTGTTAAGTTGAATTCACTCTAATAAAGTAAAGTATAAAGTAAAATTTAACTCATTTTAACTTACCTAGAAATGCTTTTTTTTTGTAGTGAGACAAGCAGGTTACAGCTCTACACTACATAACAATTCAGATCTGTGGAGAGTCGACCCTATTCACAGAAGGAATTATTGTGTTTTTGAGCAATAGAAACACCCATAATGAATAAATGATCATTTATATAGCACCTTTCATGACACCCAAAGCGCTTTACAGTTCATTGATCATTCAATCCACACTTTGTGGTGGTAAGCTACTTTTGTAGCCACAGCTGCCCTGGAACAGACTGACAGAAGCGAGGCTACCAATCTGCGCCATTGGCCCCTCCGACCACCTCCAACACTCACACACACACAGCACTTTCATACTAGGCAATGTGGATGAAGTGTCTTTCCTAAGGACACAATGACAGTTTTTTTTCCCCCACTGGTCTCCCAACCAAGTACTAACCAGGCCCTGCCTTGCTTAGCTTCTGAGATCTGACGGGATCAGGCTTTGACAAGCAGATATGGTATGACCATAAATGCTGAATTGATATTAATTCTATGATGATTATTTATGCTTTCATTAGTTTGTATTTTAATGTCTTTCTTTATTTTTCTATAAAGCACTTTGAACTACTTTGTAAATGAATAGCGCTATACAAATACACTTCCCTTGACTTGCCAACAAGATGGGCGACCCAATTAGATATGAATTAAAGTGACATTTCAACTCACACAAACTGAATGAAAGAAAAATTTTAACCAACAAAGTATTCGTACCACCATAGTTTGAAGAAACACTGAGACACTGCTATCCCAATCGCTGCAATACAAGTACATTTGTTGCATACTGATACACAAATTTCAAATGGAAAAGTAATTGAGAAACAGAGCACACTGTTGCCAAAGTCTGCCTCTGGTAAAAGAATACCCCATAAAACTGAGCACGGATATAGATAGCTGCTTTGGAGTTTTGCATGCCTCAAGCAAGATGTGACAGGGATAAATTAAGTGAGAGATGGGATTAAAATTAAGACATGCCATTGAACAAAAAGGGGCAGACACTTTTCTTAGTCTGACATGATAAAAATGTGATTTAAAAGATAAGTATTTAAATACACTTGTTTGCCTTAATAAAGCATGAACGCAGATTTACATAATGAACACATAGTTTATTAAGAATGATTCAGGCTCGGCAACTACTTAAAGATCCCATGACATGGTACTTCTTGATGCTTTTATATGGCTCCTTAATGGTTCCCTAATACTGTAAATGAATCCTTCTTCAAAATCAACACTCAGTGCATGAGAAAGAGAGATAAGATGAGAAAGAGTCATAAATGTCACTCTGGAACACTCCATTATAGGCGTTGTTGCTTGAATGCAAATGAGGAGGACAGAGGTGGCCTATAGTAGGGGGTGGGGGCGTGGCCAAGCTCTCCGCTCCGCTCTGTGACCCACTTCCGTGTTTTTGCACGGGGAGAGAGATGAGAAGCCTTCCATTGAAAAATAAACACATTTCCACAGAAAATAAAATTAAACCACTGCTGTTTCAGATATCCACAGGCTCAGATAAAGGACTTTCGAGCCTAGAAACACTCGCAAGTTCCTCCACGCAAATAAAAAACGTATTTCGCATTGCGTAGCTCCTCCGCAGTCCAAACTCTCTGGGCGTGATTTACAGAGGCGCTGAATACAGACAGACGGGGGTGGAACTGCATTTGCATTTCTTTTTTCGAGCTGACGTCAATAAGGTGCCTTGTTCAAAATCGCCCGTTTGAGCTCTGATTTTTTCTAACGCAGAAAAGGATCGCAAATGCTCAGTTTAGACATTTCGCAACTTTTAACCATGGGGGGGGGCTAAACAGGGTAGGGGAGCTCACATTAACATTCAAAAACCTCAGAAAGTGAAAATTTCATGCCATGGGACCTTTAAAGGTCCTATATTAAAAATGGACTCTTGTGAGTGTTAAGCCATGTTATAATGGTGTTGCCTCCTCAAAAACATACCTGGAGTTGTGAGTTTGAGTCACACATGTTTGAGTAACCCTGGATTATTTGTCTGTCTTCATCTCCAAAGCTCAAAATGCTCTGTTCCAACTTGTGATGTCATGTAGTAGGTTTAAAGTTAACAGCTACATTTTACCTTTTATTCAGAAGAGTTTGGCAATTCCAGAACTGAAATCATCCAAATGATTCTAGTGAAGGTGTATGGAGTTTAAAAACACACTGGAGCACTTCCTGCATTACCACATGACATCGCAAAATGGAACAGAAAATGCTGAGCTTTGGAAATGTAGACAGACTAATAACGAAGGATTACTCAAACATGTAAGAATGAAAGAAAACACAACTCCAGGTATGTTTTTGATGAGGAAACATTATAACATAGATCAGATAGACTAATATGGGCCATTTAATTAATGGCCTACTTTATTATGGTTATTTATTATAAAATAACTTGATGTTGAGGCAGATACTAGAATACAAGAAGAATGTTTGTCCTCCAGAATACACCAAATACTCAAATAAAGTGCAACAGTTTTCCAATGAGACTTTACGTTCAAACGGTGTGGACTTAAAACAGGCTTCTAAGAAAACTCCCCACTGCAACTTTAGAAAACGAACATGAAAGAGGACACAAGGCCGCTGCTGTAAAGCGCATTCCCCCATCACCAGAGACACACACCTATCAAAGCCAGACAAGTGGAAACATGAGAAATACCAGAGGATTGTAAACACACCACGCACCACCAGGATCACAGCAGCAGCTGGTGTAGAAAAAGATCCACACCAAATCGAAAAGGAAAATAAAAATCATCCGTAAATCAGATAAGATGAAGGGCGTTTGTCAGAAAACAGAAAATAAACTCCAAAATTGCATCAGTCAACTCAAAACACAGAAGTGATTGGCAGGCATTTCATATTGAAGAAAAAGTAGTGAGCAAAATGAGTTTTAACCCAATACAGATTGTGAAAGTAGTTCTTAAAGGGTCCATAATTACTCCATTTTGTTCTGTTATAATTTTGTTTGCTCATCACAAACATACTGTACCTGGAGTTGTGTTTTGTTATATTCACACATGTTTAACACACAAACCCTACATATTTAGGCTGAGTTCATCTCTCTGTTCCACCTTGTGATATGCTCCACTGTGTTTTTAAAATCCATACACCTTTATTAGAATCCTTTGGGTAATTTCAGCTGTAGAACTTCCCATCTCTATTAAACAAAAGGTAAAAGGTAGCTGATAACCTGAAAGCTACCACTTCATGACATCACAAGGTGCAACAGAGCATTTTAAACTTTGGAAATGTCGACAAACTAATAATAAAGGATTACTCAAACACAACTCCAGATATTTTTTAGAGGAGATAACAGCATTATAATATGGCTCACAAGAGTCAATTTTGTGTAATATAGGACCTTTAAAGTTACCTGGCCAGCCAAATGATATCTCTCTGTATTTCCTATACACCGCGATACCATTTGGACACTCTCCATCCACTCTCGCTCCTCCGGTTCCAAACCGACTCCGCGATTCTGATTCGTTCAAAGATGGTGACGTCAGTGCACCCGCCTTTGCCCGCAAAGTCACTCTTAGGTAGCGGAAGTTCCACCTCAGTTTTGAATCAAGATGGCGCAATCTCTGATTGGTTCACTTAGCTGTCTGTCTACGCGCAACCGCAGCGCATTCTGTGGATCAAACGTTACCAGACTCACTCGCTGGTACAGCGATGAGTCATGGATTCTTCCAGGCAACCTTTAAAGTAGCAATAAGGCCACCGTGTACTGTCTGCATCTTACTCGAAAGCATAAATCCAATGAGAATGTGTAAATGCTCTGTTAGCATGCTAGTTGTTAGGAATATTCTGACACCAAAAGTCCAAAATGGCCTCTGAAAGTTATGAAAAGTGCTTATAAACTCATTGTGGTGAATAATTAGGATGCTCAGCATGCTTAAGTTAAGTGAGGAATAACCTGGGACCACTGCAAACCTTTTAAAATGAACAAGTTCTGTTTTTTACGTTTTAAAGACAGTAAAAGTCAGGTACAGCACCATTAAAATGTTTATTTTCATTTTAAGGCTTCAGCTCCTGCAATCTCCGCTCTGTTTCCTGTAGCCATTTGTTATGACACTTTCAGTGCTTGGTACCAGACAGACAAATCGTCAACTCTCCAAAATCAATGCGACTATTAAATATGTAGACTGTAAAAGCATAAAGAAAATGTTTGTGGGAGTTTAACAGATTAGACACTTAAAACTTTGTCTGAGAAATACATTTAAAGTTACTGTTGTTTTATCTTTTTATTTTATTCCTGTCTTGTAAGATTGTATGACCTTTGTTGAAAATACACATAAAAATGTCTCTATTGTTTTTCCTTTTAGTAATGGGGAGCAAAAAGTGGAAAATAAATGCATATGTGAATACTTTCTAACTTAAATATCCTGAATTACACAAAACTGACTCTTGTGAGCTTTGAGCCATGTTATAGAGTTGTTACCTCCTCAAAAACATACCTGGAGTTGTGTTTTGTTTCATTCACACATGTCTGGAGTAATCCTACATCTATCTCCAAAGCTCAAAAGGCTCTGTTCCACAATCGGTAGTTTTCAAGTTAGCAGCTACCTTCTGTTACTTTGGTAAAGAATGGCAATTACAGGTCTGAAATGATCCAAATGGTTATATTGAACGTTTATGGAGTTTACAAACACAGTGGAGCAGTTCCTGTATGACATCACAAGTTGTGTTTTCAGTTTGAGAGAAGAACTCTCCTAAATATGCAGGATCTGTGTGTTAAAGGGATAGTGTGTTGTTGTTGTTTTTTTTATGTTAATCTGTATGGCTTCCCCTTCAACAGTGTCGTGAGATTAACACTGACTTACCCATGACAGCGTGATCTGGGCCCAGTTCTCCTCCGGTTCCGTAGCTCGTGAACGTAGTTCCGGTAAGTTAGCCAGGACAGTTAATAAAGCTTGTTTTTCTTCTCAGAACAACATTTGTCCAAAAAGTGATATATTTGCGTCACAAACAGTCCGCTAAAAATTCAGCAGCCTAATTCACATTCGCATATTTTCTCTGGATTCGTATCACTGTGCCCAGGTTAGCTCAATAAGCCTGTTCACTTTAAGCCGATGTTTACAACGGATGCGGTACGGCGACATCCGCCATAAGCGGATGTTTACAAGTGAACAGGCAAATAGAGCTAACCTGGGCAAAGTGATACGAATCCAGAGAAAATATGCGAATGCGAATTACACTACTGAACTGACAACTGTTTGTGATGCAAATATATCACTTTTTGAACAAATGTTGTTTTGAGAAGAAAAACAAGCTTTATTAACTGTCCTGGGTAACTTACCAGAACTACGTTCACGAGCTACGGAACTGGAGGAGAACTGGGCCCAGATCACGCTGTCATGGGTAAGTCAGTGTTAATCTCAGGACACTGTTGAAGGGGAAAGCCATACAGGTTAACATAAAAAAAAAAAAAAAAAAAAAAAACGCACTATCCCTTGAAACATGTGCGAATGAAACAAAACACAACTCCAGGTATGTTTGTGATAATGAAACAACATTATATCATTATATACATCAGAAAATAGTGTAAAGTGGGCCCTTTAACCCTCCGGTCGTGTTCGCCTCCAGCCCCCTACTTTAGTGTTCCCGGTCAAAAGTGACCGGTCTGTTTTAACTGCTCTTAAATTAGCACAAAACATTTTTTTTCAACACCATTTTTTTTATTAAACATTCTTTAGTTGAGAACAATGTTTCAAAGTAGTGTCTAACAACAATTTATAGAAGTAAACATTAAATAACATCAGTGAAAATACAACTGGGCACTGAAAATGAACTACAAAATGAACATATAATACAAAAAATAAATGGAAAACCAAACACCAAACTCAACAGGGTGTGTGTGTGTGTGTGTGTGTGTGTGTGTGTGTGTGTGTGTGTGTGTGTGTGTGTGTGTGTGTGTGTGTGTGTGTGTGTGTATTTTCATGCACATGAGTGGCATGTGACACTCAGGTCAGAATGGGCCTTGCAAACATAAGCATGACATTTGCAGCATGTCAGGCTCGTTTTGATGTCTCTAGGGGCACAGAGGCCACAACGCTTCCTTTTCTGCCCATGTCCTTGTTGGGGGAGAGCAGCCATGGCAGCGGCTGGGGCTGGAGTTTGCATGCTCCTAACCAGACTGGCAGAGGCTGGTGTGCGGGGAATGTGCTGGCATCGCTGTATAAGAGGAGTCACCAAAGCTTTCCCCAGCTCTGCGAGGAAAAGTCTCCTCTTGAAACTTTTCCCCTGATTCCAGGTTGGGTCGATTGCTGTCCACACCACATACGCGTTGAAAGCTGACACATCCAGGATGTTGTGGGACAGTGCCACAGGCCAGAGAGCAGTCATCCGCTTACAGGTGTATGTACCAGTAAGCTGCAATAAAGGAACAATAAATAATAAGAGATTAGGAACAATATTCAATCTGTCGTACACAAAATGCTATGATTCACCTAGATAAAAATAAAATAAAATGCATGATGAGACTTTACATTACCTTATCAAGGCAGTCAACGCCTCCCTTGTTCTTGTTGTAGTCCTGGATCATGAGGGGCTTCCTGTCCTCTGTGGTGCTGACAGCGGCGTCTTTGTGCACTGTGCTCATCAAGATGACATTTCTGTTCTTCTTGGGAACGTATGACACAAGAGTGTGAGTGTCAGTGAATGCAAATTGTGATGAGAGTGCCTGTCTTCCTCTGGTCGAAACCAGCGCAGGGGGAAGTTCGGGCTTGTTCCTCACTGTCCCTACCATGGTGAGCTTTCTTCTCAGTAGCTCCTGACCAAGAGCATGTGATGTGAAGAAGTTGTCACATGTGATATTATGCCCTTGGAGACCGGTTGTCATGTCCAGCATAACACACAAACCCTGGTTTGTGTGTGTGTGTGTGTGTGTGTGTGTGTGTGAGCTGGGGCAGTGTTTATGGGGATGTTTTCTGTATGTTGAATGAATTTACTCTGGATACCCATTAATTTCCTATGGCGGTCACTTTTGACCGGGAACACCACAGGTGTAACAAGGTTGATTAAAACACTCAAAATTGAATGAAATAGGTGATCATCACTTTTATATGTTCAAGTCCACAGTGTGGAGGATATCATAAGGTCTTGAGGTAATCAGATGAAAAACATAATATTTATGAGTATTATAAGTTGTAAAACGGTCAGATTTGACCCGAACACGACAGGAGGGTTAAAGGGATATGTCACCCCCAGGTCAAACTTGGGCATCTCCCCACAGTCCAGAGACTAAAATAAGTGGTGGAAAGCGTTTTCCTGGTCACCCAGCCATTGTCCGAGTCTGTCAGCACTGACCGCCGCGGTATCTGCAGCTACTCCGCGTTAGACTGGAGTCTAACGGCGCCAGAGAAAGATTTCGGCCAAAAGGAATTAATTTGCTCGATGCGTTTCGCAATTACTTTCTGTGTAGTGCGCATTCATATCAAGTGCAAATAAATGTACAAATCAACACGGAGAGCTTGCCTTGGTCATTTTGTGTGGGAACTATTTTTCAGTGCGGAAAAAGAAAGCCGAAGCACACAGCACGCTGCCAGGGGAATCCCTGTTACGCACCAGGAAGGGAGTTCCCCTGTTGCGCAGCGTGGTGCGTGCTTCGGCTATGTTTTTCCGCACTGAAAAATAGTTCCCACCCAAAATGACCAAGGCAAGCTCTCCGTGTTGATTTGTACATTTATTTGCACTCGATATGAATGCGCACTACACAGAAAGTAATTGGGAAACGCATCAAGCAAATTAATTCCTTTTGGCTGAAATCTTTCTCTGGCGCCGTTAGACTCCAGTCTAACGCGGAGTAGCTGCAGATACCGCGGCGGTCAGTGCTGACAGACTCGGACAATGGCTGGGTGACCAGGAAAACCACCACCACCACTTATTTTAGTCTCTGGACTGTGGGGAGATGCCCAAGTTTGACCTGGGGGTGGCATATCCCTTTAAGGCATGGGTCCAACCAGGATGCTATTAACTAGCAACAGTGGTGAGAGAAATAGGAGTACTTTGCACAGTAGTTGTAGTAGGAACAGCATATTTTTGAGTTCATACCTCACCGAATGTGCCTCATGTCCTTTGAACGTCCTTTATATCAAGACAACCTTGTAAAACACTTTTAACAACGTGTCCATCATTGACTGACCCACATTGTCTTAACCTGACCGTTGACCTTGTGACACTGTTTTCGTCCTTATAGCTTCTCATCTCTCCTTGACCTAAAAAACACAAGGATTCTTCCTCTTATTCTATGGTACACTACATTCACTCTAAGCCCTCAAAACATAACTACTCTGGTCCAAAACTCCGGCCCTCACGCCTTTCTGAATTCACAAAAAGCCGCCATCAATAATGAAAAACATATTCAATTATTAAGCTGTCTTTACATCACAGCGCCTTACAGTTCTGTTACCTGTCCCGTGCCCACTTATTTGCCTGCTCATTTATTCAAGGCTTTCCTCTCCATCTCTCTCTCCCTCTGCTCCTATGCCTCCTTTTCCTCTTCCACTTCCTCTCCTCCGCGTGTATATATAGCGTGCGCAAATATACAAAAAAACATGGCCTGAACATATGCAATTCAGCCAGTGTCTCCCTCTTTCATTCTATGTCCCGAGCTGCAGCATTGTGATTGACAGCTCGGGACAAAGAATGAAAAAGGGAGACACTGGCTGAATTGCATATGTTCAGGCCATGTTTTTTGTATATTTGCGCACGCTATATATACACGCATAAACCTTTAGCAGTTGCACACAAATTTTCTCATTTTCTTACGCCTTGCTCGGTACGAGCATGCAAACAGCGCGCCACCTCCGCAAGCTCATAAAAACGGATGAAAAACAGCGGTATAAAGCCTTATCCCTTGTTAGCGGATATAGCTGTGTACTTGAAAGACGAGGAGAGAGAGAGACAGGAGAAGAGGTTGCTAATCCTCATTGAAAAGTAGAGGAGATGAGAGCCAGGTCCACTCAGCGCTGCATCGAGATCTTAGGGGTCGCCCACACAGACTCCATCAACCCGAATATAAAAAAACAAAAGACAGAACACACGCCATAGGACTCTGACCATTTACTTTTTGTTTGGTTTTATCCAGCTCATTCTATTATTCAACTCATGTATCTTCTTAAAGGTCCTATATTACGCAAAATTGACTCTTGAGCTTTAAGCCATGTTATAATGTTGTTGCCTCATCAAAAACATACCTGGAGTTGTGTTTTGTTTCATGAGTGTGAATAAGGAACTTTTATTATTTGTTTGTCTGCATCTTAAAAGCTCAAAATGCTCTGTTTCACCTTGTGATGTCATGAAGCGGTAGTTTAAGTTAACAGCTCCTTTTACCTTTTGTTTAGTAAAGACTGGAAATTCCAGGTCTGAAAATATCCAAATGATCCTAGTGAAGGTGTATGGAGTTTAAAGGTGTGCTGTGTCAGATCTATGGAGAAGCGAGCATGTACATGGTAAAAATTCATGTTTTTAAGGTATACGTTTTGCGCTATAAAACACCTGCAATTGGACAAATGCAAAAGAGATACGTTTGATACCCTACTGTGGCACATTCCAAGCAAAGACATTTCCATGGAGATAAGCGATTAGCAGACCCTCCACCTTAGAAGTTACATAATGCACCTTTAAAAACATAGTGGAGCATTTCCTGTATTACCACATGACATGACAATGTGGAACAGAGTGTTTTCACATTGAGAGAAGAACTCAGCCCTCAGTTTGTGTGTTAAATGTGTGAATGAAACAAAACACAACTCCAGGTCTGTTTGTGATGAGGAAACATTACAACATAGATCAGAAAATAGTATAATATGGGGCCTTTAATATACCAATACTATGACATGTCCTATATAGATAGACATTTCAGAAGCTTTAGTCAGTTTTTACTTTAAATTACCCTCAACTGCTTTGATTTTGCAGACATAGAAGAAGATAGGCTTTAAAAAGTTATCGATTCAGTACAGCCCACTCATTGCTGCCAGGCACGGATTACTCCTAAAGACAAAGAACACTAAAATATTGAGATAGTTACCACCATCAGTCAAGAATTTAGATCGTAATGCTTTCAATAAGAGCAAGACAACTCTTGATGGCCCATTTATTGAGCTCTGCAGCCTTGGCAATTCAAATGAAGAAGAATGAACTGAAACAGACAAACTAGTTCCACTTGTTCAAATCCTTCTCTCTTCTTCCCATTCCCCAAAACTACCAACCAGGCATCCTTACCTCACCCTTACCACCCTCACCCCTCACTCTATTTCTTTAAAGGGCCCGTGTGTATGCTATTTTCTGACCTATGTTATAATGTTGTTTCCTCATCACAAACATACCTGGACATGTGTTTTGTTTCATTCACACAAGTCTATTTGGCTGCTTATTTTGAATTCATTATTAGCATTTATATTGTTCCTCTTTGTTATTATAATATATTGTGGGACCAGACAGGGTCCACGAGAATGAGACGAGACAAGATTTTGAAATGATTAGACTAAACCTGGACCAGCTCTTCTGTTCTCTCCTTCGCTCCAGCTCCTCCCAGCTCTCCCCCCTCTTCTGCTGCTCTAACACACTGGGTGAAGAGGGGCACAGGCAGAGGAAGGGCACTTCTCTCTCCTTCTTTCTCATTTTAAACTAAGTTATGGATGGAGAAGGCCTAATTATCTCTTTGTGGATTATCTTGGAACAATATTTAAGTGCGGAAAAAAACCACATGCTCCGCGCTGTCCACGGGTGAATTATACGCGCATATATTTCATTATAGTTTTTTGCGATCTTTTTGCACAAACTTGACTTGAGTTTAAAGTGTTCTGTGACAGCATGTATTAGCTACAGCTGCTCAAAGATATGCAACTTTCCAGAGCATGCAAAATGTAAAGATGAAGAATAAATTCTCGTGAAATCGTTTTCCCCATTGTGCACACAGTCTCATCCCATCCTAAATAATTTCCCTTGTAGATCAATAAACGTTGTCCAAGACTAAATTTAATATCGACAGAACTGATATTTGGAAGCTCATATCCGATCCGAAGTTTTTCAGTATCAGCGCTGATAGCAGTAAGATACTAGTACCAGATTGGTGCATCTCTATTGAAAACATCGAAAAGACTGAGCAGTTGGTAATATGCTATATGTTCTTACAATCTGTATTCATAAAATGAGTCTCCTCCATTTTGTTTGTCCGCGGCATCATCTGAAAGCATCGGAATACAAATCACTTTGAGCAACAAATCTTAACTTTCTTCTGCAATCACTCACGTACACTCTTTCGCCACCTCTCTCTCTTTCTCTCCTCCATCATCCCTCCATCTCTGACAGAACCTGAGGGGACCAGCCACCTGCGGACCGAGTGGAGTCTGAGCCGACAGCTGTGTGCACACTCTCTCCGGTGGCCTTCAATTATTCACTCGTCCCCCTTCCTTCCCCTCCACCCTTCTCCGTGCTTTGCCCTTTTCATCCGACCCCCTTCCCTCCTCCTCCCTTTCCCCAAAACTAGCAACCCGGTATCCTTACCTAACCCTCACCATATTACACTATGTTCTGATCTTCGTTATAATGTTTCCTCATCACAAACAGACCTGGAGTTGTGTTTTGTTTCATTCACACATGCTTAACACAAAATGAAAACACTCTGTTCCTCCTTGTGATGTCATGTGGTAATACAGAAAGTGCTCTACTGTGTTTTTAAACTCCATACATCTTCACTAGACCTAGACCTGGAATTACTAATCTCTATTAAATGGCTAAAAGGTAGCCATTATCTTAAAACTACTACTTCATGACATCACAAGGTGGAACAGATCATTTTGAGCTTTGGAGATGTAAATAGACTAATAATAAAGGATATCCCATGTGTGAATGAGGCAAAACACAACTCCATTTGTTTTTCTGAGGATGTAACAACATTATAACATGGCTTAAAGATCACAAGAGTCAATTTTGTGTAATATAGCACCTGTAAAAACTCCCCACATTTAATCTTTTTCATCAGTTCATTATTTTTCTTCACTACAGTCTCTCATCCTCTGTCTTTCTGTGTGTTTGAGCGTGTCTGGCTGGTTCATCTTCCTGTGTTCCCCCCTAAGATTGATGACTAGCTGCACAGAGGAGAGAGGAGCTCTTTAAAGATGCATGGGGTGACGGGGCCAACTTCCCCGCTCTGTCTCTCTGTCTCTCTCACGCTCGCAACAGCTCCTCTGACGACACTGCCACCTCAGAGAATGTTTTCAGCTGATTCCAGATACAGACCTTAAAGAGCCTATGACAGGTTCTGAGGATTCTGTCATTTTCACTTGATTTGGTGGGATATTACCTATTAAAAATACAAATTATAGCTTTACACCAATCAAGAACTAGTTGAAATATAGCCGCAAGCCGGCGATGATCGGCCCTCGCTTGCACTCGCAGGAAGGGGGGTTATCTGCATGTGTGTGTTGAATGCCTGGGGGTGAGCTGGGGAGGGGTTGTTTGTTTTCGCCTTTTAATTTCAATTATTTTAAGAGGAGGGTCACTCATAAGCCTTTCCTGCACTGTTCTGTTATTTTTGATTAAAGTTTGAGTGAAATCGGCCAAAGTATGCACGGATTATCACAATTTGATGGCAAGCTGCAAAAACAAACCTGAAATTTGTGGTGTTTTCACAGAAACACCGTTCAGTCTTTTAGAACGCTTTTAATAACTTTTTATGTCCCGCTTGTCTAGATGATACAGCACGATTCTGGTGAGTCTGGGTCAAAAACCCGAGGAGGAGTTCGTTAAAATACCAGGACAGGAAAATTTGCCTTCGGCGCCGGGTCACGTGCTCAGTCCAATATGGCTGACTTCCTGTTGGTCACCTAGCAACGGTGTAATATACTTTTTTGTTCCTATTCCCATGATGCATCTGTGTACCAAATTTGGTTTGGCTACGACAAAGTTTTTGCCAGGCGTCCCATTGGCGAGGACAGATGTTTGGACTGTTGCCATGGCAACACGGGTATAGCCATAGGCGCAATGTATTTTGATTTTCCAGGGGGCGATGTCGAGCCATTTTTTAAGATTTTTTAATACAGATTATTTGTAAATTCATTTTTTGGCATTCTTGAATTTTGTGCAAAATTTCGTAAGTACTCGAAACCTCTAATAATAAACCCCGGTAATAATAAGAAAAACCAGAACAATAACAATAGGCCCTACGCTTTAGCGCTCGGGCCTAAAAATATGTTGAAAATTACAGGAAGTAGAGAGTTTTATTTCATAGTGTCGCACACTGATGACATCACACTGGGAGAATTCTGTCTCGGTGCAATTTAGACATAAACAACATTTTGCTGATGCTTTTAACATTATTTCAACTAAATAAAGGTGCTTTACTTATATTTTTATTTGTCAATTCATAATCTCTGTACATTACAAAAGTTTCGCCCCCGTGTTCAAGATGGCTGTTAGGTAACAGTTATGGAATTCTCTATGGAATGTTGTCATTTACAACCAGGAAGTAAAACTTGAAACTTAACTCAAAAAACTGCCAGCTTGGGAAAATAGTTTTTGAAATTTTTAGTGAAACCTTAAATAGAATGATCTTGACTGTGTTTTAGTAAAATGAGTAGTCCTGTCATAGGCAATTTAAGCCCACAAAGCCCATGTTGGAAAGAGGAAGGGAGGAGGCGTTGAGAGAAGAGAGAGAGCAGAGAGAAGACGGCGTGAAAAATGATGCCAGAGATGACCCCCAACTCCTCGACAGTCCACAAAAGGTTGCCAGTCATCAGAATGATTCACTGAAACCGGGAGAGGGGAAGATTGCTACGCCTGAGCTCCAGCCGGTAGTTTGCAAAACGATTTGCTGTAGAGATTTTGGGTTTCTCACAATGTCTTGATCCAGGCTGAGCACACAGAAGATGGAAACTGAATCTAGTCCAATTCTACTCCAAGCTGACAGCAACCAAAACATATAATACTGTATATCACTCAACAGGGTTAGGACTCAAGTGCACAAGAACAATATCAAACATTATTGATACTTTGCAGTGATCATGCTGGGGGTGTCTGTATGTATGTGTACTGTAACTCACTAGTTACCATGGAGACACAGCCAAAAGGATTTGACCATCTTCTGAAAACTCAAGAAAAAATACAAAATAGATTTAAACAACATTTTCAGGAGCCTGTGATCAATACAAGCATTTATGATCCTGTTTAGGAGTTTGATTTTCAACAAAATGGTGAGAGTGACTAACTGAACGACTGTTGGCTAATGCTGGCTAGCTTGTGACTGTGATGTTATTTGAGAGAGACTTGTTTAAGCCAGGGCTCTCAAGTCTCACGCACTGAAAGTGTGACACACGCAATTCGACGTGTTCACACGCTCACACGCCACACGTGGCATTTCTCATGCTGATTTTTTTATTTTTATTTTTTTTTGTGCCCAGAAAATCGGTCTGTGTGGCTCAGTTTATGCAGGCACCGCACGTTTTTAGCAAAAAAAAATACTCCCCCCTCCTCCCCGCCCCGCTCCCCGGAAAAAAAATCTCAGTTTCAGCCAATCAGAAAATAGATTGTTCTGTTGTTGGGCAGACTAGTTTCAGCTGCTAAGCGCACACAGCGACTGACGGTGATGATAAAACAAACTGAGAACCATCAGGTAATAACTTCATTTATATAACTCTCATTAGTTGCTTTGTAGTTTAAGTTTGCTCTTTAGACAAATTCAACGCAATTCAAGCACCCCCCCCAGAGGCTTCGTCAGCTTAGAGCTGACGAAGCCTCTCGGATGAGCGGCGAAACGTTTTCAACCAAACAAACTTTGTCCAGTTGACAAATTGAACTTCTCCTTTGATCATGGATTTTACCTGGACGACTGAGGGACTTTTCACGCATCAAAATAGATATGTTTAATGCCAGGCAACGCAATAGCATCTCCATGGAGACAAGCAAGTGGTGTACCCTCCACCAGGATACTTACAGCCCTATCCAACAAATGTTTAATCAAATTATTTGCTCCAGAGTGATATCAAATTGGCAAATCCCTAAGCCTATTACTGAATCCAATCGATACTTTTCAATCACTAGGAAACAAAACAGACTAATTGCTGCCTTTAGATTATTTTTCCATTAATTTAAAGTGCTAATTTCTATCAATGATGTTACGGTCTAGCAGCTCCGGTTTCCCACATTATTGAAAACCAATATACCAATACTTAAAACCTAAAACAGACCAACTATATTATCACAAAACTGAATCAAAACAACTGGACTGACTAAACCTTTGGAGCCAACATTTCACTCCTAACCAAGTAGCTCCTTCTGGGCTTTGTGGTGTGAATGTGGCTATGGCTGGAGCTATTCCTGGATGTCTGAAGAACTGCTTCAATTAATTCAAGCCAATTATCATGAACAAACTGTCTGCTTCAATCCTCCTGAAATACAAAATTTGTTAAAAGAATAGTCATCTCTGTAATCACATAATATGGCCTGTGTCTTATACCTGCAGATCTTCCGTATGCAAGGATAAAGTGATCTGATCAGCGGCTTTAATATTTTACTTGGAGCAGACCTTAGCCTGACCCCACACCACCACCACAACACTGCTCATTACAGAGAGCCTGAACCTCTGTCATACTAAACACTTCCTCAATACAAATTATATTTCCGCAAATCTATGCATCAATAACATGACCGCAGACTCATCATTTGATTCAGTAATGATCTTTACATTGTGTGGTGTGGTAAAAATACAATAGCAGGGCGAGTCAAAGGTCCACACCGCCGTAATTATAACAAACTCAATCACTTAGGTCCTAAGAATATAAGAGGGGAAAGTATGCGACCCTGTGAAGTGACCCTTGACTAAATGAGCGTTTGACCTGTGCTCACTAAGCCTGACCACAACAAAGCGAGAGAAGAGAAGGAAGGAAGCAGAGCAACTCTTCAAACAGAGGATAAGAAGGATGCTCATCATTAGGGCTGAACGATCGTTTTAGATCGAAAATCGTGATCTCAGACAACACGATTTTGGGATCGTTAACGTCGCTTAAATCGTTAAAGATCGTTAAGACCGTTAAAGCCCCAGTGTGTAGCATTCGTGGCGCATAGGTGGATGGTGCTATTGCACTTTCTGTTTTAGCTACGGCAGACCTCGAGGTCCGCGTGCCGCTACTGTATAAATAAAACGCGGCCCCGTTTTGTTTGTTTTTTTCTTTTCTCATGAAAACACACATTCCCGATCATGTACCATGACACTCTACACATCAAATGAAACCTTACAGTCTCCTCTTTTTGACTATGCAATTCATTTCCCTGCAAAACAATCAGTCCCCGAGCACATGGGGCTTTTATACGGAAAAACACAAAACGAGGTTAGCTTACCTTAGAATGCTTTGCACAGGTCAAACTCTGTATTTCACCATAAACTTGCTCTCAATTTGTCCGTAAGGATCCAGCGAATAAAATCCAGTAAAACAATTTAGTCCAAAACACGTGTTAGATCCATTACGACGTCTGATCCGGCAGCATGCTTGTGTTGTTTACCCAAAACCACGAGCCTTGCCGAAGGCGAAAGCGGAGCCCAAATGTCCTTCTGTGGCTCTCGTATTCAAAATGGCTGCCTCTGCATGGGGAAGATCCCCCTTTTATGTGACTATATCTAAGTCCAAAAGAATACTTTGATTTCATGATGGAAGTGAAAAGGCTTGGAAAACACTTTATTTTTGAATGGGTATCTTCAATTTCAGTAATTAACGGGTAAAAATCTTACACACTGTCCCTTTAAAGTTTTTTGCAGTGCTCCTAACTGACCCAGGTTTTGTTTCGTCAACTATTTCACACATGAATGCTGCCTGGCCCGCCTCCCTGCCATGCTGCTAAACCCACCAATCAGAAGCGGCGTGCTGCGCGTGGACAGGTCATGTGTTCTCGACTCCAATCAGTGTAGCTGTTCATCTATTTCAGAAATGGCTTCAGCGGGACCAGAAGCGGAGTCAGGGGTTTTGATGATTTAAGTTTCTGTGATGTTTGCAAATGTTCATGTGCACTGAAACTTAACTTGAAAAAAATCGTGGATGAAATCAAAATCGCAAAATCTGCCAGAAAAATCGCAATTCAATTTTTTCTTAAAATCGTTCAGCCGCACTCATCATGTTGTCTCTAAATGATGTAAGATAATTACAGCACTGATAGAAGCGAGACTGCCAACCTGCACCACTGGCCCCCTCCAACCACCATCATCACTCACGCACACTCCACATTCATATTAGGCAATGTGGATGAAGTGTCTTGCATAAGGACACAACACTAGTTTTGCCACTGGTGCCCCACTGTGGTACTTGGTATTCCCAGTAGTCTCCTATCCAAGTAATAAATAGGACAGTTTAGCATAACAACTACTACATTTGGAGACAACATTGGATGAAATGAGAGATTCATCCAGCTCTAGGTACCTAATATGCCTTTAACTAGTTCTAATTTGCACAAGGTTGTCGTATTATTGGTATTTTATTACAAGGAAATATTGGACAGTGTGGGTTCTAACATGCTTAAGCTCACAAATGAAATGAAGTCACGTAAAGGACCAGAGGACCAGTAAAGCTGCATTTGAAAATGATGTATTGAGTGGGCACATACTGAAGCGCAATGGGGCTTTCACAGCACAAGTACCACAGCAAAAAGAAGCCATAAATAATAACTGAACTTTTAATCATAAACTGTCAACATACCAGAATAAATGTTGGTTTCATTGAATCACTGCTCTTGTGTATAATTAGGGTTAATATACACTGATGTCAAGTTGTTTGCTTATCAAAAACACACCCAGAGTTGTTTTGTTTCATTCACACGTTTAACACCCTGCATATTTCGGCTGAGTTCTTCTGTCAAATTTAAAGCATGTGTCATGTGCTCCACTGCGTTTTTAAACTCCATACACGTTCACTAGAATCATTTGTATAATTTCAGTCTTGGAATTGCCAGTTTCTACTGAACGAAATGTAAAAGAGCTGTTAACATGAAAACTACCGCTTCAAGACATCATAAGGTGGAACAGAGCAGTTTGAGCTTTGGAGATGTAGACTGTCTAATAATGCACGATTACTCAAACATGTATGAATGAAACAAAACACAACTCCAGATGTGTTTTTGAGGTGGTAACATTATAACATGGCTTAATCTTACATTTCAATTTCATGCAATATAGGACATTTGGGATATATAATTTTATATTATGAATCTTGATTGTTCTTGAATTGAGACTGAACAGTTACTTGTCAAGAAAAACACCCCAAGATGTGTTAGCAATTGTACTTACTTCTACAGGGGGTCCTCGGGTTACGACGTTGATCCGTTCTTAAGACGCGTCGTAACCCGAATTTCGTCGTAAGCCGGATTTTGACTTTGATCTTCCAACCAAAGCACCAATAACCTTTCCATCTCAATAATTAGACCACTACGCTGCTTGGTTATCACTGCCGCTTTCATAGGAGCAGATCAGAGCCCACATCAGGTACTTCCGCCCACATTGGGCAGGCACACAGGCTGTCTTCTTCTCCCTACAACCACAACAAAGCGTATTCTTCCGCCGTGCGCCGCGCGCCGTTCGCGTTTGTTTACATCTCTTACCACGCTAAACCGCGTAAGACGGAATGACGCGTAATATATATATATATTTTTTTTTTTTTTATGGGGGCACGTTCGTAACCACGAAACGTCGTAAACCGAGGACCCCCTGTATTTAATCATACAGTTATTCTGTAATAGGTTTATAACTGAATAAATCCATACTGTTTACAAAAGAGTAGATGTGGCATTTCAAACTGCAATATCTGCTGCAATAACTGCTGTATCTTCCATTGCACATTTTGATGCACACTGCACATTTTTGGACATCTGTAAATAGGTATTTATTTATTCTTTGCACTACTTTTAGATTTTGTCTTAGATAGTTTTTGTATTGTCTTTATATTGTATTTTGTACTTTTTTGCACTGCTTGGCCAGGGAGAAAAATTTCGATTCACTGTATGTCAAACACATACGGCAGAATTGACAATAAAGTTGACTTTGACTTGACTTTTTGAATAAGAAGAAGACATGGACATCTTGTTGCTATTCCACAAACCCTTTCGCATGGACAAATGACTAGCTTTAGAACTGTGAGACAGCGTAGAGAATGTGGCGAAGAGTCACAAAAAATACTGATTGACAACAAAAGTAAAGTCTGGTATATTTCTTAAAAGGTGGAGTAACAAAACCAAATGATATGGCAAGACATCTGTAAAGGACCAGACGGTCACATCACACTCACAGACTCACGCTCTGTCCAACCATGAAAGTGCTCGCCAAGAAATAGCGAGACGAAAATTTCCTCCAGAGAGAAAAACAAAAGATAAGAGAGCCTTAAAAACAAAAGGCAAGTGACCAGAAAGCAAAAGCTGTGGAGGAAAACAGGTTTTGACAGACACACAGACAGACTTTACACTGCAGTGACAAGTGGAGATCAGACAGAGCAGCTGATGAGTACTCAATATACTATAGCCCCAGGAAGCACAAGTACCTTCTTTGTCCGCTCGAAAAATGAAGGTCCGAAGGGCAGTGACCACTTCAAACTTGTTCTCTCCCAGGCCACGCACCTGCCGGATGGCACTGGTCAGAATCATGCCTTTGGAGTACATTTCCTATGCACAGAAAAACAGAAGAACAAGAATTCAACAGAGGTGGAAAAAGTGCTTAAAGAGCCCATATTACGCCGTTTTCTGAACAATGTTATAATGCTGTTCCCTCATCACGAACATACCTGGAGTTGTGTTTTGTTTCATTCACAAATGTGCTTCTCTCAATCTGAAAACATGTAATACATGAAGTGCTCCACTGTGTTTTTATACTCCATACACCTTCACTAGAATCATTTGGATAATTCTAGCCTTGAAATTGTCAAATCTCTACTGAACAAAAGATAAAACTACAGCTTTGTGACATCACAAGGTGGATGAGAGTGTTTTGAACTTTGGAGATGTAGACAGACTAATAATGAATGCTTACTCAAACATGTGTCAGTGAAGCAAAGCACAACTCCGGGTGTGTTTTTGATGAGGAAACAACATTCTAACATGGCTTTAAGATCACAAGAAAGGATTTTGTTGAATATAGGACATTTAAGTAAAAGGTCAAATACCAGAGCAACAAAATAATAAGTAAATAAGTAAAAGTGTCACATGAAAAAATATTCTTAAGTAAAAGTATTAAAGAACCTGTTTAAAGGTGTATTTAAAGAGTAAAGGCAGCCACACACTACCGAATTTTTCAGTCTTAAACAATTTTTAAACGTGAAACAAAAAGCGCACTCCACAGACACGAGGAGAATCTTATGAGACTTAAAATCTCTGCTGCGGGACATGACTGTGTACCACAGAGTTGTGAGTGCACTTGCGTCAGCTGTTTCCTGCCTACAGTAAAAAGAATCAGTCATAAGTGTTCAAAAGATCAGAGCACTGCACTTCTAGTTTAGATACAAGTCAAAACTGTGTTATTATTTGTGAAATGTTGTGCAACACTTCAGATACATGATTTTTAAAGGATAAAAGATGGGTGATAAAGTACACAGGAAGTAGAGTCACTATTGCTAATCTTCAGCTTCACCCCAAACCGTGCACTGTGTGGATGTAAACAGACACATGTGAGAAACTTTTTTTCATGTGTAAAGAACGCTTCAAACTGGATTAACAACACTGATTTGTGGACTGGATGTCATTATTTGCAGAGGACAACTTCTATGGATAATGTGGATGAGAGGTGAGTAATAAAGTCTTATTATTTTTTTGCTATATCCCGAGTTTGTATGTTGCGCCTCTGTATCCGTCACTCTGCCCCAGATGCTCGGTTGTATTGTCTGATTCCGTATCCTTGCTGATGTTTGGTGGTTACGATCTGACAGAGCAGCTCAGAGTCACTGACACCACACACATGAGCAAAGCAGCAGTTTCGAAATCGCACACAAAGACACAAAGTCGGGTCACGCCTCTCCAAACTTGGGGAGAAGCAAATCGGAGCCAAAATTAGGCATATTCTCCTGTAGTGTGTGGAAAGTAACGTTTTTTACAATTTGAGCCTTATTTCGGTAATAAAACAAGTTGTTTTACTCACCCATATCACTTTGGTGTCATATGGAGCATTTCCGGAGATGTTTTAGATTAGCACTTTTCAAATCATAGAAGCTCGATGTCTTTAGTCTACGATTTCGTTTGGTCAAAAGTGGTCTGTAATCCGAGATTTAGCCATAGTTTCGAGTAGATGAGGACGCCAGTGCGCATGCGCGGAGTGTGCTCTCAGCTCCCGGGACCCAAACATGGAACGCATAGCTGTAAACTATGGATAAATCTCGGATTACAGGCCACTTTTGATTCAAACGAAATCATAGACTAAAGACATCGAGCTTCTATGATTTGAAAAGTGCTAAAGTTTGTGTTATTTGGAGCCCGCACGGGGCATATTACATGCTCGGGGAATGCCCCGAGCTATGGCTATAAGTCGCGCTAGGCTAACGGCGCTAGGCTAACGGCGCTAGGCTAACGGCGCTAGGCTAACGGCGCTAGGCTAACGACGCTAGGCTAACGACGTTAGCCTAACGCTAATCTAAAACATCTCCGGAAATGCTCCATATGACACCAAAGTGATATGGGTGAGTAAAACAACTTGTTTTATTCCCGAAATAAGGCTCAAATTGTAAAAAACGTTACTTTTCCTTTAAGCAAAACTAGTAAAACTGAAAATTTGCTGATTTTGCTGAGAATTGTGCTGAATTTTGTTCAATAGAAACAACTGAATCACTTGTTTTTTTTCCTAGCTGGTTTAATCTTTATTTTTGTTTGCTCAAATTATGTTAAAGATCCTCACTCTTTTAAGCAGGTCTCAAACAATAATAAAAATAAAAATAAAAATAAAAAAAACAGTTTTACTTTTCAGTCCTGTTAAAAAATGTAGTGGAGTAGAAAGTACAGATACCTGCTCTCAAATGCTCAAATTTCAATTTAACACTACACTGTAATACCAGGGGTTGTGAACACATTCAATTTGGCAGCAGACATCCTCATCAGGCCTGCACAACCCATCAATACAACATTAAATACATTCACAGTAATGGGCTCTTCCATTTAATTTATATTATGGTGCTCTGGGACAAGTAGCATTTGAAGGGACTATTTATCTACATCTCCTTATATAACCCCGACTCTGGTTTTATTTTATCTACGCATTCCAGAAGGATGAAAAATTAGGACCATAGCTATTAAAGGGCCCATATTACACCATTTTCGGATCTATGTTATAATGTTGTTTCCGGTTTTTTGTTTAAAAAAAAACATCTGGAGTTGTGTTTTGTTTCATTAGAACAGACACAACTCCAGGTATGTTTGTGATGTTGTAATAATGTTTTAAAATGACTTAAAGCTCACAAAAGTCAATTTTGTCTGTTACAGTACCTGTAATGTCAAAATGTTTCATAAAACAGGAAGTTGAAACCCAAGAATAGCAAAAAAAAAAAAATTAAAGGGCTCATATTATGTTATTTTCTGATCTATGTTATAATGTTTCTTCGTCAAAAACAAACCAGGATTTGTGTTTGTTTTTGATGTTTAACACAAACCCTGCATACTTAGGCAGTGTCCTTCTCTCAATCAGAAAACACTCTGTTCTTGTGATGTTATGTGGTAATACAAGAAGTGCTCCATTTTGTTTTTAAAGTCCATACACCTTCACTAGAATCATTTGGATAATTTCTGACCTGGAATTGCCAATTTCTACTAAACAAAAAGTAAAAGATAGCTGTTAACTTGAAAACTACAGCTTCATGACCTCACAAGGTGGATCAGAGCAGTTTGAGCTTTGGCAATTTAGACAGACTAATAATAAAGGGTTAATCAAACATGTGGGAATGAAAAAAAACAAAAAACTCCAGGCCCCCCAAAGTGCACTGCAAAGAATTTGTGCAACTTTTTTTTTTTTTTTCTAGCGCTCATGTTGACCCGGTCCCACCCCTGAATATAGGACAGTGCTTATAAAACATATTTGAAAACAGCAAAGATGCACGCTGTACAAACAGCACCGTCACGAGGGCGTTAAAACAAATGTTAAAGCTAAAAACACACTCTTCTGATATTATTAAAGCCACAGTTCGCAGTGAGAGTTGTCCACAGAACAGAAAGTGCTTGTTTTAGTACACGGGGAATTGGATGTGTGTTGTTTTGTTACCCACAATGCAGTGGGAGAGGACGCATCCAAATAAGGCGGGTGCCGCATCGAGACTGTGTGACCCTCTTACCGTCTCCCCCGGCAACGGCAATTAAATGTAGAGGGTCATTTGGAAAAGAGAAATAAAGGGCACAATAAGCAATAACTTATGTTAAAGCGCCTATAATACACCGTCTTCTGATCTATGTTATAATGTTTCCTCATCATGAACAGACCTGGAGTTGTGTTTTGTTTCATTCACACATGTTTAACACATATTTAGGCTGAGTTTAGGCTCTGTTCCACCTTGTGATGTCATGTGGTAAGACAGGAAATGCTCCACTGTGTGCTTCACTAGAATCATTTAGATCATTTCAGAACTGGATTTGGTGATCTGTGCTAAACAAAAGATTAAAGGTAGCTGTTAACTTGGAAACTACCGCTTCATGACATCACAAGGTGGAACAGAACATTTTGAGCTTTGGAGATGTAGACAGACTAATAATAAAGGATAACTCAAACATTATATCATGACTTAAAGCTCACAAGAGTCAATTTTGTGTAATACAGGACCTTTAAAATCACTGTAGTATTATATGGATTTGCACTTGGTTTGGAGTGTAAAGTACTATATAAATTAGTACTTTATGTTGCACTAGCTGTTTTAGCTTTATCAATTTAATTTGTCAATGTGGTCAAATGAATGGGGTGTTAACATGGATACTGGCGATGTGTAGAAACTGCACTATAAACAAAGAAAAGTGAAAAAAAAAGTGAAAGATTTCCAGTAAGCCAAACAAGACAGAGGATTGCTGGATTACAACAGTCCAAAGAATTTCAAAACATTTCCAAACTTTCTGCATTTTTGAAGCTGCTAGTTGTTATTTTGAGCTGGTAGACATAGACATTTGGGCCCTCAAGTACTGTTGCTTTTATCAACAATAAAATAAGTATTCAAAACCAAACCAAATGTAAAAATACGAGAGAGTGTAGCTCAGTGACTTTCAAATATGGCCTGATAATGTGGGGATGTATTGTGGTGTGGGGACTAGAGTGAAAAGCAGCGTGTTACAGTCAGAGTCACTGGGCTGTTCAGAAAGCGTACATTATTCATGAAAATAATGTCATTATCATCGCAAAGTGTAAAAAACAGACTTTTCTCTGTGTGGCTCTGCGTCGAACTTGACCTGAATTTTAATTGCAAGTTGTTACAGGCACAATACCACAGAGCATTGTACTGTACCAACGCCTCCGTGTCCAACAGAGGCGAGGAAGAGGAAAATATGGAATAAAAAAGATGAACTTATGACTCTATTGCCGTTTATAATTAAGCTACTGACCTTGTCACACACAAAAGCTGCTTTCTAGAGACTGTAGGGACAAAAATACCAGTCAGTTAGCTAGTGAGAGCGATTGTGTAATGGAAAAAAGGAAAGTAATATAGGCTTGTGTCAAACAGCAATAGCAGTTAACTTGGAAACTGACAATAAATTACATCACAAAGTGGAACAGAGCATTTTGAGCTTTGGAAATGACAGACTCATAATTTGATTACACAAACATGTTTGAATGAAACAAAACACAACTCCAGGTATGTTTTTGAGGAGGTAACAACACTGTAACACGGCTTTAAGCTCAAGAATACATTTTGTGTAATATAGGATCTTTAAGTAAAAGAGCAAAAAAAAAATCAAGTAAAAGTATCACATAAAACTACTTAAAGGGTAAGAAGTAAAAGTATTTCATGCAGATTTTTAAGTCTTCTAAAACATTACATTTAAAAATGTGTGCACAACAATAAACAATAAAAAAAATAAAATACTTTTACTTCTCAATCCAGTTAAAAAAATGTAGTGGAGTACAGATACCTGCTCTCAAAAGTACTGAATCTCCATGTCTAACAGAGAAGAAGGAAAGAGGAATAAAAAAGATGAACTTCTGACTCTCTATTGCCGTTTATAATTAAGCTACTGACCTTGTCACACACAAAAGCTGCTTTCTAGAGACTGTAGGGCCAAAAATACCAGTCAGTTAGCTAGTGAGAGCGATTGTGTAATGGAAAAAAGAAAAAATTAGGCTTGTGTGAAAGGCCAATGAATGAACAAAAATTGTAAGATGGTCCAGTTTTACAATAGACTGAGGAAAATACAGGCAATGAATTACAATATTGAAGCTCATTTATGCTACAGACACAAAAAAAACAACAAAAAAAGGATTATCCCAAAGACTATTCTAAATGTACAATATCATATAAAGGTGCATTGTGTAACTTTTCTGGAGGGTCTGGAGATGCTTTGTCTGGAATGTTTCACAGTGTGGCATTAAATCTTTCTATCTTCATGGAGACCAAACCAGACCAAGTTACAGGTCAGATCTGTGGAGAGGCAACCCTGCTCACCGTCAGTCATGCGGTTGGTATTTTTGAGCTATAAAACCAAATGTAATTGAAAAAAATTAAGATAAAGCTGTTTAAACTGTTTATACTGTGGAACATTCCAGGTAGAGCAATGACATATTCATAGAAACAAGCAGGTGATGGACCCCCAACCAAAAAGTTACATAGTGCACATTTAAAGAAGATTGGCTGCAAAAAGTAAATGGCAGAATTAAAAACTTAGTAGTTAGGATACATCTAGATTGGGTCATAGAAACTACAAATTACAAAAACTCGCCCACTAGCACAAAGAAAAAGTACCCAAGACAAAACTGACCCCAAAATACTTGTTCAGTCTTTCATATATTGAATGACAAGTTGATATATGGTAGTAATTATAGTGACAGGACTAGACTTAAACAACTTTTTTGATCCAAAAGGGAATTTATTTGAACACAGGAGCTCACACATCACAATATATTATAAAAATAAGAGCAAAAATATAAATGGTAATAGTAAATTCTAAATACCTGTTTGATTCAATTAAAAATATATTGTCGAGAGGAAGACCAGAGACAACAATGCAAATAATGAGAAAGCCGCTATCAAAACAATCTGGCCTTCCATTACACCTGAGCAGTCTCCAACCAAGTGTTGAGTGCATAGACATGGGCATACTTTTCAGAAGCCTGACATTTCTGTTTAAAATATATATATTTTTGAAATTGATCTTATGTAATATTCAAATTTTCAGAGACATTTTGTCATTTTGGGTTTTCATTATCTGTAAGCTATAATCATCTGAATGTCAAGAAATAAATGTATGAAAGCTTCACTCTCTGTGTTATATGCTTTGAATTTCTGAAATAAGTGACAAAAAATATAGAACTTTTTCATATTTTAATTATGTCTGTAGTAATACAAAACAGATCTTGGCTATATACAAAAGGTGGGTAAGGAGAAAGGAAAAGAGTGCAGAGATGAAATAGCGATTGTGACAGGACATAGGGTTATCCAATACTAAAAATAGGACAAGATCTTGTGCCAAAAGATCTGGCGAGACAAAGCAGACATCGGTAACTAAATCGCACTGTTTACATATTAGAAACCATGTAAAAATCTTGTTTTGTCTCGTTCTCGTGGGCCCAATCTCAGGTCTCGTTTTGTCTTGAGGAAACTGAGTCTCATCCCACCCCGATCTATCGCTGGGTTTCAGATGACACCACATTCTATACACCAGTATGATTTAATACAGAAGGGGGTGCAGCTAAAATTCATATTGTTCAACTGCAGATTTTTGTTGCAATATAGCATGGTCTTGGGTCTCCTCAATAATAGAAATGATCAGGTTCCGTAATTAAAATTTGGGAATTTACCTTTCATGGCAAAGTACAATGTCATCAAAGGGGAAAAAAAATCTCTTGCCCCCCTTCTGGAAGTATGATATTATCACATTTTAGAGCCTGTTTACACAAGAACACTTACAGGTAAAAACAACAAAATATTTTATCCGAAGTGCCTTAGACGGCGTTTTGGGGGCTTAAAAACGCATAAAAACTGAAACCATCCTCCAAAGTGGAAAATCTGCTGACGTCCATATATCCATATATCAGTGTACTTTGTTTGGCAGGACTCCCAGTCCACATCTTGTTGCGCCTTCGTTGCTTTGTAGTCTAACGTTGTCTGAAGCAGTAGTTCAACTTCTTTGTCTGACCACACAATTTTTTTTTTGCTACCCGTAGCCATGTTTTGTTTTGCTTTTCGCAGCGCAGATGAGAAGAAGGAAGATTCTACGCATACGCGTGGACATAGTGATAATGTATCACAGCACCACCTAGCCGCCTGGCATGCATGCCCAATCGAATTCCAAACACTTTTGCGTCACCATATGCATGCAGATTTCCTCCCTAAAACGCTCGTCTAAAGGCGGAATAATAAGTGAAAACGCGACGCCACTTTTGCATCTTCTGTTCAGATCGTCACCATATAAACGTAGCCTTAGAATGTGAAACCTACCCTCTACATAAGGGTGAGTTGTTATACAGTTGTACTGAGTATGATATAGAAAGGCTATAGAAACAGACAATGCGAAATATATAGAGGAGCAAGTGGGGGGCTGTACGGGGGTCACTGGGAGGGCTTTCTCATATTAGCCCGATGTGTTAACAATGGCAAGAAGATCTCAGCCTAATTAGTAACGGGCCTCTCTTTGCCTCTCTATCTCCCCGGGAGTCTCACACCGATATCTATCTCTAAATTTAGACAGGAGTTAACAGAAGGTGAGGATGGAGGGGCCTGGGTGGATTGTGCTGGTGTGGAGATAATTATACAGCCACATGGGTAATTAATTGTTTTGATTTTAGTTTCAGGGTCATCCTAGAAAAGAGCTGTTTAATTGTGAGTTTTTGTATATGTAAATACTGTGACGGGGAGAAGGTACACTGTAAAACACAGTAGGGTTTCATGGAAATTATTAAAGATCCCATGACATGGTACTTCTTGATGCTTTTATATGGCGCCTTAATGGTTCCCTAATACTGTAAATGAAGCCTTCTTCAAAATCAAGACTCAGTGCATGAGAAAGCCTAGTGAACACAGTCAGTCATAAATATCTCTCTCAAACACTTTATTATGGGCATTGTTGCTTGAATGCAAATGAGGAGGACAGAGACGGGCCAGTGCAGCGGGTGGGGTGGGGCCAAACTCTCCGCTCTTTCCTCTTTAGTGGTGTGCTGTGCGCTGGCTCCACTTCCGCGTTTATGCGCAGAGGAAGATATGAGATGATTTCCATAGAAAAATAAACACATTTCCACAGAAAATAAAATTAAACCACTGCTGTGGTTTAATTTACATGGTAGGGGAGCTCACATTTACATTCAAAAACCTCAGAAAGTGAAAATTTCATGCCATGGGACCTTTAAAGACTGTATATTACGCAAAATTGAGGTTTAAGCCACCTCATTAAAAAAACATCTGGAATTTTGTTTCATTCACACATGTTTGAGTAAACCTTTATAATGAGCCTGTCTACATTTACAAAACTCAAAATGCTCTGTTTCACCTTGTGATGTCATGAAGCAGTAGTTCTCAAGTAAACAGCTACCTTTTACCTTCTGTTTAGCCGAGACTAGCGTTGAAATCATCCAAATGATTCTAGTGAAGGTGTATGGACTTGGACAGTGGAGCACTTCCTGTATTTCAACATGACATCACAAGGTGGAACAGAAGCCATGTCTCAATTCGGAGTGTGCACAGTTTAGAGTGTGGTTTTAACGGCACATGCATCACTTCCGGCGCAACAACTGCTGTCCCATTTCGTTTTTGTCCCATTCACAATTAAAATGCACCCTGAAAACTGCAGTCGTTTCCATGGAAATCAGGGCGTAGACCAACTCTGCATCCATGAATGCTTCGCGCAGTCATATATCCCAGCATGCACCACGCGCTACTAGAAAATTGAGTCGGCAGCTGCATTTGGTAGTTGCGGGACCTGTCCCATTTCGACGACGCCCATGCGGTCTGCGGAGTAAAACCACACTCCGAACTGGGCACACTGCGAATTGAGACACGGCTAGAGTGTTTTCAGTTTGAGAGAAGAGCTCAGCCTAAATCTGCAGGATTTGTGTATTAAACATGTGTGAATGAAACAAACCACAACTCCAGGTTTGTTCGTGATGATGTGAACAAAAGGTCAGAAAATAGTGTAATATGGACCCTACTACATAACATGTAAAGTTGCAATAAATATACAAAAATTGTTGGATTTTCACAGTATAGCAACCCCCCCACACACACACACATGTTCACACAAATGTCTCTAGAGAATGCACTGCCCTAACCATCTCTTCGTCTACAATAAGTGGACCACCTGACACTTATCGCCACGACAACATCTATTTACTAATTTATCCACGCACAACTACACCCTCTGTAAAAGTATTATTCCTATAGTGCTTTTAGACTAGCAAATGTCCCTCATTTGGTTTCAAAAGCAGCCCACTAAAACTTCAGGAAACAATTAAGTCCGTGGAATTGAGCTAAAGCCTACAATAATAGAGGCTCCGTGTAGCGAGGGGAGCGGGGAGGAGGCTGGAGCTACACTAAGAGCAGGGAGTTAAGAGCCAGGTCTGCGTTCAGTGGAGGTACAAGGACACCAAGTGGTAAGGAATGGAAGTGCAGTAGAGGATAGGCATTCAGAGTGTGGAGTCTTGAGCACTGTATAGAACGCTCTTTGAATGTGGACTGCTTCCAGGGAAATACAGGAATGTTAGTTATGAAAAGATGATAAAAGAAAGCATTTTACCACAATTACTGAGGTAAAAGGTGAAAAGAAACTCATTCATTAACTTAAACATCTGCTGCTACTTAAAAGGTGCGCTGCGTGACTTTTCTGATGGAGGGTTTGCCACCTGCTTGTCTCCATGGAGATGTTGTAGCTTTACCTTGAACATTTCACATGGCATTAAAACAAGAACGTGGCGCCATAAGGCCAAGTTACGGGTCAGATCTGTGGAGATGTGAATTTACGCACATACAATAAGAGTGCATGCATGTAAATTTAATAAGAAAAACGTGTGTATTTGAACAAGCAAAGCAATAACATCTCCAGGGAGATGACCCTTCACCGGAAAAGTTACACAGTGCACCTTTGATATAACCTTGCACAGGACCAATCACAGAGCAGCAGTGAGCACTCAAATGAACCAAAACGCAGACAAACGTATTTCAGCCTATGTTAGTGTTAATTTTGATTATTTTAAGAGCTTTGTGCATTTGTGGACAGGGAAGAAGTTTGTCCTTTTCTCTAAGGTGCCTCAAATTCAAACACCATGACTTTTCACTTTCAGCAAGAGACATCGCAGATTGATAATCTGTACAACTCAACTCAGAACGGTACACATATCAATATAGTAAAATATGACAACTCCACTTGTACATTAGTCAAAGATGAGTGCCTTTACTTAATGGCTTAGTACTTAAGTTTTGAAGTCCATGTCCTTAAAGACGCATATATTCTGGACAGAGTTCTGGTGCTCAAAATGAATCAGAGCAAAAGAGAGAGGCTTGTTTTGAAAGAGTCACTCCCGGGTGCTACAGTAAGGATCAGTGGCACCCATGGGAGACACAGTTAAGCTCAAGCTAGAAAGAGCTTTCCAAAGGCAGGCAAACACAAACACAGACGGACAGACGGACAGACGCACGGAGATCTGATCCCACAACCTAAAACCTCATCTTTACTGGCCAACACCTCTCCTCTCAGACTCCTCTTCACTTTCCTCCTTCCTCTCTTCTTTCTCATCTCTTCATCCCAGCGAGACTTCTTCAACCTCCAGACAAGCTTTGGACTGTTTTTTTTTTTTTTTGTTCCACAAACACACACGCACACGGAGACAGACACCCATTACACCACACAGAGGCACCCATAGGAGCAGATCTCATCGGAGCACATTCAAAGCCTGTGTTGACGAAATCGGGCGAAAGGGGAAGTGTTCTGAACTTTGGTGGATCGGCGCATACGGCGAGACCCAAGTGAGACAGGAGAACGGGGTGCTCTCCCACGCCACCTCCGCTGCACCCCGATGACATCACCACGGACATCGACCGTCAAGCTGCCATGGCGATTAAGTAAGATTAGAGTTTTCTGGGCCAGACGGAGTCGCTGGGATTTTAGGCTAGGGGGGAGATTTGGGGGTGCCTAAAGTTTAAAGAGCCCATGTTATAATGTTGTTTCCTCGACACAAAAATACATGGAGTTTTGTTTTATTCACACATGTTTAAAAGGTGTATTGTGTAACAGTTCTGGTGAAGGGTTCGTCACCAGCTTGTTTCTATAGCGATGTCATTGCACTGCCTGGAATGTTCCACAGTGTGACATTAAACAGCTCTACCTTACATTAATTCAATTACAGTGGTGTTATTGCTCAAAAATACCTAGAAAAAATATATATTCTGACTGTGAGCGGGGTCGCCTCTCCACAGATCTGACATGTAACTTGATTTGTTTTGGTCTCCATGATGATAGAACGGTTTGATACCATACTGTGAAACATTCTAGACAAATTTCCATTGAGAAAAGCATTTGATGGACACTCAAGATTCAAGATTCAAGATTCAAGATTGTTTATTTGTCATATGCAGAATCAACACAAGGTCAACAATGCAATGAAATGCTTAGGATCAGTAGAACCGTTGACTCGCTAAGATAGTCAAGAAGTACTAGTAACATGCAATAATAGTACATGGTAAAAAAGTGTTGCAAAGTGCAGGGGAAGAAGTAAACAATATAATAAACAATATAATAAACAATATAATAAAATATGTAATAAAATGTAATAAAATAAAAAAACAAGGTACAATGTACAAGGTGCAGGTAGGATTAAATCAGGATCAAATAAGGTGTAAGTATTTCACAGATTGCACATAACATGGTGTGGTGTAGGTGTTGCATGTGGATTTCGTATTGCACATAGTATGATATAAATATTTCACATAGGTTATTGCACTGATTATTGCACATGTAACAGTAATTTACAGTGAGGTAGTGACAAACATGATATATTCATATAGAGCAGCAGCAGTAAACATAATGAAAGGATTGTTTAGTGCAGTATTATTGAGAGTTCAGTATTATTTAGAGTATTACCCAGAGTTCAGTAGTCTGACAGCTTGGGGGTAATAGCTGTCTTTGAGTCTTTTTGTGCGTGCTGGCAGGCTCCTGTATCGTCTACCAGAGGGTAGCAGACGGAAGAGTCCTTGTGCCGGATGAGTATGGTCCTTAGTGATGCTGCGTGCTTTACGCAGACCCCTGCTGTGGTAAATGTCCTGGATGGAGGGGAGACTGCTGCCAGTGATGTCCTCTGCCGCTCGCACCACCCTCTGTAGTGCTTTGCGGCTCTGAGCGGTGCAGTTCCCATACCACACTGTGATGCAGCCCGTCAGCAGGCTCTCGATGGTGCACCTGTAGAAGTTTGTGAGGATGCTGGTGTTCATACCAAACTTCCTCAACTTCCTCAGGAAGTAGAGTCTTTGTCGGGCTTTCTTAACCACAGTGTCTGTATGTAGTGTCCAGGACAGATCCTCAGTGATGTGTACCCCAAGGAACTTAAAACTGCTGACCTGCTCCACCTCAGCGTTGTTGATGGAGATGGGGGGATGCTGGTCTACACGCTGTCTCCTGAAGTCCACAATAATTTCCTTAGTTTTGCTGACGTTCAGAGAGAGGTTATTTTCCTGACACCAGCTGGTCAGTGATTTCACCTCGTCTCTGTAGGCACTCTCATCGTTGTTGGTGATGAGGCCTAGGATGGTGGTGTCGTCAGCAAACTTGAGGATGGTGTTGGACCTGTGCCTGGCGGTACAGTCATAGGTGAACAGGGAGTACAGGAGAGGGCTGAGAACACAGCCCTGGGGTGCCCCAGTGCTGAGGACACATGTGGAGGAGACGTGGCTGCCGACCCTCACCGCCTGTGGCCTGTTGGTGAGGAAGTCCCATATCCAGCAGCAGATGGACGTCCCCAGGCCCAGGGCGGTGAGCTTAGAGACCAGTTTGGAGGGGATTATGGTGTTGAATGCCGAGCTGTAGTCGATGAAGAGCATTCTCACATATGTGTTTCCTCTCTCCAGGTGACTGAGAGAGGTGTGGACTGCTAGAGCAATAGCGTCGTCTGTAGACCGCTTTGCTCTATATGCAAACTGCAGGGGGTCCAGGGTGTCGGGGAGGGAGTCACAGGTGTGTCTCTTAATGATTCGTTCAAAGCACTTCATGATGACAGATGTGAGTGCTATGGGCCGATAGTCATTAGGACAGGATGCTGTGGGGGTCTTTGGGATGGGGACTACAGTGGAGGTCTTGAAGATGGTGGGCACGATAGACTGGCTCAGAGACAGGTTGAAGATGTTGGTGAACACCCCGGCGAGTTGGTCAGCACAAGCCCTCAGCACCCGTCCGGGGATGCCGTCGGGTCCTGGTGCTTTGCGGGGATTCACTCTCTTGAACGCCAGTCTCATTGTAGCAGTGTCTATACAAAGTACAGCGTCTTCACTGTCCACATGGGGTCTGGTGACAGGCGTGGTGTTAACTGCATCAAACCGGGCGTAGAAGGTGTTGAGTTCGTCCGGAAATGATGCGCTGGACAGTTCCACGGGCCCGCTCCTCCCCTTATAGTCAGTGATGCAGCGTAGCCCATGCCACACCCGTCTCGGGTCATTGCTCTGCTGGGCAGACTCCACTCTCTCCCTGTAGTCCCTCTGGGAAGTCCTGATGGTCTTTCTGAGGTCGTACTTGGCTGCTTTGTAGGCTTCGGGGTCTCCTGAGTTGAAGGCGGCGGTGCGAGCTTTCAGTTTAGCACGCACCTCCGGTCCCGCCCAGGGTTTCTGATTAGGGTAAGTGCAGATGGAGATTTTGGGCACCGTGTCCTCAATGCACTTCCCTATGTAGCCTACGACAGAGTCTGTGTACGCATTAATGTCACCATCCGCTGCGTCTGCAAACATCTGCCAGTCTGTTGTTTCAAAGCAGTCCTGTAGCACCTCATCAGACATACTGCTCCATTTGTGGATTTGTCTGGGAACCGGTTTTTCCAGTTTAAGCCTTTGTTTGTACGCAGGCAACAGCAAGATGGCGCTATGGTCAGCAAGATGGCGCTATGGTCCACCAGAAAAGTTACAGAATGCGCCTTTTATCACAGAAACCCTGCATATTAAGGCTGAGTTCTTCTCTCAAACAGAAAACACTCTTAAACACTGCATTATGGAACTTCTGGTTTATGGTCTGCCACCTGCTTGTCTCCATGGAGCTGTTATTGCTTTCCTTGATATGGTCTACTGTATTGACAAAATCTACTATCTATCAGATATCGGCTTCCAAATACTGATTCAGCCAATATCCTGAGTGGATATTTAAACTGATGTAATAAAGTATTTACTGGTCAAAGTTGGCCCAGAAAGTCTCAGATTGTCTGAATTTTTATTTACACAAACCTGTTCAGCTGTTATTGGAGATAAATAACAGCTATGTCTTATTTTATTTTTGCTTAATGGAAACAAATGCCATTTTGTCTCTGCACTGGTTTTGATTGAGATAAGGTATTGGCAGATACTTAAAGCAACTATCATATCAGAATCGGTATTAGAACCATAGGCTGTATAAAGACGTGGACTAAGGGAGGGTGACATCACCCATAGCGTACGGCTCCAGTCAAATGAAGCTCATCAAGGCTAGCAGTTATAGGAGCAAATTTCAAATCCAGGCTCTATAACGGACAAAATGGCAAAAAAAAAAAAAAAACAGGATCATGCAGGGCGGGTAACATGAACATTTTCAGACCAAAATAATGAGCAGCAGCAGTTACAGAAAGAGGGTTGACAATATTCCAATGCAAGTCAATTGGAGCCAGGGTCAGAAGGTGCCGGAAGCACCTTCATTTCCTATTTGGAACTCGGTGGCTAAGGGGATAGCCATGTCCATTTATATATACAGTCTACAATTGGAAGTGAAAGTGAAAAAGCTGGATCGCTGCATGGTCAATCCCTATTGTTCAGTAAACTGATCACAAATAAGAAATATAATACAGTAAAGAACGTCATGTGCCCTTGGGTGAAAGAAACTCCTCACAGAACATGTAACATGTAACACCGGGGTGCTCAACCTTTTTTTAACCGGGATCTACTTTTGAGGTTGATGGTGTGCCGAGATCTTAGACCTGGTTTAGTCTTGGTTTAGTCTTGGTTTAGTCCTGGGTTAGTCCTGGTTTAGGCCTGGTTTAGACCTGGTTTAGTCCTGGTTTAGTCCCAGTTTAGTCCTTGTTTAGTCCTGGTTTAGTCTCCGGCCCTTGCTGTCAGCTAATCTGTCCGTTTGATGCAGAAATAATACGATAATATGACTCACCCGAACGTATCTGTGAATTTTGCTGAAAGGTGAAGAATTTTCATGCCTGCAGTGAAGCGGCGAAGCACGTAGCAACTGTCCCGCAAAACAGACTGCCCCGCAAAACGCTGTGGCCAAAAACCTTGTCCTTCTCCTTCTCTGTCTCAAGCAACTCTAGGCTACTTCCGTAAACATTGAGCACGCTCGCTGCACATGACCTCGTCGTGTCCTCCGGGGTGCATACGCAATAAATTGGATTTCACCAAAAAATCGGAATTGAGCATTAAGCCCTGGCCCGGTTGGGCACCCCTGATGTAACATGTATAGTATAGTATAGTATAGTATAGTATAGTATAGTATAGTATAGTATAATATAATATAATTCGATCGATCGATTAGATAGATAGATAGATAGATAGATAGATAGATCGATAGATAGATAGGAGTGTACAGCAGGAGCATTGCACTGTGTCCATGAAAGCCTCACAGTTTGTGCAGAGGAGGTAGGCCTCAGCTGGCCACACAAAGCAGGGCTGACAGGGAGATTGTGCTCGACCTCTCCACTCACCCAAAACATGATAAAGCCCAGCGCTTTCTCAAAGGGGAGAGTCACATTGTCTGGATGACTTCTAAAACTCCACACAGCAGTCTATGTCACCCACCCACCAACACACATACATACACATACACACACACACACACACACACACAGAGACAAGAACATGCACACACACACACACACACACACAGAGACAGACACGCAAACTTTTATCTTTCCAAAAACTACCATGCCTCTCCTGACAGTGACACAAACTGAAAGTGCTGACTGGCTGGCCTCCCCACAGAGCATGTCCTTATAAATAAGGCAATGTAAAGAGAAAATGCAGGGAGAGAGAGCAATAGAGGGGTAATAGGGAGGGAGAGAGAGAGAGAGAGAGAGAGAGAGCAGCGGGCTATAATTAGTAAGTGATTAACGAGCAGGCTTCAGACAGGTCCCACATCATTGATTGTGATGTTGCGCAGAGCTGGTGCAGCAGAAACACAGGGGCCTGGGGAGGGTGTGGCGGGGTCAGCGTCCACAAACACACTCACACAGACTCACACAAACAGGCTCAGACAAACAGACTCACACAATCACACAGGGAGCTATAGTATGGTCATTAGCCACAACACCAGGGCAGGGCGCATTATGGCAGGTTAGCAGCTCTGGGAACACTGAATTATAGCACTTAGACTTTTGGAAAGAACGTGGTTTAAGTGGGAAACAAAACATGTACTTAACCACATACAGGCCATGAATCTGTCCACAACAAGAGGTGGAATTACAGCTTTCAGCGGGGAACAGTACTGGGGATAATTTGCATAACACTGAATGCAATCATCCACTGCTTGGAGTAAACAATATTAAGTTATAATAATCAAGCTAACATTTTTTCCCCCCTCAAACATATACTTCACAAGTCTCTAAACCTGAACTTAATTAAATCAGAAATCAAGAGTTTTAATCGCTGCCAATTAAAGAGGAGGTATTACAGTTCCATGGGTTATTAACTGCTAACACATAACATAATAGATCACCATGTTACCTTTTATTGGTTTGAAAACAGTGACTGCGTGCACATAGACAAGTGTAATCTGATTGCAAACAGATTGGGATCGTATCGAGTTCATGTGCACAGGCTAAGGATCGTATAGGGATTGGTTTCCGGAATCCAATTGGAACCCCCTGGCTTAGGCCGATAGTAATCCCTTGGTGCCGCCTTGTGCACGATATCAGACCAGATTGGCGGGAATTTTCACCAGGGATTTCACCCGGAAGTGGCAGAAGGCGCCGACGCCATTATAAGTAGCGATTGTTGCCAGAAAAGTCAGACGAAATCATGGCTGCGAAGAAAGAATGCACAACACGTACACCAATGACGCTCCGTCAAACTCCACAACCGCCATCTTTGTATACCGCCATATAGTTTGTTGTAGGGATGCACCGATGTGAAAATTTGGGCTGATACCGATATCCGATATTAATGTTGCTGATATCGGCCGATACCGGTATTAGCCGATACCAATATTTATTTATTTTTAATTCTGAGATAACAATTTATACAGACTGAAAATCATGCAAAATGAATTTTTGAATGTCTTCCTTTATTTTCAAAATGTGTTTTGACTCCAGATTTATTTATTTTTTTCAATTTAAATTTTTTTTTATAGTGTGACTTTTTTTTAATAGTGTAACATTGTGTTCTGCTTCCTAATTAGCTAAGGGACCTTTGCCAGACCAGGACTAAACGCGGACTAAACCAGGTCTAGACCAGGTCTAGACTAGGTCTAAACAAGGTCTAAACCAGGACTGGACCAGGTCTAGACCTGGACTAAACCAGGACTAGACCAGGTCTAAACCAGGATTAAACCACCGCGTGCGGGTCTATTTCCTGGTTTGCTATTAGCAGCAGCAGCTTCACCGGTGTACCCTGAGCCTTCACAACCGAACAGACGCGAGTGAGTTTGTGGAAATGCAGCCGGCATATAGATACCTCTGTAAACGATCCCTACCTGTTCTTTTCCTGCCTGATTTGCTCTTAGTCGTGTTTTTGAGTCACGGCTGAGGCTAGCAGCGACGCATGCAGTCCGAGCACATCAAACCTCGGCATGAACGAACGCATGCAAGAGCCCGTGGTGGATTAATCCTGGTTTGGACCTGGTCTAGAGGAGGCACGGTTGGGGCACAGGTTCCGTGCTCGCAGCCCCGGTGCGCCGGCCATGCTGTGCTATCACGTGTCCGCGCGCACACTTCTCCGCCCTCCCCCTTCCCCCCACACTTCACTATTAACTCATTGGCTGCCGGAGACGTCTATAGACGTTCGGGCGAACCCAACCGTTGATTGCCAGAACGTCTATAGACGTTCAACACGTTTTTCAGCGGGGGTTGCTAGGTTACGGCCTGGAGCAACTTTTGAGGTGTAATTCACATCTCTCAACCTGTAGATGGCGATCTTGTATCATTATTTGCCGATCAGAGCCGGGGAAGAAAGGAGGAGTGCAGTGTGTGTATAGATGTGTGTAAGATGGCGAGGCCAGCGAACCCGGAAAAGCAGATAACTGTTGATCAGCGCCTATGGAGCGATCGCTCTTGGGACCCAGGATCCTGGATCAGAGGATCGCAGAGACAAGCCGGATCAAGCAACGAGGTCTGAGCAGAGATCTACTGTGCCCGAGGAGGGGGCGTGTCCTGTGTGCGCTGCACGGACCAGGGAGTCTCCTCAGAACTACGACAGCTCCAAAGAAGAAGTTTACTGACTTGGAACAGTAATGGTGCTGTATGGTAATTGTAATGAATGAAGTTGTGTGTGTGTGTGTGTGTGTGTGTGTGTGTGCGTGCGTGCGTGCGCGTGTGCGCGCGTGCGCGCGTGCGCGCGTGCGCGCGTGCGTGTGTAGCTGTGTGTGTGTGTAAAGGTTTATGCATGGGCTTGTGTGTATGTACATATATATATATATATATGTGTGTGTGTGTGTGTGTGTGTGTGTGTGTAGGTGTGTGTGTGTGTGTGTGTGTGTATTAGTTTTTATTATGGGTCTGTACTCTGGGCCTCAGACAAAGCCTCAACAAAGTTCTGTTTTATATGAAAAGATATTATTATATCCTGTAAACATCTCTTGGCACTATTCACAGAGCCTTATATTCTTATATTTGTAAATAAAAAATGTACTTTGTCATCAAAAATCTCTTTCTCTGTTATTTTAGATGTTTGAGGTGTCACTAAATCAATAAATATTGATGTCAAAGTCACTGATCTGCTCGAAATCCTTCTCTGAACTCAACGCTCGTTTTCTCCATTTCTTGCTCAAAAACCAGTGTTTTTGCTGAAACTTCCCTATGTTCTACTATCAGTTATTTGAGAACCAAAAAGGTTAGAAACATAATTTTTTTTCCAGGTGAAAGAAGAGAGTCTAGGCTTTATTTTGATGTGTGCCATGTTTATATAGTCAAAGAACTCAGTATTCTGTGAGTCTTGTAAAATCAGTGAAAATTCTCTGAATCTCTGGCACTCTACAGGCTTAGATTTTGAAAACAGGCTGGCAGTGAAAGAGTTAATACATTTTGTTGAAAATCTGCGAAAGTTTGAGTGTTTAAACGAGAGAGAAATGTGAGAAAACGTTAATTCGAGGGATTACTGTACTAACAAATATCGGTCGTTAATATCGGCCCACTTTTACACATCGGGCTGATACCGATATGTTAAAATTAGGGCAATATCGGCCGATACCGATGTTAATGCCGACATATCGTGCATCCCTAGTTTATTGTGTTTTTATTGAGTAGCCATCACCCGGAAGTAGTTGGACTACAGCGCCACATAGCGTAGCGGAGACGGCCAGGTCGCTGACCATTATCCAATTACACGAGTTTCATGTGCACTGGGATCTAAGGACAGACCACCCGCCGACGGGATCAGATTTGGAGAAAGTGACTACCGAAAACAATCTATTAACATGTTTTGTAAGTTTCACTTTTGTTTCTGACACTCTCTTCCTATGCTAAGTCACTCCCCATTCAGAGTGCTATAAGAACATAATCGGCATGCATTTGGCTAATGAAACTAGAGCACATCGCATCAGGTTTGAGAAGTTGTAGTGTATTGTTTAGTATCCTATTTTGGTATATTTCTGGAGAATTGTTGTGTGGGAGCATGGGTAACATCTGTTTGTGGGCTAAGAATTGGGACATACTGCTAACCATAAGGAGGGTTCAAATAGGGCCCAGGAGAGATCGCTAGATTACTCAAACATGCATGGATGACATATAAAAACAATTCAGACATGTTTTTGATGAAGGAATGTTAAAGCATGGAAGATTTTGCACACTTTTACTGACAGTGGACTGGCTGTAGACCTCTCGGAAAGAGACAATGACTGAACCTTTTTTTCCCTACTTCCCCAATTTGGAAATTTTACATAACAAAAAAATGAACGAAAACAACACCCTTCCACACCCCACCCCTCTCTCTACAGTACACAAAATTAAAGAAAAAAAGACCACTGGAAAAATAAACATCAACCGTCTTGATTAAATTTGCTTGGTTTCAGAGCACCACAAGCCTGTAGCTGGGTATCACCAAACAGCTTATCTATGCAGTTATATGCTAACTGCCAAACCACTAATAAATCATATATTCTAATAAACTGATGTGAAATCCTAAACTTGTGAAAATCATCTTCCAGACCACACAGGCAGAGGTTAAAAGCTGTATCTTTATCTGCTTCCTCGCCATTTCCCATACTACGCCCTCCCTCACACTGTATGTATCCCTGTATGATGACGAGGCAGGCAACGCTAAGCGAAATTTTAAACTTAACTGTCAAAGCAAAGGAGAATGAAGAGGGGAACACTGACAAGAAAAGAGAGAGAGATAAATAGAGAGAGAGTAAGAGAAAGAGAGAGGGGGTAAGTGCTGAGGATGGCAAAAAGAGTCTTGAGTTTGCTACTGGCTCTTTCTCTCTCCTTGTCGCTCTCTCTCTCTCTCTCTCTCTCTCTCTCTCATGCTCCACCCTCTCAATCTCTCCTTCTCTCTACCTCCCTCTTTCACTCCGTCGTTCATACCCTCTCTGACTCACTCTCCCTGTCTCTCTCCCTCCATCTCTCCATCTTTCTCTCCCCCTCGCTCTCTCTTCCATTCTCTCTGTCTCCCTTTCTCCATATCTCTCTTTTACCCTCTCGGTCTCTATCCTTATCTCTCCCTACCTCTCTCTCTCCTTCTCTCTCTCTCCCTGCTTTTCTCTCTCTCTCTCTCCATTTTGCTCTGGATCTCCTTCTCTCTCTCTCTTGGTGCAGTGCCAACATGGATGTGCTTTAGTGTGCGGCACAGTGATCTGGCTCGTGGTGCGTGCAGTTCTGTCACTCCGTCCTTGCCCTCTTTCTTTACAGTGCCAGGCTAATGATGATGACAAAGGAAAGGAGGGGGCACCAGACCCCCCAGAAGAAGGATTTCACCTCCGGAGAGGGTGAGGGTGTAGGCTTTGGCTCAGAGTGGGCCATACATACTGCTGCTAGTTGGCACACTTTGTTACATGTAAATAAGAATTGAAGTAGAGCCAATTCTTGTTCTGTTAATAGTCATTCTGACGCCAAAATGTTCAAAAATGAAATCAAATGGCAGAAGAAAACTAAAATAAGCGCAAGTTAAATGTGCATTATGTAGGTCCAGGGCCTCCATCACCTGCTTGTCTCCATGGAGATGTTATTGCTTTGCCTGAAATGTTCCACAGTATGGTATTCGTTTATCCATCATTTGAGACAAGCAGGTCATACCAGGGACTCCTTTTTAACAGTGTTTTTTTTTGTTTTGTTTTCCTATTCACCTGTGCTGCCAAGTCAAAAAAAAAAAAAGTACACTTTTTTTGACAAGACAAAGCTTCATTTAGACCTAAACCATAACAAAACACACCCAGATTTCTTTTACTTTCTGTTGGTGCATCACGGTGGCACCATTTTTGTAAAGATGTCATATTCTCACATGGGGGACAAGAGCCAGTTTCCCCTACTGATGATACTGTACTTTGCCATAACATACAAAAGGTAAAAAGTTGATTATTTCTAACTGGACTCTGTAACTCACTGGATTACAACAAAATCTGCATTTGAAGCATGTGAACCGCCACGGCAAAAGCCACTACAACTTGGGCCGGGCGAACACGATGAAATTGCGTTAGAAGCATTTTTTTGTGAAAAAAAAAAAAATATGATTTTCATTTTTTTGCCAAATGTGCTAGTTGAGATCATGAAGAAGTCCCCCACGTTTCAGATAACAGCAATGGTCGCTTAAAAAGCATACATTTTGCCTTTGAAATTGGATATTTTTTCAGAAAGAATCGGGGCATGTGTAAATGACCATAATTACAATACTGGTACTACTGTACTACATATTATTTCTGCATCAAAGGGAGATATTTAGCTGAAAGCAGCAGGCTTGTGTAATTGTCATCATTAGCATTATATTACTAGCCAAACTGTCCATTACAGCGTACTTTTGATTTGCGATGGGCGATTAATGTGAATAATGCTTGAATTGCTAGACTAGTGCGTGAAGTGCTACCGTATTGTACTGCAGTATTTTGGACACAAAAATACAGCAGTTTTCCTGTCATACACTGCAGGTTTGTTTGTTTGTTTGTTTGTTTGTTTTTTCATAAGGGTGAGGAACAGAAAACATCCAGTGTGTGTGTGTGTGTGTGTGTGTGTGTGTGTGTATGTGTGTGTGCATGTGTGCGTGTGTGTGTGTGTGTAGTGTCCTATACTATATTTACCTATATACTGCAATTTTTTTTATATGTGTTTTTTTTACTTTTATCTTTACTCTTTCTCTCTTTATCATTTTAGATTGTATAATACATTTCATATTGTACTGTATTAAACTGACAAAACAGGTGATTTTGACTTAACATATTATCCTGTGTATTATTTAATTATTGAATGATTTTATGGACTTTTTGTTATAAAAGCATTTCAGTTTTAACAAAGTACCTTCTAATTGTGACACCACACCACAGTGATGTCAGTGATGGGGGAGGGCTTAGCTTAATGTCATGCAAATAAGCCAAGAAGGCCTGGAGTTAGAGAATCTTTAAGGTGGCTTTTCTCAGCTCGTTGTTTTGTTATGTTCATGCTTTCAAATGGCCTCAAATGTTCTCAGATTTCCACGTGTAAGACATTGTTGGAAAGCTTAGAATCTACACTTTCAGAATCTGTGAATAACTCAAAACGCCTCTGGGATGACTTGTGACTGGTTTTGCCGCGGCTGGTCACATATTCATTTTAGTTGCCCCCATCTCTATTAAATATTTCTGGATTATAGAATGTTGTGATTTTGTGAGCACACCTACCTTTTCATTGTTATAGTAGGCCAGGGACTCTCCATCAAACCGCACCCATCTTCTTTGAAAAACACGTTTTCTGGAGGAGACAGGGGAATAATGAGTGGTCAGGTCATAAATGTCACAGAGAGAAAGGCTGCTTATAGCTTTTTATCAGGAGTGCCACATTCATTAGCGTCAAGAGTTGTACCAACATCTGTCAATTAGCATAATCAAAACAAATGGCCACTTTCAATTTGAATATTCAACAGCTCAGGGCTTTTTGCCAACTCTATGCAAAGCAGGTGGGGGTTGAAGGGAATACAGAAAGAATATTGAACAGAATGTACTCAACAACACATAGTTCAAAAATGCATGTTCACCGTTCACCTATAGCACAACATTTTTAACTTCCCCTAAATTGTGTATTATGTAAATTATATGTTATGTAATTATGTGTAATCCTCTTGGACCATGGACAAACCAAATGAAAATAGTTCACTTTTTAAATCTGAAAACCTCTTGGCCGAGGCCATGGTTCTCGACCGGAAAAAAGTGGCTTGCCCTCTCCGGGTGGGTGGAGAGTCCTTGCCTCAAGTGGAGGAGTTCAAGTATCTCAGGGTCTTGTTTACGAGTGAGAGGAGGATGGAGCGTGAGATTGACAGACGGATCGGTGCAGTGTCGGCAGTGATGCGGTCGCTGTACTGGACCTCTGTAGTGAAGAGGGAGCTGAGCCGAAAGGGGAAGCTCTCAATTTACCGGTCAGTCTATGTTCTTACCCACACCTCTGGTCATGAGCTTTGGGTAATGACCGAAGACCGAAAGGACAAGCGGCCGAAATGAGTTTCCTCTGCAAAGTGGCTGGGCACACCCTTAGAGATAGGGTGAGGAGCTCTGTCACACAGGAGGAGCTCAGAGTAGAGCCGCTGCTCCTCAATGTCGAGAGGAACCAGCTGAGGTGGCTCGGGTATCTGTTACGGATGCCTCCTGGCATGTCCCACAAGGAGGAGGCCCCAGGGAAGACGCAGGACACACTGGAGGGACGATGTCTCCCGGCTGGCCTGAGAATGCCTTGGGCTCCCCCAGAGGAGCTGGAGGAAGTGTCCAGGGTGAAGGAAGTCTGGGAGTCCCTGTTTAGACTGTTACCCCCATGACCCGGCCCCGGATAAGCAGAAGAAAATAGATGGATGGAACCTCTTGGCTGTCTGTTGCCAGAACTACCTTTGTGGGTATTCAAAAATAATACATTATCCCTAGTTATTTTTTTTACCATTTCAGTGCAAACTAGGTAAATTTGCATCAAAATTAAGCATGTGATTCCTTCAGTGCCCTCTGCGATTTCCAGTACTGGTGACATCACAAATCGCTGCACTGATTATAACCAAGTGTTTCTGGTCACAATGTGCTCCACTATGTTTTTCAAGTGCAAACATTGGAATGATTTCAGCCCTGGAACTGCCCATCTCTACTGAACTAAAGGTAAAAGGTAGCTGTTAACTTGAAAACTATCACTACATGTCATCATAAGGCAGAACAAAGCATTGAGGTGTTAAAAGATTGCTCAAACATGTGTGAATGAAACAAAACACAATTTCAGGTATAGCATTCTAACATGGCTGAAAGCTCACTAAAGTCAATTTTGTGTAAAATAGAGATTTTAGGCATTGTTAACTTTGTCAACTAATATGCAGTCAATATCACATTTTTTCCTGACAAAAACTGCATAAAAAGGATCAAATTAAAACACAATTTAGATGACTTTAAAGGTACACTATAACTTTCTGATTGGGGGTCCTACTTGTTTCTATGGATATGTCATTGCTCTGCCTGGTATGTTCCATAATATGGCATTAAACACCTACCTTCCATTTATTGCATTATAGGTGGTTTATAGCTAAAAATATCTAGAAATACACACATTCTGACTGTGAAAGGGGTCGCCTCTCCACAGATGTGACCTATAAATTGGTCTGGTTTGGTCACCGTGAAGATAGAAAGGTTTAATGCCATACTGTGACACATTCCAGGCAAAGCAATAACATCTCCATGGAGAAAAGCTTATGACGGACCCTCTACCAGAAAAGTTACACGATGAAACTTTAAAGTTCACAATAGTACATTTTGTGTAATACAGTGAACCCTCGCTGTATCGCGGTTCACTGTTCGCGGCCTCGCTGTTTCGCGGATTTTTTTTTCCAATTTTTTTTTCCAATTTTTTTTTCCAATTTTTTCAATTTTTTTTATAGTGTAACTTTTTTTTTACAGTGTAACATTCTGTCCTGCGCCCTGATTAGCTAAGAGACTAGACCAGGACTAAACCAGGTCTAAAGCAGGTCTAAACCAGGACTAAACCAGGTCTAGACCAGGGATGGTAGGGACAGAGTCTCTGATTTCCTTCACGAGAGCGCCTGGGTGACAGGAGGTGTGGCCTTTGTTTACTTGCACGAGCCATGGAAGAGACTGAGTGCGAGCCGGACCATGGAAGAGCCAAGAATCAACATCGACGGGCCGGGGGAGCCGCAGCGGGGAGAGCCGCATTCGAGGGAGCCGCAGCGAGGGGAGGACACTCGCGCGGACAGAGGAGACAGTGGCTCTTTCCCCGTCACGCCGAGAGGACGAACCCGACCCCGTCCTAGAGAGCTGTGGAGTATTGGCGACGCATTGATAGCGGTCTGATTTTGGACCCGGGGTGAAATGCAACCAACTCTTGTGAGCGCAGGTTGGTCTTACCTGGTCTTGTGGTGAGGACTGGTGCTCAGAGGCGTCTGTTAGCGGTTTGGCACTGTTAGCATTGGCTTGAGTCTTGCCCAAAATGATATCCAGGTCGCTTTCCACTCGACTTTCGCACATGGCATGGATATGTGGTACCAAAACAAACACACGTGTCCGCGCGCACGTGTCCGCGCGCACGTGTCCCCGTGTCACGTGCCCCCCCCACTATTAATATATTTTAATGAAAATCTACAAAAGTTTGAGTGTTTAAACAAGAGAAAAATGTGAGAAAATGTTAATACCAGTCTCAGAAAGGTGTATAATGTGTCTGGTGAAGCGTTTTCAGCCTTAAAACATGTAGAATAATTGTAAAATATAAAATTGTCCTACTTCGCGGATTTCACTGATTGCGGGCTATTTCTGGAACCTAACCCCCGCGATAAACGAGGGTTCACTGTATAGGACTTTTAAGTGCTATTATCTTTGTCAACTATACTGTCAATATCACATTTTTACAGAGAAAAAGTGCATAAAAAGTATCAAATAAAAGCACATTAAAGATGTAGTTGGCAAATGTATGACTTTAACTTACCCCTGAGGTGACAGCTTCTCCAGCCAACCAGCCTTGAACACCTCATGTCTGGGGGCCCCGTAGTAGCAGGCGTAAGGAGAAATATCAGGCAGGGGGGGGTTGTTATTTGCCCCCATCAGAACATCTTCAGCCCGAGAGTACAGATCACACTCCACTGTCAACATGGAGTCATCCTGAGGAGCACTGGGGTCTTCACTGGTCCCCGTCACAGCATGGTCCAGACCAGACTGGGCCAGTATCAGAGCGCATTCTTCTACTGTTGAATAGTCGTCTATGTCGTGTCCAGGGGCAGGCAGAGGAGGAGGGGGGTCTTTGTCTTTTGTCTCTTTTGGTTTTGGTGATTTTTTCCTGAAGCACAAAATGTATGTTCAATATTTTAAAAGCTATTAACTGAAAATGTGTACAATGGTTTACAATCACAATTCAGTGGGATGTAATATATTGAGGACGGGTGTATTGCCAACTGGTTTGAGTCAGAATCTGGTAACCCAAAGTGACGTGAAGTGTTCATTCTGCTTTTTCATTCCATGTAAAACTACAAAATGAAAGAGTGGTCAGTAAAATTAAAGGGCCCACGTTTTCTGACCATGTTATAATGTTGCTTCCTCATCACAAACATACCCGGAGTTGAGTTTTGTTTTATTTACATTTGTTTAACACACAAAGCCTACAAGTTTTTCTCTTATACAAAAAACACTCTGTTCCACCTTGTGTTGTCATGTGGAAATACAGGAAGTGTTCCACTGTGTTTTTAAACTCCATACTCCGTCACTAGAATCAATTCAATCAATCAACCAAATCAAACTTTATTTATAAAGCACTTTTCATACAAGAAATGTAACACAAAGCGCTTTACAGTGATTAAAAACATGTTTAATACATTTCCTTCCACCCACCCAACCAGCCCCCACAGCTGCCTGACCCCCACGTAACTAAACAACCCAAACAGTAACACACACACGTACACACATGCACACACGCTCACACACATACTAACATGCTAAAATACATAAAACTACACAGAGTAAAATGTGAGGCTGAATACAGGCAAACCAGGTGAGAGAGCACCATCAGAGGAGCCGTCTACACTAGGAGTAGGAGTTGTTCACTGCCACCAGGAACCGCCACAGGGCCTAGGGGAGAGATGAGACCCGAGCACCATCCCTCCACCAGGCCACAGGGCCCAGGGGAGAGATGAAGCCCAAGCACCATCCCTCCACCAGGACACATGGCCCAGGGGAGAGATGAAGCCCAAGCACCATCCCTCCACCAGGACACAGGGCCCAGGGGAGAGATGAGGCCCGAGCACCATCCCTCCACCAGGACATAGGGCCCAGGGGAGAGATGAAGCGCAAGCACCATCCCTCCACCAGGACACAGGGCCCAGGGGAGAGATGAGGCCCGAGCACCAACCCTCCACCAGGACACAGGGCCCAGGGGAGAGATGAGGCCCGAGCACCATCCCTCCACCAGGACACAGGGCCCAGGGGAGAGATGTGGTCCGAGCACCATTCCTCCACCAGGACACAGGGCCCAGGGGAGAGATGAGGCCCGAGCACCATCCCTCCACCAGGACACAGGGCCCAGGGGAGAGATGAGACCCGAGCACCATCCCTCCACCAGGACACAGGGCCCAGGGGAGAGATGAAGCCCAAGCACCATCCCTCCACCAGGACACAGGGCCCAGGGGAGAGATGAGACCCAAGCACCAACCCTCCACCAGGATACAGGGCCCAGGGGAGAGATGAGACCCATGCACCACTCCTCCACCAGGAGCCCACGGGACAGACCGACCATCACTCCCAGTGCAGAGGGCTCCTACAGAAAAAACGTGGAACTTGGAAACAGAGAAAATTTGGATGATTTCAGCTGTGGAATTGCCAATCTCTTCTGAACTGAGGATAAGAGACAACTATAATAATAATAATAATAATAATAATAATACATTTTATTTATATAGCGCTTTTCAAGACACTCAAAGACGCTTCACAAATCATAAAAGAATAAAATATCACAAAATTTACAACATAAAGTCAAACATTTAAAATATCACAAAATTTACAATATAAAATCAAACATTAAAAGCAATTTTAAACAGGTGGGTTTTGAGTTCTTTTTTGAAGGTGGGGAGATCAGAGCAGTCACGGAGGGGTTTGGGCAGTGAGTTCCAGAGGGTGGGGGCAGCGATGGAGAAGGCTCTGTCCCCCCAGGTTCGGAGCTTGGTCCTACAGGGCAGGGACAGGAGGTTGGAGCTGGAGGAGCGGAGGGAGCGAGATGGAGTGTGGTGGTGGAGCAGGTCTGTGAGGTAAGGAGGGGCCAGGTTGTGAAGTGCTTTGAAAGTGATGAGAAGAATTTTGAAGTGGATGCGCTGAGGGACGGGGAGCCAGTGGAGCTTGTGGAGGACAGGGGTGATGTGTTCACGTGAGCGGGTGTGGGCGAGGAGACGGGCAGCGGAGTTCTGAATGTACTGTAGTCTGTTGAGGGTTTTGGATGGTGTACCGTAGAGGATGCTATTGCAGTAGTCGATTCTGGATGTGATAAATGCGTGTATGAGAGTTTCAGTGGCAGAGAAGGTGAGTGATGGGCGGAGACGGGCTATGTTTTTGAGGTGAAAGAATGCAGTCCGGGTTATGAATTTGACGTGGGGTTCAAATGAAAGAGTGGGGTCGAGGAGCACACCGAGGTTACGGATGAGTGAGGATGGAGAGAGTGTGGTGTTGTCGAAGTGCAGGGTGAAGTATTGTGAGGATTTGGTGAAGTTGTGCGGACCGATGATGATAAAGTCTGTTTTGTCGCTGTTTAGTTTAAGGAAGTTGTGGTTCATCCAGTTTTTGATGTCTGTTAGGCAGTGGGTGAGAGTGGAGTGGATGCTGGGGTTGATGGATGTTGTGGAGATGTAAAAAACTGCCTCATGACATTACAAGGTAAAACAGAGTGTTGTTGTTCGAGAGAAAAACTCAGCCTAAATATGCAGCGTCTGAGTGCAAAACATGTCTAAATGAAACAAAACAAAACAGAGATAAAAAAAATAGAGTAATATGGGCTCTTTAAGAGGATGCAAGCCACTAAATAGATAGATTCTCAGGCTAGGTAGTTAAAAAATTGAAAACCTCACCACTGTTACAACAGCTGAAATAGCCACATTATAACTCAAATCCCGGAATACGTTTTCCTCGATTGCATTGCTCTGAGATGTTTTTACAAGCAGAGTTCAAACACACAAACATACCTTAGTTTATTTGGCTTTATCTTGTCTTTTAAACCCTTCTGCTCGCCTTCTTTATCACCTTGGTCCTATGGAGAAGAACACAGATACGAATCAGACAAGAAGAGGAGTGCCCATCTCCCAGTCACTTTAGAGACATTTCTATTAACCTCTGGAGACACTGTGAAACAAGCACATTGTCTTCTATGCTTTATGTGTCCAGGCCTGTAACAGTAATTAATTTTGAAGTGTGAACTATTGCTACACAAAATATTAGAATAAGCCATAGACTGTATAAAGAAGTGAACTAAGGGAGTGTGACCATAGCGTTCAGCTTGCAGTTACAGGGGCGAATTTGTAGCGAGTTCCAGATCAGGAATAGGAATTTAGTTAGGGACAAAATTGTGAAATAAAAACGCAGGGATCATGTAGAGCGGGTTATACAGAACTGAAGAAGCAGCTTGGATGAGCTGCGAAATGTATTCGACCAAATAAACTTTTGTCCAGTTGACAAATTGAATTTCTCCTTTTGCCACGGATTCTACCTGGACGACTGAGGGATTCTTCACAAACATTTTAAGAGCAAAATGACGAGGCACACAGCAGCAGTTACAGAGAGATGGCTGCCAATTTTTCAATGTAAAGTCAATTGAACCAGAGTTGATGGAGCCAGAAGCGCCCCCATTTGCTCTTCCTATTTAAAATGCAGCAGCTAGTGGGTTAGCTATGTCCATTTATATACGGAGTCCCAAAAGATATTGTGCTGTCTATATGAAGTTGATTTAGTATGTATGTGTTTATATGTGCATAATAACTGAAAACATGCTTAAAGGAAAAGTAACGTTTTTTTTTTTACAATTTGAGCCTTATTTCGGTAACAAAACAAGTTGTTTTACTCACCCATAGCACTTTGGTGTCATATGGAGTACTTCCAGAGATGTTTTAAGATTTGCGGTTAGCCTAGCGCGACTTCTAGCCATAGCTCGGGGCATATAATATATTCCCCAAGCATGTAATATGCCCCGTGTGGGCTCCAAATAACACAAACTTTAGCACTTTTCAAATCATAGAAGCCCGATGTCTTAGTCTACGATTTCGTTTGAAGCAAAAGTGGCCTGTAATCCGAGATTTATCCATAGTTTACAGCTTTGCGTTTCATGTTTGGGTCCCGGGAGCTGAGAGCACATGCGCACTGGCGTCCTCATCTACTCGAAACTACGGCTAAATCTCGGATTACAGGCCACCTTTGACCACACAAAATCGCAGGCTAAGACATCGGGCTTCTATGATTTGAAAAGTGCTAAAGTTTGTGTTATTTGGAGACCGCAAATAAGTGCCCCGAGAACTCACATGATGGAGATCGCAAATCTAAAACATCTCCGGAAGTGCTCCATATGACACCAAAGTGCTATGGGTGAGTAAAACTACTTGTTTTATTACCGAAATAAGGCTCAGATTGTAAAAAACTTTACTTTTCCTTTAATAGTGTTTCTACTCAGGCTGTAGTCCCTTAGTCTTTAGTCGATTAAACGCTCAGTGGTGTTGACCAAATTTTGTATTAATCAATTATGATAAAAGAAGAAATGAGGGACTCTTTACGTATTAATCAATTATTATTTTATTTCGATTACAATGATTTATGAGAGACAACAGCAGAACAGAGAAGTTAGTGTGGGAGTAAAGTTTAAACTGTCTTTATATAAATACAATGTTTTCCTAGTACTTTTTTTAAAATTATTATTATTATTGCATGAACTTGAAGTTGTAGTCTTGTGAGTGCAGTTTGGGTCAGATACATAGACATACGTAATAATTTTGAGAGCTTCTGTCACGTCTGCCTTTTAGTCAGAATTCCTTTACTCGACTACAGCCTTAAAAGATGCACTGTGCAACTTTTCTGGTGAAGGGTCGTTACATTCTTTTCTTCATGGAGATGTTACTGCTTTGTCTGGAATGGCTCACAGTATGGCATTAAACCTTTCCATCTTCATGAAGACCAAACTAGACCAAATTACAGGTCAGATCTGTGGGGAGGCAAACCGACTCACAGTCAGAATGTCTGTTGTTTGAGGCATTTTTGAGCTATAAAATCACCTGTAATTGAATAATGTAGGTAGAGCTGGTTAATATCCATAGAAACAAGTAGGTGACGGACGCCCAACCAAAAAGTGACGCAGTGCTGTGTTACAATGTAAGAATATATTCTCGCTGTCCACAGTCAGGGCCTTACCGGGGCATCAGGATTATGGAACAGAAACGTCTCTCCGTAGGGAACAATCGGCGTCAAGGTTCTTTGAAGTGGAGCTAAAAAGACACAAAAAGAAAACTGAAGCTGTGTGATGACACTGAAAATTCCTCAGAGTGAAGGTAATAGCATTGTTATACTTTACTTAAATCAATGTTTAGCGGCCTTTGATTCTAACTACTTTGTGGGAAAATGTGCCAGTCCTTGATCCATGTGTGGAGTAAACCAATTAAACATTTGGCATGCTTACCCCTGTGCCAACTGGGAGTGGGCATGTTTTGGTCTGATCTGAGCAAAGCGCCAGGGCTAGTTCTCCATCTTGGATCTTAATGAGAGATAGTTCAATGGTTGGCAGGGGTGAGTACAAGTAGAACTACAGTTAAAGTACTGGGCTTAATTATATTATATTCCTATACTACTCAAAATTACCTCTTGTGAGCTTTAAGTTATGTTATAATGTTGTTACCTGCACCAAAAACATATTAAGAGTTGTGTTTTGTTTCATTCCCACATTTGAGTAAGCCTTTATTATTCATTATACGCTCTGTTCCACCTTGTGATGTCATGTAGTGGTAGTTTTTTCAAGTTTTTGCCTTTAGTTCAGAAGAAATGGGCAAGTCCAGGGCTGAAATCATCCAAATGATTCTAGTGAGGGTGTATGGAGTTTAAAAACACAGTGAAGCACTTTCTGTATTGCCACATGACAAGGTGGAACAGAGTGTTTTCTGTTTGAGAGAAGAAATCAGCCTAAATATGCAACATTTGTGTGTTAAACATGTGCTAACAGGTATCACAGTATCACAGTCTTTTTAGCATGTACATGGTGACATCCTGGCTAAAGATTGTGAGTTCAAGTCCTGGCTTTGAGCACACAAAAATAATACATCTTTCAAGAAAAAAGAAAGAAAGAAAGAAAGAAAGAAATAGACTCAGATAAGCACAAAAAAACCTCATTTCAGTGATTACTACATTTTTAAACAAGTATTTCAATACTTTTATTTAAAGCCCCAGTGTGTAGGATTCCTGGCGCATAGGTGGATGGTGCTATTGCACTTTCTGTTTTAGCTACGGCAGACCTCGAGGGTCACCCGGGCGCGCGCACGAGCCGCTCGCCGCTACTGTATAAATAAAACGCGGTCCCGTTTTTTTCTTCTTTTTTTTTCTCATGAAAACACACATTTCCGATCATGCACCATGACACTCTACACATCAAATTAAACCTTACAGTCTCCTCTTTTTGACTATGCAATTCATTTCCCTGCACAACAATCACTCCCCGAGCACATGGGGCTTTTATACAGAAAAGCACAAAACGAGGTTAGCTTACCTTAGAATGCTTTGCACAGGTCACACTCTTTATTTCACCATAAACTTGCTCTCAATTTGTCCGTAAGGATCCAGCGAATAAAATCCAGTAAAACAATTTAGTCCAAAACACGTGTTAGATCCATTACGACGTCTGATCCAGCAGCATGCTTGTGTTGTTTACCCAAAACCACGAGCCTTGCCGAAGGCGAAGGCGGAGCCCAAATGTCCTTCTGCGGCTCTCATATTCAAAATGGCTGCCTCTGCATGGGGAAGATCCCCCTTTTATGTGACTATATCTAAGTCCAAAAGAATATTTTGATTTCATGATGGAAGTGAAAAGGCTTGGAAAACAATGTATTTTTGAATGGGTATCTTCAATTTCAGTAATTAACGGGTAAAAATCTTACACACTGTCCCTTTAAATTGATATATAGCTTTCTGGAGGTGGAAAGTCAACTGCATGATTCCACAGAAATAGGATGTTAAAACCATACTTCGGAACATGGAGATATACTTTTTATACCTTAGTGGGAAATATTATAGCCAAAGGTACAACATTTCCATGGAAACAAGCAGGCCAAATAAGAGTTTTGTGGAGGATGTATGTTTTTCTTTGGTTTTCCTTGCAATAAAAAGATCCATAATTTAAAAAAAAAACATGCTTTTATTTTAGTCTATGTTTTGACCAAAAAGTTACATACTATACTTAACTTATATGTTTTCATTGTTTTGTTTTTTTGTCTCTGTACTTTCACCACTGCCGGCTGGCGACCGTGGAGGAAAGGAAGAGGAAAGACTGGGGCCAGACACTATTAAGTCTGGAGACCCCCGACCACCCCTGCGTGGGCTACTGGCTGTCAGCATGAAAAATGACAGCGCCCTCTCCTGGGGACTGTGAGGGCGAGAAGACAGTGCTGTGAGGCGGAGCACGCTCACATACACACACATCCACACCGGCGCACATAATGACAGAGGACAAGATACAAAAGGCTTTCAAACACAGAGAGGACTTAAGACACCCAAGCGAATAAATCCAGCTATAAATTGAATCCAAGCAAAGTCTACATTCAGACACCATGATGCCAGAGGATTCATGTAATGTGATTAGAGAGGGGTGATATATTGTCACAAGATATAGAGAGAGCATTTTTGGAAGGCATGAAAAATTAAAATAGTGAGTATACCTTGTGTAATAAGAGAGCTCAAAAGGGACAAAAAGATAGGACACAAGGAGAAGTGCTAGAAGACACTGACAGTAAAAGAAGGCAAATTAGATCAGATTATCATAATTCATATTCTTTGATATCAGGGTCAGCTAATAATTTTTGCTTTTCATTCTGTGTGTGAGAGACTTGTTTAAATGTACAGCTAAACCAGCTGGTCAAAATGTGTTAAAATAAAGCACATTTTAAAGGTGCATTGTGTAACTTTTCCGGTGAATGATCCGTCAAATGCTTTTCTCCACTGAGATATTATCGCTTTGTCTGGAATGTTTCACAGTATGGGATTAAATCTTTCTATCTTCATGGAGACCAAACCAGACCAAGTTACAGGTCAGATCTGTGGAGGGGCAACCCTGCTCACAGTCAGAATTTTTTTTTTCTTTTTGAGCTACAAAACCACCTGTAATTTAATTAATCTAAAGTAAAGCTGTTTAATGTCACAGTGTAAAATATTCCAGGCAGAGCAATGACATACTGTATCCATAGTAACAAGAAGGTGACAGACCCTCAACCAAAAATTACACAGTGCACCTTTAAAGGAGAATTAAGTTTTTTTTACAATCTGAGCCTTATTTCGGTAATAAAACAAGTTTTTACTCACCCATAGCACTTTGGTGTCGTATGGAGCACTTCCAGAGATGTTTTAGATTAGCGATAGCCGTAGCGCGAGTTCTCAGCGCATGTAATATATGCCCCGAGCGGTCTCCAAATAACATAAACTTTAGCACTTTTCAAATCATAGAAGCTCAATGTCTTAGTCTACACTTTCGTTTGAGTCAAAAGTGGCCTGTAATCCGCGATTTATCCATAATTTACAGCTTTGCGTTTCATGTTTGGGTCCCGGGAGCTGAGAGTGAAAGAAATGTGAAAATGTGTGTTATTTGGAGAGCGCACGGGGCATATATCACTAATCTAAAACGGCTATCGCTAATCTAAAAGATCTCTGGAAATGCTCCATATGACACCAAAGTGCTATGGGTGAGTAAAACAACTTGTTTTATTACCGAAATAAGGCTCAGATTGTAAAAAAAACCTTAATTCTCCTTTACGTCAGATGAGTAACAATGCCTTTAAACAAAGTTGGGCTTTCAGTTAGCATCACACAGCATCAGCTGCAAAATATCAATACCAAACTGAGAGAAGAGGTCAGTTTATAGATGACAAGCCCACGTCCCACATAAAAACAATCAATCCCCCGGGTGTCAGTGACCTTCAGGCCTGTTCTCTGTGCACCATTACACACCACTACACTACACTGTCCAACTGCCCCCCATCTCCCCCAACTGAAGCTCTGGTCCTCCTCTCCTCTGTCCGACTGAAGTTTTTATCTGCTCGTAGTCAAACTCACATAGCCCAGAAGGCATTGGGGTTGTCAGAAGTATCGAAAATCAGATACTAAACGATACTAAAACTAGAATCCAAACTAGATACTCATTTGAGCAGATATCCAGACCACAAAAAAGTCCCATTCATAGTCACTTGAGCTGTATCAGAACATGTATAAGGCCACATAGATTACACGCCAATGGACAGGGACAGTGTAGCGACAGAAAATGACACTTCCTTAAATCACAGTTAGCTTAATACAAAAGTGATCCAATAGTGTTATGTAACTGTTATTTCCCCCATCACCCATCGGTCACGATTGTGACCACCAAAAGACTGGCCACTTTTGAAGCTCTAATTTTGTTACCGTGTATATTTTCAATGCATTTTCAGTATTTTCTGGAAGAATAAAGGGCTGTGATGAAATGTGAATATCACATGTTTACTGTAAATAGTCACATGACCAGAGATGGTTATGTAAAAGTTACACCTTGAAAAGATGACACCCAGAAATCTCTGAAATAAAAGGGTAGAAAAGTGATTTAAACCAGGACCATGACTTTTTGGTACACATCATCTTGAGGGTCTCTAGTAATGATAAATGCATTTGCAATGACTCCACTTTATTTTGATTGGCGTGTAGGCGTGGAAAACACGTTGGTGGTCACTATTGTAACAGGTGGGCTAGAGCCTTGTACCATGGTATAGGGCAGTATATATAGGAGCACATACATGCCCTTTCATATAATAAGTGTATTATTGATCTCTCTTACTTTATTTCTACTCTAAGGGAAATTTGTGATGTGTTGTATGGAGGTGATGGTCCTGTCAAGGCCTGGAAACAAGTAATTATCCCTATTACCCTCAGTTTTTGAAAAGCGAAGGTCACCTAGCTGCTATTGGGACATTTTTGAAGAACATCCAAGGTCATGTAGCTGCATGAGACAAGTCTGAGGAACATCCAATGTCCTCCGGAACCTATAGGGAGACATTTGAACTAGGGTCCTCTGGGACAAGTCTGAAGAAAATCCAGGGTCCCCTAGTTGCTATAGAAACAAGTGTGAGGAACATACAACGTCCTTTACCTGCTATTGGGACAAGTCTGAGCAACATCCAAAGTCCTAGAGAGAAATCTGAACAACATCCAGTGTCCTTCAGCTGCAGGATGGACAATGTCTGAAGAACATCCAAGGTCTCTATTTGCTATAGAAACAAGTCTGAGGAACATCCAAGATCCTCTACCTGCTATAGGAACAGGTCTAAGGAACATCCAAAGACCTCTGGAAGGGATAGAGAGAAATATGAAGAACATCCAGGGTCCTTTAGCTACTTTCGGGACAAGTCAAAAGAACAGCCAACGTTCCCTAGCTGCTACAATTCAAGTCTGAAGAACATTAAAAGACCTCTAGTTGCTATTGGTACAAGTGTGAAGAATATCCAAGGTTCTCTGAAAAATAATTATACTCTATTTACCCCTCATATGTAAGTTAGAACAGCATCTTCATGAGAAATAATTGCACTGTGTTGTATAAATAGCAAAATCTGTCAAACTGAAAACAATACAAAACACTTCCTCCAGCTCCTCCGGGGGGACCCCAAGGCGTTCCCAGGCCGGCCGGGACACATAGTCCCTCCAGCGCATCCTGGGTCTTCCCTGGGGCCCTCCTCCCGGTGGGACATGCCCGGAACACCTCCCGAGGGAGGCGTCCAGGAGGCATCCGAAACAGATGCCCAAGCCACCTCAGCTGGCTCCTCTCGACGTGGAGAAGCAGCGGCTCTACTCCGAGCTCCTCCCGTGTGACTGAGCTCCTCACCCTATCTCTAAGGGTGCGCCCAGCCACTCTGCGGAGGAAACTCATTTCGGCCGCTTGTATCCGCGATCTTGTCCTTTCGGTCATTACCCAGAGCTCATGACCATAGGTGAGGGTAGGAACGTAGATTGACCGGTAAATTGAGAGCTTCGCCTTTCGGCTCAGCTCCCTCTTCACCACAACGGTCCAGTACAGCGACCGCATCACTGCCGACGCTGCACCAATCCGTCTGTCAATCTCACGCTCCATCCTCCCCTCACTCGTGAACAAGACCCCGAGATACCTGAACTAATCCACCTGCGGCAAGGACTCCCCACCCACCCAGAGAGGGCAAGCCACCTTTTTCTGGTCGAGAACCATGGCCTCGGATTTGGAGGAGCTGATCCTCATCCCAGCCGCTTCACACTCGCCTGCGAACTGCCCCAGTGCACATTGGAGGTCCCGGTTCGATGAAGCCATCAGGACAACATCATCTGCAAACAGCAGAGATGAGATCCTGTGGTACCCAAACCGGATCCCCTCCGGCCCCTGACTGTGCCTAGAAATTCTGTCCATAAATAAAATGAACAGAACCGGTGACAAAGGGCAGCCCTGGCGGAGTCCAACATGCACCGGAAACAGGTCCGACTTACTACCGGCAATGCTCCGGTCATACAGGGACAGCCCTTAGCAAAGGGCCCCGAACCCCGTGCTCCCAGAGCACTCTCCACAGGACCCCACGAGGGACACAGTTGAATGCCTTCTCCAGATGCACAAAGCACATGTGAACTGGTTGGGCAAACTCCCATGCACCCTCGAGCACCCGATGTAGAGTATAGAGCTGGTCCAGTGTTCCCCGGCCGGGACGAAAACCACACTGCTCCTCCTGAATCTGAGGTTCGACTATCGGTCGAATTCTCCTCTCCAGCACCCTGGAATAGACCTTACCGGGAAGGCTGAGGAGTGTGATTCACCGTTAATTGGAACACACCCTCCGGTCCCCCTTCTTAAAGGGATATGCCACCCCCAGGTCAAATTTGGGCATCTCCCCACAGTCCAGAGACTAAAATAAGTGGTGGAAAGCGTTTCCTGCTCACCCAGCCATTGTCCGAGTCTGTCGCCACTGACCGCCGCGGTATCTGGTGCTCCTCCGCCTTAGAATGGAGTCTAACGTAGCCAGAGAAAGATTTCGGCCAAAAGGAATTAATTTGCTCGATGCGTTTCCCAATTACTTTGTGTGTAGTGCGCATTCATATCGAGTGCAAATAAATGTGCAAATCAACACGGAGAGCTTGACTTGGTCATTTTGGGTGGGAACTATTTTCCAGTGCGTAAGAATACAGCCGTATCACGCAGCACGCTGCCAGGGGAATCCCAGTTACGCACCGGGAAGGGAGTTCCCCTGTTGCACAACGTGGTGCGTGATACGGCTGTATTCTTACGCACTGGAAAATAGTTCCCACCCAAAATGACCAAGGCAAGCTCTCCGTGTTGATTTGCACATTTATTTGCACTCGATATGAATGCGCACTACACACAAAGTAATTGGGAAACGCATCAAGCAAATTAATTCCTTTTGGCCGAAATCTTTCTCTGGCTACGTTAGACTCCAGTCTAAGGCGGAGGAGCATCAGATACCGCGGCGGTCAGTGGCGACAGACTCGGACAATGGCTGGGTGAGCAGGAAAACGCTTTCCACCACTTATTTTAGTCTCTGGACTGTGGGGAGATGCCCAAATTTGACCTGGGGGTGGCATATCCCTTTAAACAGAGGGACCACCACCCTGGTCTGCCAGTGCAGAGGTACTGTCCCTGACCGCCACGCGATGTTGCTGAGACGTGTCAGCCAAGACAGCCCTACAACATCCAGTGACTTGAGATACTCAGGATGGATCTCATCCACCCCTGGGGCCTTGCCACCAAGGAGCTTTCCAACCACCTCAGTGACTTCAGCCAGGGTGATGAACGAGTCCGCCTCCGAGTCTCCAGCCTCTGCTTCCTCCTCGGAAGACGTGACGGCGGGATTGAGGAGATCCTCAAAGTATTCCTTCCAACGTCCGATAACATCCCCAGTCGAGGTCAACAGCTCCCCACCCCCACCGTAAACAGTGTTGGTGAAGCACTGCTTCCCCCTTCTGAGGCGCCAAACGGTTTGCCAGAATTTCTTTAAGGCCGTCTGGTCGTCTTCCTACATGGCCAGTCCGAACTCCTCCCAAACCCGAGTTTTTGCCTCTGTGACCACCCGGGCTGCAGCACGCTTGGCCCGCCGGTACCCATCAGCTGCCTCAGGAGTCCCATTGAGCCAACAAGGCCCGATAGGACTCCTTCTTCAGCCTGACGGCATCCCTTACTTCAGGTGTCCACCACCGGGTCGCCGTCGCGACAGGCACCACAGACCTTACAACCACAGCTACGGGCGGCCGCATCGACAATAGAGGCCAAGAACAGAGCCCATTCGGACTCTATGTCCCCAGCCTCCCCCGGAAGCCAGGAGAAGCTCTCCCGGAGGTGTGAGTTGAAGGTACACCTGACAGAGGGCTCTGCCAGACGTTCCCAACAGACCTTCACGATACGCTTGGGCCTGCCAGGTCTCTCCGGCTTCCTCCCCCGCCAGCGGACCCAACTCCCAACCAGGTGGTGATCGGTTGAGAGCTCTGCCCCTCTCTTCACCCGAGTGTCCAAGACACGCGGCCGGAGGTCAGATAACACGACAACAAAGTCGATCATCGACCTCCGTCCTAGGGTGTCCTGGTGCCACGTGCACTGATGGACACCCTTGTGCTCGAACATGGTGTTCGTTATGGACAAACTGTGGCTAGCACAGAAGTCCAATAACAGAACACCGCTCGGGTTCAGATCAGGGAGGCCGTTCCTCCAAATCACCCCTCTCCAGGTGTCACTGTCGTTGCCCACGTGGGCGTTGAAGTCCCCCAGTAGAACGACGGAGTCCCCGGTCGGTGCACTATCCAGTACTCCTCCCAGGCACTTCAAAGAAGGCAGGGTACTCTGCACTGCTGCTCGGCCCATAGGCCGACACAACAGAGAGAGACCTGTCCCCGACCCGAAGGTTCAGGGATGCGACCCTCTCGTTCACCGGGGTGAACTCCAACACTCGGCGGCTGAGCTGTGGGGCAATGAGCAGGCCCACACCAGCCCACCGCCGTTCCCCGTGGGCAAAGCCAGAGAAATGGAGGGTCCAGCCCCCTTCAAGGAGTTGGGTTCCAGAGCCCAAGCTGTGCGTGGAGGTGAGGCCGACTATATCTAGTCGGTAATGCTCAACCTCCCGCACAAGCTTAGGCTCCTTCCCCCCCAGCGAGGTCACATTCCATGTCCTCAGAGTTAGCCTCCATGTCCGGAGATCCAGCCGTCGAGGCCCCCGCCTTCGACTGCCGTCCAGATCTCTCTGCACCCGGCCCTTATGAATCCTCCTGCGGGTGGTGGGTCCACAGGAGGACGGCCCCACGTCGCTTCTTCGGGCTTCGCCCGGCCGGGCCACCAGACGCTCGCTGGCGAGCACCCACCCCAGGTCTGGCTCCAGGGTGGGGCCCCGGTGACGCCAGTCCGGACGAGGTATAGGGTGACCATTCGTCCGGATTTCGTCCGGACAGACCGGTTTTAGAGCTGTCTGTCCGGCCGTCTGTCACGTGTCCTCCTTTTTTACATTTTGTCCTCCTTTCGTCGCCCACCGTTGCATAAATCGTCATAAATCCCCACCCATTATTTACACTTGCTAGTAGCAAGTATTCTTATTATTTTTTAACATATCCTAGATGAGATCTATGGTTATGCGGTGGCACAGAGTGAGACTTCACACAGAAACATCAACACGTGCGGCATGACACGCTATTGGTTAAATACACGGAAGCAGCTCGAAGCGCAAAGCGCGAGTACAGAGAAGAGATAAGAAGAGCGCTACAATAAGCGCTATAAGAACGCTATAATGTTTGGCGAGTATGTCTGGGTCTGGAAATACTATAAAGTTGATGACAACAACATTGACATAGCAAACGGTGGGATATGTAAACTTGGGATTGCAAGAGGTGGAAAGGAAAGGGCTACATTTAACACAACAAACCGATACGGCACCTCAAAAACAAACACCCGACACAATACAGCGAGTTACAGGCAACCCAGCCAAAGACGAGTCAGCTCACGCTGCAGGAGAGTTTGAAAAGGAGACAAAAAAATGCCCCTTGACAGCGCGAAGGCCCAGGAGAACACAGCCAGGAGCACAAATGATCACAATGAGTGACTTACCATTCGCCTTTGTAGAGAACCCTGGATTTCTTATGCTTATGGAGCACGTTGGACCTTGTTAATAATAATAATAATAATAATAATAATAATAATAATAATAATAATGATAATAACCCCCACCATCCCACCCCCCATCCCCCCCGAGGGAAAACAAAACAAAAAAAAAACAAGGTGTCCTCACTTTAGGGCCTTTGTCCTCCTTTTTGGACACCAGTGTCCTCCTTTCCTGTTTCATGCCGGTGGTCACCCTAACGACGTATCTGACCTTGTTTTAAAACTCAACATAAGGGCTTCTGAACCGCTCTTAGTCTGACCCGTCCCCCAGGACCTGTTTACCTTGGGTGACCCTACCAGGGGCATAAAGCCCCCGACAACATAGTTCCCGGGATCATTCGGGCACTCAAACCCCTCCACCACATTAAGGTGGCGGCTCAAGGAGGGGTTTTAACAATTTCCATAAAAAAATAATACTTGATCATGCAAAATAACTACAAATTGCACATGAATTTCATAATGGCATCTTTGAGAAAAATTTGGGCATTAATGGGTTAAACACCTAATAACAACATCTGCTCAACCGATATTATGGAACTCATACCTGAACCAGCGAGTTTTTAGTATCAACACCAATATTCAATATTCGTATCATCATCAGTGCATCTCTACTCTTTACTAATACATTTTTCACTACTAAACAATAATGTAAAAGGGAACATACAATTAAAATTCTTCCTGTCAGTTAGAACCATACAAACATGCTTCAATGGGACCCAGCTCTAAATCCCACTTGACGTAAACTCTTCAGACATGAATATATAAAAACAATATGTCAAATAAGTCCTTTCTACGCCTCACTGTAGAGATTTTCCTTGCTAGTGGAGCTCCCTGTTCCCAGTCCAGGGACCATCTTGGCTCCTTTTCCGCTCTCTTCCTGCCCGTTTTGCATCCTCCTCTCTTCTTCCTTCCTCCCAGCCCAACTCTGCTGTCTTCCATTTTCTCTTCTGTAGTTTTTCACTTCAGCTCGAGTTCCGCACAGAGGAAAAAAGTTGGAAAACAGCGTCTACCAGGAGACCACTGGAGCTAAGGTACAAGAAATAAGCGAGAGGGGGAGAGCCAAAAAAGCAGCGCTCGGGGAGATTAAGAGTAGAAATAATGTGGATATAGATATAAAATATGAGCCAGAAGCAGTTCATTTATAACATCACAGACACAGCTCATCAAGAAAACTAATGATGTTCTTGAGTGGGCTGCAATTAAATTCCTATGATGAAAAATAAAAGTAAATGAAATGGAAGATTACGGCTTACACTGCAAAAATATTATAGCTAAAACAGTTAAAATGACTCTCACTTGGAGGGGTTTTGACTAGACTGATTTACTTGATGGACTGTGACAAATTGTTCAGTTTTTAACTTTTCTAATGGAATATCTACCATCTTTTCATGGTGACTAGAGGTTTGCAAAATTTGGTGATACAGCATCATTATCGTGGGCTGCTGTATCGATATATATCAGCAAGAGTATTTTGTGGTATCTTTTGTGTACACACTACAATTTTGTTGCTTATTTAGTGGAAAGAAACATGTTTATGCAATGCACTTCACATATTCACAGTTCTGATGATTAAATAGATGTATTTCATATCAACTTTGCACAAGTTGGAGAGGCAGGCCCTCACACAGCAAGAATGCATGTTTTTCAAGGCATTTTTGAGCAATAAAAACACCTGTAAATGAAATATGTGTGGGAAAAAACTGCAGAGCAACTTAGATAAGAGGGTAGCTACAGTACTAGTTACATAGTGTACCTTCTTTGCCAGTCTTTGACTTAACTCATATTTGGCATATTTAGTTTCTATTTTAAGCTTAATTTACACTTGGACTTAGACTTTATTGATCCACAAGGGACACAGTAGGTCACACATCACATTATATTCTATCAATTTAACCTTGGATCAGTCACAAATGTCTTAAAACAAATTCCATAGGGGTCACATCTCAACTACGCGTACTTAAATTATTCTGAATTCAAGTAAAATTATTGGAAATTCCTATCCAGTATACAGAAATGGAAAAAGGGCCCATATTTTCTTCATCAAAAGAGTTGTGTTGTTTCATTCACACAAACCCTGCATCGTTCTTCTCTCAAATGGAAAACACTATTCCACCTTGTGATGCCATGTGTTTTCAAACTCCATACACCTTTACTGGAATCATTTGGATTATTTCAGCTCTGGAATAGCCAGTCTCTCCTGAACCAAGGGTAAAAAAGTAGCTGTTAACTTGAAAACTACAGCTACTTGACATCACAAGGTGGAAAAAGAGCATTTTGAGTTTTGGAGATGTGGACAGACCAATAATAAAAGGATTACTCAAACACATGTGAGTGTGTGACAAGGTAACAACATTCTAACATGACTTAAAGCTCACAGTCTATTTTGTGTAATCCCTTGTAGTAGTGCCTTTAACGATATTTCCTTTAGCCATATAACAAGCCTGTGAGTTGTCAAAAGTTTATCAACAAACAAAATAACCTTTGGGAAACTGGGCGACAGAATTACACGCCAAGGTCTTGCCAAGGGACAAGATGAGAGAGCGTCTATTCCCTGTGAAGTGTACGCCGCCGCTGCCGCCAAAACCAGCCCCGCCTACTCCCCCCTTCCCCTCCTCATCGCCGTACCCACACGACCGAACCCCCTCCACCCCCTCACCTCATCCGTACCCGCTTTCATCCGGGGAAAACAAAACCGCAGCCGACACAGACTCCGCTGCCAAATGAAATATTCATGGTGAAGATGAAGCGAGCCCCTGAAAGACTGTGTGTACCTTTCTGTATGCCGTTTGCACCGGTGGGACCCTCGGAGCCCGTTATGTGTTCGGGGCTCGGAGCTTGCGTCAGTAGTGCGCTCCTGAGAAAAGGAGAGAGCGAAGATAGGTTCAAATCACGTGTAGAGCATACAAGCCACTTAATTAAGATTTTTAAGGTTGAAAAGTTAGGAAAAAGTTTAGGTAAGTACTCAGTTGTGTTACTTAAAGGGATAGTGCGTTTTGTTTTTATGTTAATCTGTATGGGTTCCCTTCTAAAAGTGTCTTGCGGTAACATTGGCTTACCGTTGACAGTCTCGTCTCAGCCCGGTTCTGCTCGGGTTCTGAAGCTCACGTAAGTAGGTCCGGTAAGTTCACGGGGACAGGAAATAAAGCTTGTTTTCTTCGCAAAACAATATTTGTCCAAAAAGTGACATATATTTCCGTCACAGACAGTTGTCCAAAAAGATCCAGCTGCCTAATTCGCATTCAAATATTTTCTCTAGATTCGTATCACTCCGCCCACATTAGCTCTATTGCCTGTTTACTTGTAAGCGGATGGTTACAGCAGATGCGGTACGGCGATGGCAGATGTTTACAAGTGAACATGCTATAGGCTAGGCTACGTGCGCAGTGATACAATTCCAAGAGAAAAGGGAACCATGCAAATTAGGGAAAATAGGCAGCTGGATTTTTTCAGACAACTATCAGAAAGAACAGAAATATATACCACTTTTTGGACAAATGTTGTTTTGCAAAGAAAAACAAGCTTTATTTCCTGTCCCCGCAAACTTACCAGACCTACTTACGTGAGCTTCGGAACCCGAGCAGGACCGGGCTGAGACGAGACTGGCAACGGTAAGCCAGTGTTAATGCACGACACTTTTAGAAGGGAACCCATACAGATTAACATTAAAAAAAAAAAAAGCACTATCCCTTTAAGTGGAAGTACAGATACCAATGCAAGAAAATACTTAAAGGCAAATTAACGTTTTTTTTACAATCTGAGCCTTCTTTCGGCAATAAAACAAGTAGTTTTACTCACCCATAGCATTTTTCTGTCAATTGGAGCAGTATCGCAGAACTTATGTTGAGCCGTTCTGTTCTAGTAATGATCCCGTATCCGTTAACATGGTGCTGTATCATATGCTCGGGGCATTACTTTGCGGTGTCCAAATAACACAAACTTTAGCACTTTTCAAATCATAGAAGCCCGATGTCTTAATGAAAGATTTTGTTTGAAGCAAAAGTGGCCTGTAATCCGAGATTTAGCCATAGTTTCGAGTAGATGAGGACGCCAGTGCGCATGCGCGGACTGCTCCCGGGACCCAAACATGAAACGCAAAGCTGAAAACTATGGATAAATCTTGGATTACAGGCCACTTTTGCTTCGAACGAAATCTTTCATTAAGACATCGGGTTTCTATGATTTGAAAAGTGCTAAAGTTTGTGTTATTTGGAGACCGCAAAGTAATGCCCCGAATACAAATGCTAACGGATACGCTACAACATAACTTTCTTCAAACAGCTCCAAATGACACGAACGTGATATGGGTGAGTCAAACGGCTTGTTTTATTACCGAAAGAAGGCTCAGATTGTAAAATAACGTTACTTTTCCTTTAAGTATCACATGAAAAAAACGTAAAAGTATTCAAGTAACTGTTTAAAAATGTACTTAAGAGAGTACAAAGTAAAAGGATTTTTCACAAATTTTGAGGTCGTACAAGCGTTTAAATACACTGATTTTGATAAAGATTTGCTTAGCTGTATATTGTACAGTAGAAACAAATGAATCTATTGCTTTTTCCTAGCTGTTTATATTATTATATATTTTTCTTTTCTCAAATTATGAAAGTGTTAAAAATAAACCTTTAGCCTTTTCAGCAGGCCTCAAACTATAATAAAAAATAATAATAATACTTGTGCTTTTCAGTTCAAAAATGTAGTGGAGTAGAAAGTACAGTTACCTGAACTAAAATGTAGTGAAGTAAAATGTACTTAAGTGAAGTGCATTTTAAAGTGGATACTTTTTAAATCTATACTTTTACTACTTTTTCTTGTTATCTTCCACCACTGGTAGACTTTATTATAATGCAGTAAATACATCTTCTTATGTACAGGCATATAAATTTGCCTTTGTTTTGTTTTGTATTTTTCAACTGAACTGACAAGGAAGCTAAATCAATAATTTAAGTTATGTTTTGGAAGACGGGGTGGGATTCAATACGTTTTCTTCTTCCCACTCCTTTTCGAGCAAAAAAAAAAGAAATGTATTTGACTATATATTGGTTAGATGTATTTCTTTCTTTGTGTTGACCTGCTCAAAATGAATAAATAAATGAAATGAAATATATTCTAGGGCTACGTTTGTGGTTTCAAAACAGCAATAAATACAACCATTATCTGTCATACCATGTCTTACTTATAAAATCCCCCTACCATTCTGGTCTATTTTTCCTAAAACATTTGACTAAAATGACTCTCAGCTCAAACTGAATCCGTTTCTAAACCCTTTGGAGCAAACACAAAAGCCTGGACTCTTTGTGGAGCTGGGGTTTGGTTGTAGTTTGGGCCTCTGCTGTCTGATCTACTCTCATTTTGAAAAGTGCACTATGTAGCTTTTCAACCTGTTTGTCTCCATGGAGATGCTTTGGTTTAAATTGTCACTATGTTATTAAACTAATCTATCTTAAATTTATTCAATTACAGGTTATTTATTGCTCAAAAATATCTTTAAAAAGATTCTTAAAGGGATATGCCACCCCCAGGTCAAACTTGGGCATCTCCCCACAGTCCAGAGACTAAAATAAGTGGTGGAAAGCGTTTTTCTGGTGACGCAGCCATTGTCCAGGTCTGTCAGCACTGACCGCCGCGGTATCTGCAGCTACTCCGCATTAGACTGGAGTCTAACGTCGCCAGAGAAAGATTTCGGCCAAAAGGAATTAATTTGCTCGATGCGTTTCCCAATTACTTGCAGTGTAGTGCGCATTCATATCGAGTGCAAATAAATGAGCAAATCAACACGGAGAGCCTGACTTGGTCATTTTGGGTGGGAACTATTTTTTAGTGCGGAAAAAGACAGACGAAGCACACACCACGCTGCGTAACAGGGGAACTCCCTTCCTGGTGCGTAACTGGGATTCCCCTGTCAGCGTGGTGTGTGCTCGCACACCGGTAGTAGTTTAATACGAGACACGTACTTTTGTTCTGAATACGGGACGATTCCGTTTTTCAAGGGACAGTTGGCAACCCTAAACACAACTATACATATATATAAACCCAAAATCTTTCTCAACGAATTAGCAGATATAAAAAAAATGACCCCGCGGCTGAAAAAAAAGTGGAGATCCGCTAAAAGGCAGAACTCTTTCATCCCTGATTTGCAGTGCGCTGCATAGGTTTTCTTATGCGCTGAGAATGTGCGAGCAGTGCACAATTGTGCAGGCGCACAGCTTAGAGGGAACATTGACTGTAACCGAGATCTGACAGCTGGAAATTCGCACATGCGCGTTGTCCTCTTTGATGATGTCATCAAATGAAACTATAGCTGGATATCAGGTTTCAGGCCGCTTTGGACTCCACTTAAAGTCTACGCTGACACAGCGAGCTTCTGTGATTTGAAAAGTGCTAAAATTTGTGTTATTTGTTGACCGCAACATTGTGCCCCGAGCACTCACGTTACCCAGATATCCTAACTTACCAAATCTACGGAACTGCTCCAAATGTCACTAAAGTGATATGGATGAGTAAATCGACGTGTTTTATTACCGAAATAAGGTTCAGATTGTAAAAAAAACATTAATATTCCTTTAATAGAGTGATGTGACTAACCAAACAAATAGCAAGTTTGTTCATGTACCTGTCCTGTAGGAGTTCTGGCAGAATGACATTTGGGATCTCAGGGACCGGCCGGTGCCTGAGGCGATAGGAGCGAGTCAGGCGGGGACCTTTACCCAACAAATTATCACCACATTCATAAATTGAGTTCTCCACCATTTCACAGGGAAAATCCTCTTCTGACAAAGCTTGGCCCACTTCAGGAAGATGGGCGTTTTCCGATGTTACTTCCCAATCCGATGGCATTTCAGAGATAGAGAGGGAGTCACTGCTACTGCCTGATGAAGAAGGCACACAGGGGGGGTAAGAGAGTCCAATATTTTGAGGATTTCTTGGTGCTGGTTGTGGTGGTACAAGCTCAGTTTCATCTTCATCACTTACTCTTCCTAAACCTGCACCGGGCGGCAAAGTTACACTCCCTTTCAAATCCAGCTCCTTTTTCTCGTTTGTTTGGGAATGCAGACAAGATGTTCCCCTCTTTTTATCCCTAAATATGTGTCTTGGGTTAGGAACTGGCTTTCTCCCACGCTGTTCTTCCTCATTATCCTCGTCTTCGCTCAGCACTACTCCTAGAGCTTCCAAACTGCGGAGAATGCGTCTGCGGTGACCAGTGGGAATGACGCCAAGTTCCTGAAGGTGGTTATCTGTCAGGTCTTTGCAGTCCTCCAGAGTACGGTAGCCTCCATGGACAAAGTAGATGTAATACTGAGAGAGGTGGAGAGTTGTGAGCCATTCTTGAATCTCCTGGTCGGGCTCAGACATAATGCTAATAAAGTTATGCTAACACCACTTCATTTTAGAAGAACAGTTGGAAGATGTGGAGCGTTTTTATGGATGTTGGAAAGGACAATATGAACCATCTCCTGCAGTCAGTGTTGGAGGAACAGTGCAGCAAAAGACTTGATGTAGTCCAATTGGTGAATTTTTAGCAGACTGACAATTATTATCTGTGAAGAGACCAAACATATTTAGGGTTACTGACAGGTAAAGGTGGGCAGATTATCAAAATATCAATACAAAAATAAATGTTGCCTTAAAGATAAGCAAAAAAAAAATGCTTAAAAATGAGATCAAAGGAGAAGTTCAATTTGTCAACTGGACAAAGTTTGTTTGGTTGAAAACGTTTCGCCGCTCATCCGAGAGGCTTCGTCAGCTCTGGTTATGGATTCTACCTGGACGACTGAGGGACTTTTCACGCACGTTAAAAATGAGATGATTAAAAATGAATAAGTGTAATTTTTAAGTTAGTTTTACATTGTGACTGATACTTAAAGGGACAGTGTGTAAGATTTTTACCCGTTAATTACTGAAATTGAAGATACCCATTCAAAAATACATTGTTTTCCAAGCCTTTTCACTTCCATCATGAAATCAAAGTATTCTTTTGGACTTAGATATAGTCACATAAAAGGGGGATCTTCCCCATGCAGAGGCAGCCATTTTGAATACGAGAGCCGCAGAATGACATTTGGGCTCCGCCTTCGCCTTCGGCAAGGCTCGTGGTTTTGGGTAAACAACACAAGCATGCTGCCGGATCAGACGTCGTAATGGATCTAACACGTGTTTTGGACTAAATTGTTTTACTGGATTTTATTTGCTGGATCCTTACAGACAAATTGAGAGCAAGTTTATGGTGAAATACAGAGTTTGACCTGTGCAAAGCATTCTAAGGTAAGCTAACCTCGTTTTGTGCTTTTCCGTATAAAAGCCCCATGTGCTTGGGGAGTGATTATTGTGTGTGTATGTGTAAAGTGTCATGGTACATGATCGGGAATGTGTGTTTTCATGAGAAAAGAAAAAAACAAAACAAAAAACGCGTTTTATTTATACAGTAGCGGCGCGCGGCTCGTGCGCGCGCCCGGGTGACCCTCGAGGTCTCCCGTAGCTAAAACAGAAAGTGCAATAGCACCATCCACCTATGCACCACGAATCCTACACACTGGGGCTTTAAAAAGGTCTATATTATGCCATTTTTTGATCCATGTTATAATGTTTCCGCATCACAAATGTACCTTGAGTTGTGTTTTGTTTCATTCACACGTTTAACACACAAACCCTAGGCTAAATTCTTCCCTCAAACATGAAACACTGTGGAACACTGTTCCACATTGCGAAGTCATGTCTATACTGAACTCAAGATAAAGCAGTTAACTTGAAAACATTTGAATCACTATATGACATCACAAGGTGGAACTAAACATTTTGAGCTTTGGAGATGTAGACAGAATAATAATAAAGGGTGAATGAAACAAAATACAACTCAAGGTATTTTTGAGGAGGTGGTAATTAGGGCCCATCTCATAAATCGGATGGCCGATATTACCGGCCGATATGAGCACTTGGAGACTTGGCGACTAATCGGCCTAAATCTAGCCAATATTTGCCAATAATACAAGTGGGCATGTTATACATCCTTAAAAAGCTTAGACTCTCTATATTGCATCAATCTAATCCAATAAATGTCCTAATATGTGGCGCCACATCAATATCTATCAGAGAAGTATGTCTGTGTGTGTGAGATGCCGTACTGCCCCTGAATGCACCCCCATGTTTTCTTGTTTAGACCAGAGCAATCTCATGCTCAGATGAGGTACCACTGAGGTGCTATCTTTAAACGCTATTGTATTGCTATTGTAGTGATACTGGGATACAGGATGTAAATAAAAGTTAACTTCAGCACAGGTTGGGCGTGCAACAAAACTACTGCTGTTTTTATCAAAGTGCGAGTGCGGAGAAGAGAGGACTGTCCCATAGACAGAGGACACACACAGCTGTTGTCAACATACTGGATTATATTCTTTTTATGGATGATTGTTTTGAGTCAGGATTAAAATGATACTTATTTGTGAAGACCTGATATCTGAGAGGTGCCTGTGGAAGCTGTGAGTGTTGCAAATTTGTCGGTTGTGAAGCTACTTTTCATTCTTTCTCATTGTTTAGAGCTTAGCAACTGTAAAATACCACATATAAACAGCCTGTTTTCTCTTAAATTGGCCTACTGTATAGTGACTATAGTGGCAGTACACCGCTGCTAAATTTAGAAGTATTTTGCCATTGTGAGGTCACACTTTTCAGCCCAGAAGCACAGCTCAGTGTTACAGATACAAACGCTGACATCTCAAGTTAAATTTTTTTGCAACCACACTTTTCTACGACAAGACCACAAAGGAACCTAAGCTAAAAAAGTATGAGTGAATAAAATACAAATGCCAGAATTAAAGCAAACAGTTTTTTTTTTTTAAATACACAAGTTAAAAGGTCCAATATTACGCAAAATTGACTCTTGTGAGCTTTAAGCCATGTTATAATTTCGTTACCTCCTCAAAAACATACCTGGAGTTATGTTGTTTCATTCACACATGTTTGAGTAATCTATTATTAGTCTGTCTACATCTCCAAAGCTTAAAATGCTCTGTTCCACCTTGTGATGTCATGTAGTGGTAATTTTCAACAGCTACTTCTTACCTTTAGTTCAGTAGAGATTTGAGATTCCCAGGCTGAGGTTATCCAAATTTTAGTATAGTGTCTATAATACACACTATATACTATATATACCATATACCATATATTATATGGTGTATATTGGGTATGAAGTAAAAAAAAAAAAAAAATCAGTGGAGGACTTCCTGTCATGACATCATCACAAGGTGGAACAGAGTATTATCTGTTTGAGACAAGAACTCAGCCTAAATATGCAGGGTTTGTGTATTAAACATGTGTGAATGAAACAAAACACAACTTTTTGATGAGGAACATTATAACAGAGATCAGAAAAGAATGTAATACGGAAGTATCCAAAGTATGGCATTAAAAGCAAGTGACGCCATCAGTCAAAGTTAGAAGTCAGATCTGTGGAGAGGCAACCATGCTATAGTAACAATGCATGTAATCAATGTATTTTTGAGCAATAGAAACGTCTAAATGAATAATGTGAACTTGGTATGTTTAATGCCATATTTTGGAACATTACAGCCTAAGCAATAATATAACCACCGAGACAAGCTGATAGCTGGATCATAAAATTATTTTCTAACACATGGAAGTTAAATTCCATATATCTTACTTCATATATTTGATGTCTTCCATATGTATCTAAATGTAGAAAGTGGATCAAATAGATAATAATAATAATAATAATAATAGATAAAAGGAGAAATTCAATTTGTCAACTGGACAAAGTTTGTTTGGTTGAAAACGTTTCGCCGCTTCAACCAAACAAACTTTGTCCAGTAGACAAATTGAATTTCTCCTTTTATCATGGATTCTACCTGGACGACTGAGGGTCTTTTCACAAATAATAATAATAAATAAATAAAAAACATGAGACAAGTGAGATGGTGTGTCCAAACTCGCTAACATATAACTGATCTGCATCTTGTCAACTGAACTCACACAGCTTCTAGTGTTACTTCTGCTTTGCCTGTCAGTAAAGTCAGTATGTACCTTCTAAGGTTGTATTCTAGTAGCACCATAAAGAAGCCAGAACTGAAACTGACATTTACAAACTGTATACTACACACACAGTTCTCTATTTTTATCTCTAGTTGGGTTTTATTCTTTATCTACATTGAAAATACATTCAGAGTTAGGCCTGTCACAATAACAACTTTTGAAGTGTGATATATCGCTGAAGAAAATATAGACGATAAATGAAAATACTGAAATGAATTGAAGCCACTGAGATAACTTTAAAGCAGCCAAAAAATATTCTTAATGTAATATTCTCCTAAAAACATGAGCTGTAATAAAGTTTATCGTTTGTAGCTATAGTCTTAGAAGTACAACTGCTCCAACTGTACTGTACTACAAAAAAGAACCAAAAAATTTGCACTAGTAGCACAATGTAAATGTACAATATATATATATATATATATATTGAGCTCCAAAAATATTGTTCCAGTTTTCATTTATGAAGTTGATAGTAATTATCGTTATCAAAGTTTGTTTTAAGTCTTTATTCAAAACTATGTCACTGTGTAGTTGCAAAATAAAGGGGATGTTATGTGAAATGGGCTTTTCTGGGCTTTTAACCTTGCCTTATTAGCATTGCCTCATCGTAAGCTTACTCAATGTTGCGTTTTGATTCATTCACACATGTTAAAATGATTCAGCTTTGTCCTGCATTTGAGGTTTGAGTACTCAGAAAATTAAGATAAAATAAGATAATCCTTTATTTGTCCCACAATGGGGAAATTGCAGTGTCACAAAGCAAGTTTCAGAAACAGTTGGAAAAAGAGCATGCATTAAAAATTAAGATAAATAATAATAAGTATGTACAATCAACTAAAAAACACAACACTGTAAGGTTAAAAGGCACAGGAACGCTGCACAATAAATGTCAATAAATTCACGTTTTCACCTACCATTTACCCTCACCTACAGCTACATGTACTTACCTGTAATCTTTTTAATTTTTTTTTTTAATCAGTCTCAAGGTCATGCATGTAGGGTTCAAATATTTCACACAATGATTCCTCAAAAAAAAAAAAAAAAAAATACAAATATGCTGCTTGCTAGTGAAATGCGACTGAAAACACGGGTCAGTTCTGTGGTTTTGATGAGGAAGTGGACCTGGTTCTGTTATTAAGATGCTTTAAATCATTATTGAGACTTTGCAATGATGTCAGACTGGGGGGTGTTCTGCATGTATCTGTGGTGGAATATTCACCATAGTGACACATTAGCAAACACAGACAAAAAGGTTAAGATGGTCTGAAAACTCATGAATAAATAAAAAATGGCTTTAAAAACACAGTTTCAGGAGTCTCTTTGATCATTACGAGTGTTCATGATCCCGTTTAGGTGTTTAATTATGAACAAAAAGGTGAGAGTGACTAACTGGAAAAATTCACGTTTAATGCGAACGAGCGTGTGACTGTAATTTTATGTGTGAGAGACTTGTTTAACAGCACGAATTATCTCACCTATTGAAATTCCAAGCAAGTCAGCTCTTTCTGGGCAGACTGTGTTCAAATAAAGCTTAGATTACCTAACTTGAGTAACAGAGCATCTAACAGAGTAGTGTTTCCAGTTAGCAGGGAATGATGACCTCAGCTGCAATGAACAAAATGTAAAATCATGATCTTGACATGTTACTTTTAATACTACTTTAATACTTGAAAATAGTGTTGTGTGTCTTGTTTAAAATATTCCCCGTTGCATAGTTTGCTGCGGTAAAAAGTCAATACCGTGTCTGTGCATGGCGGTGTTGACATGCACAGAGACCTATATTGGCCAACATCCAGCTTTGACACACTTTAGGGCCCGTCATCGTTTGACCTGGCGCCTTCCACACTTCTGCCTTTCAACGCATAAAAAACACATTCTGAGCACTGCACATGGCTCTGTAACATTATTAATTACGCAAAAATGACTCTTGTGTGATTTAAGCCATGTTATAATGTTGTTACCTCATCAAAAACATACCTTGAGTTGTTTCGTTTCATTCACACATGTCTGAGTAATCCTTTATTATTAGTCTGTCTATATCTTCAAGCTCAAAATGCTCTGTTCCACCTTGTGATGTCATGTATTGGTAGTTTTCAAGTTAAAAGCTACCTTTTTTCTTTATATTTAGTAGAGACTGGCAGTTTTCCAAATTATTCTAGTGAAGCTTTTTCTTAAGATGCGTGAAACCAGTCCAGTTGACAAATTGAACTTCTCCTTTGATCATATTCTAGTGAAGGTGTATGGATTTTAAAAGCACAGTGGAGCTGTAATATGGGCATATGACAGGTTAGGCTACTTATTGTACTAAAACAAACTTATCAGTATATTTTTTAGGTTTAAAATTTTAATTCCTGGTTGGAAATCATGGCATCACACTAGGGAATTTCGTAACATTCCATAACCTCACAACCATCTATTACACTGGGACAAGATTCCTAATGTACACAGAGATTATGATTTGACAAAAAGAATAAATTGTGCTGAAATTGTGTTTAAAGGTTTATTGTGCAACTTTTCTGGTGGAGGTTCTGTCAAATGCGTTTCTCCATGGAGATGTTATTGCTTTGTCTGCAATGTTTCACAAGTTACAGGTCAGATCCATGGAGAGGCAATCTCGCTCAGTCAGAATGCCTGTTTTTCTAGGTATTTTTGAGCTATAAAACACCTCTAATTGAATAAATGTAAGGTAGAGTTGTTTAATGTAATACTGTGGAACATTTCAGGCAGAGCAATGACATATCCATAGAAACAAGCAGGTGACGGACCTCCAACCATAAGGCTACATAATGCATCAGAAAACTTTGCTTCTTGTGTGTAAATTGCGTCGAACTTTTGGATAGAATTCTCCGTATTGTGAGTCATTATCAATATGGGACTCTCTAAAATTGAACTCTATACTTCCTGTAATTTTCAACATATTTTTCAACTCTTCTTCACAAATTGCTTCTTGACTGGTGTAAAACTACAATTTATATTCACAACAGGTATTATCCCACCAAATTAAGTGAAAATTTGAGAGCCTGTCATCTGGTCAGTAGAGATGCACACTGCACAGCTCAGGAGAAAAAGGAAATATGGTTGAATATGAGAAGTTCTAGTGTTTACAAGGTGAGAAAAGCTGTGCATGCCTCTTTTACCCTTGTTTAATTAAATCGTTTTTAAATATAGACAACAAATAATAGGTGAGTTTAGCAATGTGCACCATGCAGATCAATAGTCTCTAAGCATGTACAAAGTATGCAAGGAGCGTTCGCCATGCAGTATCTCAGGTAGGTGAGGCTTTTCTGTGCAAAAAGGTGAGTCATAGTAGAATGCACGCCCTTACAGGCAAACACACGCACGTGCTTCATACCATCTCTGCAGCCAAGAACGGAACAAAGTCCATATATATTTTATTATTATGTTAGTCTGATATGCTTCCTGGTTTGCAAAGCGGAATAAAACTATCCTCCTGGGACCTGAAGGAAAAAAAAAATCTATTTGGAGGTAAATTAACACCTTAGCATTTACATTTTGTTAATTTTATTTTTATTCATAATGTTGTGACATGTCCTCTGTAATGGACTGTAATAGTGTTAAATCCATGGGAAGATAACAACCTAAGAAAAACAATTTTTTTTGATGACCAACATCTCTGACAAGCTTCTACGGTCACCTCAAAAAGTTCTTAGACTCCCTTTTAATTTCATATTTTTGTTTTTATATTTTTTTATATATATTATGTATTTTTTTTTTGAGTATTTATTTACATGTTTATTTGTTTTTTTTTTTAATGTATAATTTATTTATTTATTTTTGGAATTTTTAGTTTGGGTTTTTTTTTTAGATTTTTTTTTTTTTTTTTCATTTTTTTTATCATAGTGCAGCCAAGTCTCAAAACAATAGACTGGTTAACTCGATGTCCACTATAAAAGACATAAATGAACGGGTCTCAGGAGGTTAAAAATCTGAAGTATATCTGGAAATGTCACTATTCTGTCGGTTGAGATGAAACTGAATAAAATAAGGCATTATTCAGTTTGACTTGAGGGTCCAGTCATGCTTGGCAAATACAACTTGTCGCAACTACTTCTCCTTTAGTTTCATTTTCTCACATGTCACTCTCACACCTCGGTAAACGCAATAAACACCCTAAAGCCCCAACTAAACCTCACTTAAGCTCGTTTATTTAAGCCTCGCCTCGGTTCGAGTACATAAACACAAACATGCGGTCCCGAACGTGACGCAACGCGCGCGGTGCGTCAGGTAGCGGACCGAAGTACGTACCGGGTGAACACGAGTAGATTGCGTGAGCGTTTGAGCATCATTTGATTCACTGTCGCTGTCCCCTGCGCCGTGTCCTCTCTGATGAGCGTTTCACTTCTGACAGTCTGTAAAACACACTTCAGTTTCCGTTCTCTGTGTGAACGCAACGCCACGCCCCTTTTGGCACAAGCGCAACATGTGGCCCCCTCACTGCTGCTGCTAAAGAAATGTGTCAGTTCAATTCAGTAAAAGTTACCCACTGTCTGGACTGTGAAGGAACTACACCTACAGCTCTGAAAAAAATAAGAGACCACTGCAAAATGATCAGCTTTTCTGATTTTACTACTTATACTGTATGTGTTTTGGCAAAAGGAACATTTTTGTTTGAGTCTATAAACTGCTGACAACATTTCTCCCAAATTCCAAATAAAAATATCATCATTTAGAGCAGGGGTGTCAAACTCATTTTGGTCCGGGGGCCGTATCCAATCTACTTTGATCACAAACAAACAAACAAACAAACAAACAAACAATATTTATAAGGCGCTTTTCATACAAAATTGTAACACAAGGGGCCGGATCAGAAAACTCGTGGCAGATATACCCCAAAAAATAGCAATAAGTCCAAATATTTGTGCAGAGAAACACAAATCTATTACAGAAGTCTTTTTTATTTGATGAACTCTATCTTTTACAAAATATTATAATATTATGAACAACCTGAAACTTAAAGAAAAATGCACTTTCAACAACATTAACTTGTATTTCACAGAATTTACTCTACTAATGCTTTAGTCTTCATTTGTGCTGCTCTGATGGGAGGCGCTGGAGATGCTGCTATGGTAAGCTGTGCAGAAAAGAGGCACAGAAAATTACCAATATTTTAATAGAAAATGTAAATATATTTTAAATATTTTAATAGAAAATCAGTTGAGGGCCAGATTAAAGGTCTTGGAGGGCCGGAACTGGCCCTTTGACACCCCTGATTTAGAGCATTTATTTGCAGAAAATGACAAATGGTCAAAATAACAAAAAAGACATGTTTTCAGACCTCAAACAATGCAAAGAAAAAGATCAAATTCATTTTAAAACAACATAATACAATGTTTATACTTAAGAAGAGTTCAGGAATCAATATTTGGTGCAGTAACCCTTATTTTTAATCACAGCTTTCATGCGTCTTGGCATGCTCTCCACAAGTCTTTCGCATTGTTCCACTCCTGGTGCAAGAACTGAAGTAGCTCAGCTTTGTGTTTGTGTTGGAATTCAACAGACACTGGAGTGGAATTGCTGTAATAGATGTAGAGATGCTGATTTCAGAAAAAAAAAATGCAGTGGTCGCTTTATATTTTTCCAGAGCTGTATATACAGGTAAATCTATCATGCCAATTCAGATATATACTTTTCTTAGATCCCTTTCGAGACACTACCAAAAATGTGGTGGCCAAATTCTTCTTCAGCATATGCAGGTTTAAAATGTAAACACGTGAAGGCCTTTTTATACAGCGCTTTTCCACCTTCAAGGCACTCAAAGCGCTTTACAACAAGAAACCGCTCACCCACTCACAGACACACACTCATACACCAGTGTACACACACACTAGGGGCGAGGTGGGTTAAGTGTCTTGCCCAGGGACACAACGACAGCATTCATTTGTGGGAGCAGGAATCACACCGCCAACCTGTGGGTCAGTGGACAAAAGCTCGTACAACTGAGCTACTCCTGCCCGAAACAAACAACCAACATGGGTAATTTCCATCTTCAGTCATTTCCAGTGTGCTACAATAATATAAAAAGTTATATTGAATTGGATATAACATTGAAATGACATGAAATTATGACCATAAAAGTGTATTGTGTAATTTTTTCTGGCGGAGGGTCTGCCACCTGCTTGTCTCCATGGAGATATTATTGTTTTGCCTTGATTATTACGCAGTATGTAAATAAACTTGGTAACCACATTGGAGACAGATCTATGGAAAATGGCAAACTTGCATGTTTTTTTGTTGTTGTTTTTGCCAGCTATGAAACACATGTGATTGAACAAATACAATGGAGATATGTTTAATGCCCTACTGTGGAATCTCTCCATGAAGACAAGCATGTAGCAGACCCTCTGCCTTAGCAGTTGCATAGTGCACCTTTAACTACATGATAAAAGGAGACATTCAATTTGTCAACTGGACAAAGTTTGTTTGGTCGAAAATGTTTTGCCGCTCATCCGAGAGGCTTCGTCAGTTCTGGTTAGAGTGCTGGTAAGACACTTGCTTATATCTCGCTGCAGGGAGGAGCTAACTAGCTAACTACTTTCCGAAACTATCTCGCCTATTGGTTTCTGTCTTTTGTTTCACTGGCGTCTAGATTAGCATACCTATTAATCCCTACACGACTGTTTTTCACACCTCTGGCCCTGACCTGGCTAGCCCTATTGTTACAGGGCCAGAGGTGTGAAAAACAGTCGTTGTAGGGATGAATAGGCGTGCTAATCTAGACACCAGTGAAACAAAAGACAGAAACTAATAGGCGAGATAGTTTCGGAAAGTAGTTAGCTAGTTAGCTCCTCCTTGCAGCGAAATATAAGCAAGTGTCTTAACCAGCACTCTAACCAGAACTGACGAAGCCTCTCGGATGAGCGGCGAAACGTTTTCGACCAAACAAACTTTGTCCAGTTGACAAATTGAATGTCTCCTTTTATCATGGATTCTACCTGGACGAGTGAGGGACTCTTCACGCACCTTTAACTACACAAAATATAAACAAATAATAGGCTTTAGATCAGACCTGGGCAAACTGTTCCACAAAGGGCCGGTGTGGCTGCAGGTTTTCTTTCCAACCAAGCAGCAGCACACCACACCTGACTCATTTAATCACCTGATCTCAGTCTTCAGACAGATGAAGGTGTAGTCTTGGTTGGTTGGAACAAAAACCTGCAGCCACACCGGCCCTTTGTGGAACAGTTTGCCCAGGTCTGCTTTAGATTGTTGTGTAAAAATGTTCCTGCTGTATTTATTTTACTTTTAACTCAAATCAAAATGTGGCTCACTTTTATTAGAGTTATTTTATTGCTTTTCCACACTATATATACCACGTGTGCTCCTTGCATGTGAAAAGCAACAGACCAGAGCAAAGTAGAAGCTCCTGATGCTGTTTGCTGCAGTCCTTACATGTCCCAGCTTGAGTCTGCGGCCCCCAGGTTACGTGTTCAGAACAAACAGGAATGTAGAGCTCTGCCTTCCACACGTACACCACCTCCCACCAAAGACGCTTTTCTGCCATCATGTCTCGTATTAAGACTATGTCTTTATTCTCATTTGACATATTTTTTATGTAGTCTTGGCTATAAAGTGGAATATATCTTATTACAGCTAAAGCTCTTATATTACATAAAACTGACTCCTGTGAGCTTAAAGCCATGTTATAATGTTGTTATCTCCTCAAAAACATGCCTGGAGTTGTGTTTTGTTTTATTCACACATCTTTAAGTAATCCTGCATTATTAGTCTGTCTACATCTCTAAAGCTCAAAATGCTCTGTTCCACCTTGTGATGTCATAAAGTGTTAATATTCAAGGTTACAGCTACCTTTTACATTCAGCAGAGATTGGCAATTCCAGGGCTGAAATCATCCAAATGATTCCACTGAAGGAGTTTAAAAACACAGTAGAGCACGAGTGTCACAGTGTGTTTTCAGTTTGAGAGAGGGTTTGTGTGTTTAGCAAAATGAATGAAACAAAACACAACTCCAGGTGTTTGAGGAAATAACATTAGAAACATAGATCAGGAAATGGTGTAATATGTGTCATTTAAGGTTGAAAAAAGTGAATTTTAGAAAGCTAGAACCCTATAGCAGTATTAGGCTAGATTTTTACACTGTATTTCATTAAAACGTTTCATTAAAAAGTTATGGATAAAAAAGCTAGGCACTATCATCACTGCGCAATAAAAAAAAAATACAGCATTTTAAACTGGGACAGTCTTCACACATTTGCAGACTTAAAATTGATTCATAAAGTACTGCATAATTTGGCTCCAGATCCTCTGGCAGAGATCATGAGCCAAAGAAAAATCTCTGAGCGTGTCACTCGAGGCTCTGTCAGAGGCGACTGTTACATTCCTCTGCAGGAGCACTTTTAGTAAGTCGGCCCAGTCGGTGAGGAGCACTTTTAGTAAGTCGGCGAGTGCCTGAGGAGGTTAAACTGCTCACAACATACAAGGTCTTCACAAAAAAACTGAAAATGTGGCTACACTAAACACTAAAGATAAGCCTGCTGTGATGTTTTGATGTTATGATCAAATGTGATGTTGTTGTGATGTCGTATTCTTTCTTAATTGTATAGTAAGTCTGTGTATATGTATTATATTGTATATCATGGCCAGGGGACTACAGATGAAAACTCGCCTTCTGGCTAATTCTGTCTTTTCTAACCATGTGTAATCATGTGTTTTATGAAAATGCACTTTTAAATGTCCCCTTTTAAATAAACTAAACCTATACTTTTCATTACAGCAAAAAACTACTGTTACACAAAACACCCACACGATGGCAACAGAGTGCAGCAGTACTGACCCTTTGTGGGCCGCAGTTTTTACACAAATTCCACAAAAGTGCAGGTGCAGATCGTAAAATGCTTCGGTTCCTTTACAGACACTGTGCTTCGGCATTTGTGGTCGTTATGTCCCCATTATGGCCAATGAATCTTAAATAAAAACAAATAAATAAATAAATAAATACTACTACTACTACTGCTATTATTATTAATATGGATATTGTTTTAAGTGTTTATAGCACAAATTATAGCATTTCCAACATCTGTCCATAGGGGGCTTTTAAAGGGGTTTAGAGCCCAGAAATAAATGTTAAAATGTAGACAAAAGTAAAGTATAAGACAGGTCCAGTGCAATCGTGCAATGTCAGTCTGTAGTTTTAGGTCATAACCATGTGCATGTATAAGAAAAGAATCCAGTTTTGATTTTGTGGTAAATTAAATGAAGTAAAAACAGACTATAGGCCGGTGTACAAAACCATATACAGGAAACGAAAGAATTTTATTCTTATTTTAGCTTTGTGGACACGCTCTACTAGCCTCTTGTGTCTCTACCCAAACACCACAAACCCACAATGGAGCGTTTATTTTCCTCTCTTGGCTAAGTACCAGAACTGTTTGTCTTGCTCTATAGGTTTAACTGTGTTTACGTAGCAGTAGCCGTAAAATGAGTGACAGGAGAATAGAAAGAGGGATGAGACGTCTGGAGAGCAGGACCAGGCACTTTTGGATCTTTTACTGTGAATCTTTGCGCTTTTGTGCGTCCTCGACACGCCTCCAGGGGTCGCCTTGGAAACGACGTCTTTTACTGCTGCCCAGCCGTATTTAAATGAGAGAATATTCAAAGCCAAGAAGAAGTGGACACAGAAAAAGGTCAACAACGAAACTTGTGCTGTATTCTGGGGAGGTAATGCCAAGTTGCAGGATGGAGGAAGAGCTGCGCCAAATTGTGGATGAAGATTTGGATAATGCGCTAATCAACGCGTTGACAGAGCGCGTGCGGGGGTTAGAATCTGTCAAAGTCTACAAGGATCACCGCGAGGGAAGAGTGGGAGGATGCAAGGAAGCAGCAAGTAGATTCGGGAGAGACGTGGATGGGAGCCGCGCAGCAGAGACGGTGGTGATGGAGCAAGACTGGAGCGACACGGGGAGAGACGACGGGGAGAAACTTTGGACGCGTAAACTTTTGGAGAGCATGAAAAAGTTGACGCTCTACTACCTTGACAGAGTGACAGCGTGGGGGGAAATTGTCAAAAAGTGTGAGTGCAGTACCCCTGACGCGCCACGTGAGGGCAGTAAAGGACGGCATGCGAGTGAAGAAGGTACAGTATTCATTTTGCAGGTACAGTATTGAGTTTGACATTTGACATTTTACTTTAAAGGGACAGTGTGTAACATTTTTACCCGTTAATTACTGAAATTGAAGATACCCATTCAAAAATACATTGTTTTCCAAGCCTTTTCACTTCCATCATGAAATCAAAGTATTCTTTTGGACTTAGATATAGTCACATAAAAGGGGGATCTTCCCCATGCAGAGGCAGCCATTTTGAATACGAGAGCCGCAGAAGGACATTTGGGCTCCTCCTTCGCCTTCGGCAAGGCTTTTGGTTTGGGGTAAACAACACAAGCATGCTGCCGGATCACACGTTGTAATGGATCTAACACGTGTTTTGGACTAAATTGTTTTACTGGATTTTATTTGCTGGATCCTTACGGACAAATTGAGAGCAAGTTTATGGTGAAATACAGAGTTTGACCTGTGCAAAGCATTCTAAGGTAAGCTAACCTCATTTTGTGCTTTTCGGTATAAAGGCCCCATGTGCTCGGGGAGTGATTATTGTGCAGGGAATTGTGCATATTCAAAAAGAGGAGACTGTAAGCTTTCATTTGATGTGTAGAGTGTCATGGTACATGATCAGGAATGTGTGTTTTCATGAGAAAAGAAAAATAAATAAATAACCGGGACCGTGTTTTATTTATACAGTAGCGGCTCGTGTGCGGGTGACCCTCGAGGTCTGCCGTAGCTAAAACAGAAAGTGCAATAGCACCATCCACCTATGCGCAACGAATCCTACTCACTGGGGCTTTCAATATTTGTTTTCTGGAATTAAACACAGCACACAATAAAGCAGGGGTCCACAACCACTGGTCCATGACCTAAAAGCAGACCACTGGCTTTCTGGTACTTGGAACTTACCCAGAGACAAATACAGCTCTGGAAAAAAAAAAAAAAAAGAGACCACTGCATTTTTTCTGAAATCAGCATCTCTACTTGTATTACAGCCATTCCATTCCAGCATCTGTTGAATTCCAACACAAACACAAAGCTGAGCTACTTCAGTTCTTGCACCAGGAGTGGAATAAAGTCACCCAAGAACAATGTGAAAGTCTTGTGGAGAGCATGCCAAGACGTGTGAAAGCTGTGATTAAAAATAAGGGTTAAGGCACCAAATATTGATTTCTGAACTCTTCTTAAGTGTAAACATTAGTATTATGTTGTTTTAAAATGAATTTGATCTTGTTTCTTTGCATTGCTTGAGGTCTGAAAACATGTATCTTTTTTATTATTTTGACCATTTGTCATTTTCTGCAAATAAATGCTCTAAACGATAATATTTTATTTGGAATTCGGGGAAAATGTCAGTAGTTTATAGACTCAAACAAAAATGTTCCTTTTGCCCAAACACATACTTACTATAAGTAGTAAAATCAGAAAAAGTGATAATTTTGCAGTTGTGTCTTATTTTTTTTTCCCAGAGCTGTATCTTTATTAAAAAGAATGTGTGAAATACTGTGAAAATATATTGCAAAATAACCTAAACAGTAAAAAAAAAAAAAAAAGTAAAAATCAAACTGTGGTTAAGAGTTATTATGCATACCAGTACTTTTGAGAAATAAAGGTTGGGGACCGCTGCAATAAAGTATTTAACTACTACTATATTTTATAGCCCATTGTGCAGTTTCTACATCATGTATTGGTAGAATACTACTAAAACTAGTACAGTGCACTAGACGCATCAAAACTTTTGTCATCTGATTGGAGCACTTCCTGTATTACCTCATGACATCACAAGGAGTGTTTTCTGTTTGAACAAAGAACTAGAACTAAATAAAAAAATAACTAAATATGCAGAGCCTGTGTGTTAAACATATGTGAGCTAACATTATCACAGAATGTGTGCCCTTTAAAGGTGCATTGTTTAACCTTTTTGCTTGGGGGTCCGTCACCTGCTTGTTTCTGTGGAAATGTCATTGTTCCGTCTGGAATGTTCCACAATATGACATTAAACAGCTCTACCTTACATTTATTAAATTACAGGTGGTTTTATAGCACAGGAACACGTACGAAAAGAGGCATTCTGACTGTGAGCAGGGTTGCATCTCCACATACCTGACCTATAACTTGGTCTGGCTTGGTCTCCATAAAGATAAAATACTATTAGTATTTAATGCCATACTGTGAAACATTCCAGACAAAGCAATAACATCTCAGCGAAAAGCATTTGATGGATGCTTCACCATTTTTTTTTTTTTCATGTTTAAAGGTACATTACCTTTAAACATGAAAAACATACTTTATAATTAATAGCAGTTAGCATTTATATAGCACCTTTCATGACACCCAAAGCGCTTTACAGTTCATTGTTCATTCACTCCACACTTGGTGGTGGTAAGCTACTTTCTGTAGCCACAGCTGACCTGGGGCAGACTAGCGGAAGCTAGGCTGCCAATCTGTACCATCTGCCCCTCCAACCACGTCCAACACTCACGCACACAGCACTTTTATACTAGGCAATGTGGGTGAAGTGTCATGCCTAATGACACGACAGCAGTTTTTTGCAACTGGCACCCACCTGTGGTACCTGGAATTCCCACTGGTCTCCTATCCAAGTACTAACCAGGCCTTGCCTTGCTTAGCTTCTGAGATCTGACGGGATCAGACTATGACAAGCAGGTATGGCCACTTTGAGTTAATTATGTCTCTGTAATGACGATTCTCTCTGCTTTAGGTCCTATAGATGCTTCCCCGAGTACCATCTTTCTGAGTGTCAGTGAAGACATCAATGTTATTATGGACAAACTCAACACAATCCTAACACGACTGGATGAAGAAATGCTCCTGCTTTGTTCCCAGTCCACAAACGTTGCCCCGCCCCCCCAGAATCCCACCAGCCAATCACAAACTCCATCACCACCGGACGACCTGCATTTGATCTCCTGTGACCCCTCCACGTGTGATGCTGTCGATGATGAAACTGAATCAGAGCAGCCAGACTTGAACACAACAACGGGCACTGATGAAACGTTAGATCCAGGTCAACAAGCGGAGGTCAAAGGTCAACTTGCTGAGAATGATCGTACATCCCGAGAGACAAATGGAGGAGCCGATGATGAGGACAGTAACAAGAAACATGGGGTGAACCTAAAATGGATAACTGTTGGGTAGGTTTGGCTTTAAATTTCGAGACTAATATGTAGGGCTGTCAAAAGTAAAAATTATAAATCTGATACTAATTTATATTTGAACTAGTTTTGAAAGTAGCTTCTCAGAAATGAACCTTCTCTGAAGAGTTTTAGAATGATCTTGAGCTGTATGCCCATGAACCACTATGGAACATGCCTGAGATATAAGACCATGTGGTAGTGTAAAAGAAAATACAATTATTTTTATGTTGAAAATCACATTCTATTGCCTAAAGAAAGAGTGTTTTTATCATTATAGTATGGGCATTCGTATAGCGTGTCGAGTCTATTGGCAAGAAGCTGTCGTGTTTGTAGGTTTCACAAGTGTCTGGCCCTATAGACGTACGTGTCACTGATTCCACCTGAGGCCCAGAGTTACGTGGATTCTAAACGCTTATTTTTTTCTTTCAATGCAAACTGTACATTTAAATTGTAATACTAATTGACAAATTTATGCAAAAGCTAGGCAAATAGTTAAGTAGTGGTAATTGTAAGAGCAGCAGTAGTAGTAGTAGTAGTAGTAGTAGCAGCAGTAATAATAATAATACGTAGGCCTGTTCGCCGATCAGCTGTGAGCGAACCGGGTGTTATTTACGCGGCATTTCCAAGAGAATAAGAATCCTTAACTTGCTACGTTAATGCTACGTAAGAAGGAACTCTCGCCTTGGACACGGGATAAGTTCGGGATATGTCCTTTTCTCCGGAGCTCCGGATTATTAAAGACCGTGACACGCGTACTTATGAGTCATATTATCAGATTATTTCTGCATCTATTTCGGCACTAAACCAGGACTAAACCAAGACTAAACCAGGTCTACACCAGGTCTAAACCAGGACTAAGCCAAGACTAAACCAGGACTAAACCAGGATTAAACAGGGACTAAATCGGGACTAAACCAAGACTAAACCAAGACTAAACCAGGTCTAAACCAGGACTAAACCAGGTCTAAACCAGGACTAAACCAAAACTAAACCAGGTCTAAACTAAGACTAAGCCAGGACTAAAACAGGACTAAAACAGGACTAAACCAGGACTAAGCCAGGACTAAACCA
>JAVJIX010000158.1:20000-42500 GCA_036785185.1 Paratrypauchen microcephalus | reverse complement strand
CTTTGAATGTGGGAAAACATATAAACGTGCCGGACAATTGAAAAGGCATCAGGTCATCATCCACAGGTCATCCACAGCGGAGAGAGGACGCATGTGTAAGTTATAAGCATTTTAATTTTCTTTATGCCTGCATTTTGCGTTTCAGAGGCTGTACTGCACTTTCAGACCAACTATATAATTCTACCTTAGAAGTAAAAGAATGTGCAAACTAAACTATACAGGGGCTTCTCCTGTCAAATAAACATGAATTCAGGCATGAGTTCACTCTTACACACAATGCTCTAACCAGTGCCTAAGCTCTCTTAATGCATTTCGAATGGATAGTGGAAAAAATAAAAAGTGAAATTGTGGAAAAAACTACAAGAGGTATCTCCTCAATTTTTGCTGTGCAAATAGGGCTTCAAAACCTGTACAAAATACATTTGGAATTTTGGTTCTATCTGCTTCTATTCCAAAGTTATAAGCATTTTAATTTTTTTTATGCTTGCATTTTGCGTTTCAGAGGCTGTACTGCACTTTCAGACCAACTATATAATTCTACCTTAGAAGTAAAAGAATGTGCAAACTAAACTATACAGGGGCTTCTCCTGTCAAATAAACATGAATTCAGGCATGAGTTCACTCTTACACACAATGCTCTAACCAGTGCCTAAGCTCTCTTAATGCATTTCGAATGGATAGTGGAAAAATTAAAAAGTGAAATTGTGAAAAAAAAACTACAAGAGGTATCTCCTCAATTTTTGCTGTGCAAATAGGGCTTCAAAACCTGTACAAAATACATTTGGAATTTTGGTTCTATCTGCTTCTATTCCAAAGTTATAAGCATTTTAATTTTTTTTATGCCTGCATTTTGCGTTTCAGAGGCTGTACTGCACTTTCAGACCAACTATATAATTCTACCTTAGAAGTAAAAGAATGTGCAAACTAAACTATACAGGGGCTTCTCCTGTCAAATAAACATGAATTCAGGCATGAGTTCACTCTTACACACAATGCTCTAACCAGTGCCTAAGCTCTCTTAATGCATTTCGAATGGATAGTGGAAAAATTAAAAAGTGAAATTGTGGAGAAAAAAACTACAAGAGGTATCGCCTCAATTTTTGCTGTGCAAATAGGGCTTCAAAACCTGTACAAAATACATTTGGAATTTTGGTTCTATCTGCTTCTATTCCAAAGTTATAAGCATTTTAATTGTTTTTATGCCTGCATTTTGCGTTTCAGAGGCTGTACTGCACTTTCAGACCAACTATATAATTCTACCTTAGAAGTAAAAGAATGTGCAAACTAAACTATACAGGGGCTTCTCCTGTCAAATAAACATGAATTCAGACATGAGTTCACTCTTACACACAATGCTCTAACCAGTGCCTAAGCTCTCTTAATGCATTTCGAATGGATAGTGGAAAAATTAAAAAGTGAAATTGTGAAAAAAAAAACTACAAGAGGTATCTCCTCAATTTTTGCTGTGCAAATAGGGCTTCAAAACCTGTACAAAATACATTTGGAATTTTGGTTCTATCTGCTTCTATTCCAAAGTTATAAGCATTTTAATTTTTTTTATGCCTGCATTTTGCGTTTCAGAGGCTGTACTGCACTTTCAGACCAACTATATAATTCTACCTTAGAAGTAAAAGAATGTGCAAACTAAACTATACAGGGGCTTCTCCTGTCAAATAAACATGAATTCAGGCATGAGTTCACTCTTACACACAATGCTCTAACCAGTGCCTAAGCTCTCTTAATGCATTTCGAATGGATAGTGGAAAAATTAAAAAGTGAAATTGTGAAAAAAAAACTACAAGAGGTATCTCCTCAATTTTTGCTGTGCAAATAGGGCTTCAAAACCTGTACAAAATACATTTGGAATTTTGGTTCTATCTGCTTCTATTCCAAAGTTATAAGCATTTTAATTTTTTTTATGCCTGCATTTTGCGTTTCAGAGGCTGTACTGCACTTTCAGACCAACTATATAATTCTACCTTAGAAGTAAAAGAATGTGCAAACTAAACTATACAGGGGCTTCTCCTGTCAAATAAACATGAATTCAGGCATGAGTTCACTCTTACACACAATGCTCTAACCAGTGCCTAAGCTCTCTTAATGCATTTCGAATGGATAGTGGAAAAATTAAAAAGTGAAATTGTGAAAAAAAACTACAAGAGGGATCTCCACAATATTTGCTGTGCAAATAGGGCCTCAAAACCTGTACAAAATACATTTGGAATTTTGGTTCTATCTGCTTCTATTCCAAAGTTATAAGCATTTTAATTTTTTTTTATGCCTGCATTTTGCGTTTCAGAGGCTGTACTGCACTTTCAGACCAACTATATAATTCTACCTTAGAAGTAAAAGAATGTGCAAACTAAACTATACAGGGGCTTCTCCTGTCAAATAAACATGAATTCAGGCATGAGTTCACTCTTACACACAATGCTCTAACCAGTGCCTAAGCTCTCTTAATGCATTTCGAATGGATAGTGGAAAAATTAAAAAGTGAAATTGTGGAGAAAAAAAACTACAAGAGGTATCTCCTCAATTTTTGCTGTGCAAATAGGGCTTCAAAACCTGTACAAAATACATTTGGAATTTTGGTTCTATCTGCTTCTATTCCAAAGTTATAAGCATTTTAATTGTTTTTATGCCTGCATTTTGCGTTTCAGAGGCTGTACTGCACTTTCAGACCAACTATATAATTCTACCTTAGAAGTAAAAGAATGTGCAAACTAAACTATACAGGGGCTTCTCCTGTCAAATAAACATGAATTCAGGCATGAGTTCACTCTTACACACAATGCTCTAACCAGTGCCTAAGCTCTCTTAATGCATTTCGAATGGATAGTGGAAAAATTAAAAAGTGAAATTGTGGAGAAAAAAACTACAAGAGGTATCGCCTCAATTTTTGCTGTGCAAATAGGGCTTCAAAACCTGTACAAAATACATTTGGAATTTTGGTTCTATTTGCTTCTATTCCAAAGTTATAAGCATTTTAATTGTTTTTATGCCTGCATTTTGCGTTTCAGAGGCTGTACTGCACTTTCAGACCAACTATATAATTCTACCTTAGAAGTAAAAGAATGTGCAAACTAAACTATACAGGGGCTTCTCCTGTCAAATAAACATGAATTCAGACATGAGTTCACTCTTACACACAATGCTCTAACCAGTGCCTAAGCTCTCTTAATGCATTTCGAATGGATAGTGGAAAAATTAAAAAGTGAAATTGTGAAAAAAAAAACTACAAGAGGTATCTCCTCAATTTTTGCTGTGCAAATAGGGCTTCAAAACCTGTACAAAATACATTTGGAATTTTGGTTCTATCTGCTTCTATTCCAAAGTTATAAGCATTTTAATTTTTTTTATGCCTGCATTTTGCGTTTCAGAGGCTGTACTGCACTTTCAGACCAACTATATAATTCTACCTTAGAAGTAAAAGAATGTGCAAACTAAACTATACAGGGGCTTCTCCTGTCAAATAAACATGAATTCAGGCATGAGTTCACTCTTACACACAATGCTCTAACCAGTGCCTAAGCTCTCTTAATGCATTTCGAATGGATAGTGGAAAAATTAAAAAGTGAAATTGTGAAAAAAAAAACTACAAGAGGTATCTCCTCAATTTTTGCTGTGCAAATAGGGCTTCAAAACCTGTACAAAATACATTTGGAATTTTGGTTCTATCTGCTTCTATTCCAAAGTTATAAGCATTTTAATTGTTTTTATGCCTGCATTTTGCGTTTCAGAGGCTGTACTGCACTTTCAGACCAACTATATAATTCTACCTTAGAAGTAAAAGAATGTGCAAACTAAACTATACAGGGGCTTCTCCTGTCAAATAAACATGAATTCAGACATGAGTTCACTCTTACACACAATGCTCTAACCAGTGCCTAAGCTCTCTTAATGCATTTCGAATGGATAGTGGAAAAATTAAAAAGTGAAATTGTGGAGAAAAAAAACTACAAGAGGTATCGCCTCAATTTTTGCTGTGCAAATAGGGCTTCAAAACCTGTACAAAATACATTTGGAATTTTGGTTCTATCTGCTTCTATTCCAAAGTTATAAGCATTTTAATTGTTTTTATGCCTGCATTTTGCGTTTCAGAGGCTGTACTGCACTTTCAGACCAACTATATAATTCTACCTTAGAAGTAAAAGAATGTGCAAACTAAACTATACAGGGGCTTCTCCTGTCAAATAAACATGAATTCAGACATGAGTTCACTCTTACACACAATGCTCTAACCAGTGCCTAAGCTCTCTTAATGCATTTCGAATGGATAGTGGAAAAATTAAAAAGTGAAATTGTGGAGAAAAAAAACTACAAGAGGTATCTCCTCAATTTTTGCTGTGCAAATAGGGCTTCAAAACCTGTACAAAATACATTTGGAATTTTGGTTCTATCTGCTTCTATTCCAAAGTTATAAGCATTTTAATTGTTTTTATGCCTGCATTTTGCGTTTCAGAGGCTGTACTGCACTTTCAGACCAACTATATAATTCTACCTTAGAAGTAAAAGAATGTGCAAACTAAACTATACAGGGGCTTCTCCTGTCAAATAAACATGAATTCAGACATGAGTTCACTCTTACACACAATGCTCTAACCAGTGCCTAAGCTCTCTTAATGCATTTCGAATGGATAGTGGAAAAATTAAAAAGTGAAATTGTGAAAAAAAAAACTACAAGAGGTATCTCCTCAATTTTTGCTGTGCAAATAGGGCTTCAAAACCTGTACAAAATACATTTGGAATTTTGGTTCTATCTGCTTCTATTCCAAAGTTATAAGCATTTTAATTGTTTTTATGCCTGCATTTTGCGTTTCAGAGGCTGTACTGCACTTTCAGACCAACTATATAATTCTACCTTAGAAGTAAAAGAATGTGCAAACTAAACTATACAGGGGCTTCTCCTGTCAAATAAACATGAATTCAGACATGAGTTCACTCTTACACACAATGCTCTAACCAGTGCCTAAGCTCTCTTAATGCATTTCGAATGGATAGTGGAAAAATTAAAAAGTGAAATTGTGAAAAAAAAAACTACAAGAGGTATCTCCTCAATTTTTGCTGTGCAAATAGGGCTTCAAAACCTGTACAAAATACATTTGGAATTTTGGTTCTATCTGCTTCTATTCCAAAGTTATAAGCATTTTAATTTTTTTTATGCCTGCATTTTGCGTTTCAGAGGCTGTACTGCACTTTCAGACCAACTATATAATTCTACCTTAGAAGTAAAAGAATGTGCAAACTAAACTATACAGGGGCTTCTCCTGTCAAATAAACATGAATTCAGGCATGAGTTCACTCTTACACACAATGCTCTAACCAGTGCCTAAGCTCTCTTAATGCATTTCGAATGGATAGTGGAAAAATTAAAAAGTGAAATTGTGAAAAAAAAAACTACAAGAGGTATCTCCTCAATTTTTGCTGTGCAAATAGGGCTTCAAAACCTGTACAAAATACATTTGGAATTTTGGTTCTATCTGCTTCTATTCCAAAGTTATAAGCATTTTAATTTTTTTTATGCCTGCATTTTGCGTTTCAGAGGCTGTACTGCACTTTCAGACCAACTATATAATTCTACCTTAGAAGTAAAAGAATGTGCAAACTAAACTATACAGGGGCTTCTCCTGTCAAATAAACATGAATTCAGGCATGAGTTCACTCTTACACACAATGCTCTAACCAGTGCCTAAGCTCTCTTAATGCATTTCGAATGGATAGTGGAAAAATTAAAAAGTGAAATTGTGAAAAAAAAAAACTACAAGAGGTATCTCCTCAATTTTTGCTGTGCAAATAGGGCTTCAAAACCTGTACAAAATACATTTGGAATTTTGGTTCTATCTGCTTCTATTCCAAAGTTATAAGCATTTTAATTGTTTTTATGCCTGCATTTTGCGTTTCAGAGGCTGTACTGCACTTTCAGACCAACTATATAATTCTACCTTAGAAGTAAAAGAATGTGCAAACTAAACTATACAGGGGCTTCTCCTGTCAAATAAACATGAATTCAGGCATGAGTTCACTCTTACACACAATGCTCTAACCAGTGCCTAAGCTCTCTTAATGCATTTCGAATGGATAGTGGAAAAATTAAAAAGTGAAATTGTGAAAAAAAAACTACAAGAGGTATCTCCTCAATTTTTGCTGTGCAAATAGGGCTTCAAAACCTGTACAAAATACATTTGGAATTTTGGTTCTATCTGCTTCTATTCCAAAGTTATAAGCATTTTAATTTTTTTTTATGCCTGCATTTTGCGTTTCAGAGGCTGTACTGCACTTTCAGACCAACTATATAATTCTACCTTAGAAGTAAAAGAATGTGCAAACTAAACTATACAGGGGCTTCTCCTGTCAAATAAACATGAATTCAGGCATGAGTTCACTCTTACACACAATGCTCTAACCAGTGCCTAAGCTCTCTTAATGCATTTCGAATGGATAGTGGAAAAATTAAAAAGTGAAATTGTGGAGAAAAAAACTACAAGAGGTATCGCCTCAATTTTTGCTGTGCAAATAGGGCTTCAAAACCTGTACAAAATACATTTGGAATTTTGGTTCTATCTGCTTCTATTCCAAAGTTATAAGCATTTTAATTGTTTTTATGCCTGCATTTTGCGTTTCAGAGGCTGTACTGCACTTTCAGACCAACTATATAATTCTACCTTAGAAGTAAAAGAATGTGCAAACTAAACTATACAGGGGCTTCTCCTGTCAAATAAACATGAATTCAGACATGAGTTCACTCTTACACACAATGCTCTAACCAGTGCCTAAGCTCTCTTAATGCATTTCGAATGGATAGTGGAAAAATTAAAAAGTGAAATTGTGGAGAAAAAAAACTACAAGAGGTATCTCCTCAATTTTTGCTGTGCAAATAGGGCTTCAAAACCTGTACAAAATACATTTGGAATTTTGGTTCTATCTGCTTCTATTCCAAAGTTATAAGCATTTTAATTGTTTTTATGCCTGCATTTTGCGTTTCAGAGGCTGTACTGCACTTTCAGACCAACTATATAATTCTACCTTAGAAGTAAAAGAATGTGCAAACTAAACTATACAGGGGCTTCTCCTGTCAAATAAACATGAATTCAGACATGAGTTCACTCTTACACACAATGCTCTAACCAGTGCCTAAGCTCTCTTAATGCATTTCGAATGGATAGTGGAAAAATTAAAAAGTGAAATTGTGGAGAAAAAAAACTACAAGAGGTATCTCCTCAATTTTTGCTGTGCAAATAGGGCTTCAAAACCTGTACAAAATACATTTGGAATTTTGGTTCTATCTGCTTCTATTCCAAAGTTATAAGCATTTTAATTGTTTTTATGCCTGCATTTTGCGTTTCAGAGGCTGTACTGCACTTTCAGACCAACTATATAATTCTACCTTAGAAGTAAAAGAATGTGCAAACTAAACTATACAGGGGCTTCTCCTGTCAAATAAACATGAATTCAGACATGAGTTCACTCTTACACACAATGCTCTAACCAGTGCCTAAGCTCTCTTAATGCATTTCGAATGGATAGTGGAAAAATTAAAAAGTGAAATTGTGGAGAAAAAAAACTACAAGAGGTATCGCCTCAATTTTTGCTGTGCAAATAGGGCTTCAAAACCTGTACAAAATACATTTGGAATTTTGGTTCTATCTGCTTCTATTCCAAAGTTATAAGCATTTTAATTGTTTTTATGCCTGCATTTTGCGTTTCAGAGGCTGTACTGCACTTTCAGACCAACTATATAATTCTACCTTAGAAGTAAAAGAATGTGCAAACTAAACTATACAGGGGCTTCTCCTGTCAAATAAACATGAATTCAGACATGAGTTCACTCTTACACACAATGCTCTAACCAGTGCCTAAGCTCTCTTAATGCATTTCGAATGGATAGTGGAAAAATTAAAAAGTGAAATTGTGAAAAAAAAACTACAAGAGGTATCTCCTCAATTTTTGCTGTGCAAATAGGGCTTCAAAACCTGTACAAAATACATTTGGAATTTTGGTTCTATCTGCTTCTATTCCAAAGTTATAAGCATTTTAATTTTTTTTATGCCTGCATTTTGCGTTTCAGAGGCTGTACTGCACTTTCAGACCAACTATATAATTCTACCTTAGAAGTAAAAGAATGTGCAAACTAAACTATACAGGGGCTTCTCCTGTCAAATAAACATGAATTCAGGCATGAGTTCACTCTTACACACAATGCTCTAACCAGTGCCTAAGCTCTCTTAATGCATTTCGAATGGATAGTGGAAAAATTAAAAAGTGAAATTGTGGAGAAAAAAAACTACAAGAGGTATCTCCTCAATTTTTGCTGTGCAAATAGGGCTTCAAAACCTGTACAAAATACATTTGGAATTTTGGTTCTATCTGCTTCTATTCCAAAGTTATAAGCATTTTAATTGTTTTTATGCCTGCATTTTGCGTTTCAGAGGCTGTACTGCACTTTCAGACCAACTATATAATTCTACCTTAGAAGTAAAAGAATGTGCAAACTAAACTATACAGGGGCTTCTCCTGTCAAATAAACATGAATTCAGACATGAGTTCACTCTTACACACAATGCTCTAACCAGTGCCTAAGCTCTCTTAATGCATTTCGAATGGATAGTGGAAAAAATAAAAAGTGAAATTGTGGAAAAAACTACAAGAGGTATCTCCTCAATTTTTGCTGTGCAAATAGGGCTTCAAAACCTGTACAAAATACATTTGGAATTTTGGTTCTATCTGCTTCTATTCCAAAGTTATAAGCATTTTAATTGTTTTTATGCCTGCATTTTGCGTTTCAGAGGCTGTACTGCACTTTCAGACCAACTATATAATTCTACCTTAGAAGTAAAAGAATGTGCAAACTAAACTATACAGGGGCTTCTCCTGTCAAATAAACATGAATTCAGACATGAGTTCACTCTTACACACAATGCTCTAACCAGTGCCTAAGCTCTCTTAATGCATTTCGAATGGATAGTGGAAAAATTAAAAAGTGAAATTGTGGAGAAAAAAAACTACAAGAGGTATCGCCTCAATTTTTGCTGTGCAAATAGGGCTTCAAAACCTGTACAAAATACATTTGGAATTTTGGTTCTATCTGCTTCTATTCCAAAGTTATAAGCATTTTAATTGTTTTTATGCCTGCATTTTGCGTTTCAGAGGCTGTACTGCACTTTCAGACCAACTATATAATTCTACCTTAGAAGTAAAAGAATGTGCAAACTAAACTATACAGGGGCTTCTCCTGTCAAATAAACATGAATTCAGACATGAGTTCACTCTTACACACAATGCTCTAACCAGTGCCTAAGCTCTCTTAATGCATTTCGAATGGATAGTGGAAAAATTAAAAAGTGAAATTGTGGAGAAAAAAAACTACAAGAGGTATCTCCTCAATTTTTGCTGTGCAAATAGGGCTTCAAAACCTGTACAAAATACATTTGGAATTTTGGTTCTATCTGCTTCTATTCCAAAGTTATAAGCATTTTAATTTTTTTTATGCCTGCATTTTGCGTTTCAGAGGCTGTACTGCACTTTCAGACCAACTATATAATTCTACCTTAGAAGTAAAAGAATGTGCAAACTAAACTATACAGGGGCTTCTCCTGTCAAATAAACATGAATTCAGGCATGAGTTCACTCTTACACACAATGCTCTAACCAGTGCCTAAGCTCTCTTAATGCATTTCGAATGGATAGTGGAAAAATTAAAAAGTGAAATTGTGAAAAAAAAACTACAAGAGGTATCTCCTCAATTTTTGCTGTGCAAATAGGGCTTCAAAACCTGTACAAAATACATTTGGAATTTTGGTTCTATCTGCTTCTATTCCAAAGTTATAAGCATTTTAATTTTTTTTATGCCTGCATTTTGCGTTTCAGAGGCTGTACTGCACTTTCAGACCAACTATATAATTCTACCTTAGAAGTAAAAGAATGTGCAAACTAAACTATACAGGGGCTTCTCCTGTCAAATAAACATGAATTCAGGCATGAGTTCACTCTTACACACAATGCTCTAACCAGTGCCTAAGCTCTCTTAATGCATTTCGAATGGATAGTGGAAAAATTAAAAAGTGAAATTGTGGAGAAAAAAACTACAAGAGGTATCTCCTCAATTTTTGCTGTGCAAATAGGGCTTCAAAACCTGTACAAAATACATTTGGAATTTTGGTTCTATCTGCTTCTATTCCAAAGTTATAAGCATTTTAATTGTTTTTATGCCTGCATTTTGCGTTTCAGAGGCTGTACTGCACTTTCAGACCAACTATATAATTCTACCTTAGAAGTAAAAGAATGTGCAAACTAAACTATACAGGGGCTTCTCCTGTCAAATAAACATGAATTCAGGCATGAGTTCACTCTTACACACAATGCTCTAACCAGTGCCTAAGCTCTCTTAATGCATTTCGAATGGATAGTGGAAAAATTAAAAAGTGAAATTGTGGAGAAAAAAACTACAAGAGGTATCGCCTCAATTTTTGCTGTGCAAATAGGGCTTCAAAACCTGTACAAAATACATTTGGAATTTTGGTTCTATCTGCTTCTATTCCAAAGTTATAAGCATTTTAATTGTTTTTATGCCTGCATTTTGCGTTTCAGAGGCTGTACTGCACTTTCAGACCAACTATATAATTCTACCTTAGAAGTAAAAGAATGTGCAAACTAAACTATACAGGGGCTTCTCCTGTCAAATAAACATGAATTCAGACATGAGTTCACTCTTACACACAATGCTCTAACCAGTGCCTAAGCTCTCTTAATGCATTTCGAATGGATAGTGGAAAAATTAAAAAGTGAAATTGTGGAGAAAAAAACTACAAGAGGTATCTCCTCAATTTTTGCTGTGCAAATAGGGCTTCAAAACCTGTACAAAATACATTTGGAATTTTGGTTCTATCTGCTTCTATTCCAAAGTTATAAGCATTTTAATTTTTTTTATGCCTGCATTTTGCGTTTCAGAGGCTGTACTGCACTTTCAGACCAACTATATAATTCTACCTTAGAAGTAAAAGAATGTGCAAACTAAACTATACAGGGGCTTCTCCTGTCAAATAAACATGAATTCAGGCATGAGTTCACTCTTACACACAATGCTCTAACCAGTGCCTAAGCTCTCTTAATGCATTTCGAATGGATAGTGGAAAAATTAAAAAGTGAAATTGTGGAGAAAAAAACTACAAGAGGTATCGCCTCAATTTTTGCTGTGCAAATAGGGCTTCAAAACCTGTACAAAATACATTTGGAATTTTGGTTCTATCTGCTTCTATTCCAAAGTTATAAGCATTTTAATTGTTTTTATGCCTGCATTTTGCGTTTCAGAGGCTGTACTGCACTTTCAGACCAACTATATAATTCTACCTTAGAAGTAAAAGAATGTGCAAACTAAACTATACAGGGGCTTCTCCTGTCAAATAAACATGAATTCAGACATGAGTTCACTCTTACACACAATGCTCTAACCAGTGCCTAAGCTCTCTTAATGCATTTCGAATGGATAGTGGAAAAATTAAAAAGTGAAATTGTGAAAAAAAAACTACAAGAGGTATCTCCTCAATTTTTGCTGTGCAAATAGGGCTTCAAAACCTGTACAAAATACATTTGGAATTTTGGTTCTATCTGCTTCTATTCCAAAGTTATAAGCATTTTAATTGTTTTTATGCCTGCATTTTGCGTTTCAGAGGCTGTACTGCACTTTCAGACCAACTATATAATTCTACCTTAGAAGTAAAAGAATGTGCAAACTAAACTATACAGGGGCTTCTCCTGTCAAATAAACATGAATTCAGACATGAGTTCACTCTTACACACAATGCTCTAACCAGTGCCTAAGCTCTCTTAATGCATTTCGAATGGATAGTGGAAAAATTAAAAAGTGAAATTGTGGAGAAAAAAACTACAAGAGGTATCGCCTCAATTTTTGCTGTGCAAATAGGGCTTCAAAACCTGTACAAAATACATTTGGAATTTTGGTTCTATCTGCTTCTATTCCAAAGTTATAAGCATTTTAATTGTTTTTATGCCTGCATTTTGCGTTTCAGAGGCTGTACTGCACTTTCAGACCAACTATATAATTCTACCTTAGAAGTAAAAGAATGTGCAAACTAAACTATACAGGGGCTTCTCCTGTCAAATAAACATGAATTCAGACATGAGTTCACTCTTACACACAATGCTCTAACCAGTGCCTAAGCTCTCTTAATGCATTTCGAATGGATAGTGGAAAAATTAAAAAGTGAAATTGTGGAGAAAAAAACTACAAGAGGTATCGCCTCAATTTTTGCTGTGCAAATAGGGCTTCAAAACCTGTACAAAATACATTTGGAATTTTGGTTCTATCTGCTTCTATTCCAAAGTTATAAGCATTTTAATTGTTTTTATGCCTGCATTTTGCGTTTCAGAGGCTGTACTGCACTTTCAGACCAACTATATAATTCTACCTTAGAAGTAAAAGAATGTGCAAACTAAACTATACAGGGGCTTCTCCTGTCAAATAAACATGAATTCAGACATGAGTTCACTCTTACACACAATGCTCTAACCAGTGCCTAAGCTCTCTTAATGCATTTCGAATGGATAGTGGAAAAATTAAAAAGTGAAATTGTGGAGAAAAAAACTACAAGAGGTATCGCCTCAATTTTTGCTGTGCAAATAGGGCTTCAAAACCTGTACAAAATACATTTGGAATTTTGGTTCTATTTGCTTCTATTCCAAAGTTATAAGCATTTTAATTGTTTTTATGCCTGCATTTTGCGTTTCAGAGGCTGTACTGCACTTTCAGACCAACTATATAATTCTACCTTAGAAGTAAAAGAATGTGCAAACTAAACTATACAGGGGCTTCTCCTGTCAAATAAACATGAATTCAGACATGAGTTCACTCTTACACACAATGCTCTAACCAGTGCCTAAGCTCTCTTAATGCATTTCGAATGGATAGTGGAAAAATTAAAAAGTGAAATTGTGAAAAAAAAACTACAAGAGGTATCTCCTCAATTTTTGCTGTGCAAATAGGGCTTCAAAACCTGTACAAAATACATTTGGAATTTTGGTTCTATCTGCTTCTATTCCAAAGTTATAAGCATTTTAATTGTTTTTATGCCTGCATTTTGCGTTTCAGAGGCTGTACTGCACTTTCAGACCAACTATATAATTCTACCTTAGAAGTAAAAGAATGTGCAAACTAAACTATACAGGGGCTTCTCCTGTCAAATAAACATGAATTCAGACATGAGTTCACTCTTACACACAATGCTCTAACCAGTGCCTAAGCTCTCTTAATGCATTTCGAATGGATAGTGGAAAAATTAAAAAGTGAAATTGTGGAGAAAAAAAACTACAAGAGGTATCTCCTCAATTTTTGCTGTGCAAATAGGGCTTCAAAACCTGTACAAAATACATTTGGAATTTTGGTTCTATCTGCTTCTATTCCAAAGTTATAAGCATTTTAATTTTTTTTATGCCTGCATTTTGCGTTTCAGAGGCTGTACTGCACTTTCAGACCAACTATATAATTCTACCTTAGAAGTAAAAGAATGTGCAAACTAAACTATACAGGGGCTTCTCCTGTCAAATAAACATGAATTCAGGCATGAGTTCACTCTTACACACAATGCTCTAACCAGTGCCTAAGCTCTCTTAATGCATTTCGAATGGATAGTGGAAAAATTAAAAAGTGAAATTGTGAAAAAAAAACTACAAGAGGTATCTCCTCAATTTTTGCTGTGCAAATAGGGCTTCAAAACCTGTACAAAATACATTTGGAATTTTGGTTCTATCTGCTTCTATTCCAAAGTTATAAGCATTTTAATTTTTTTTATGCCTGCATTTTGCGTTTCAGAGGCTGTACTGCACTTTCAGACCAACTATATAATTCTACCTTAGAAGTAAAAGAATGTGCAAACTAAACTATACAGGGGCTTCTCCTGTCAAATAAACATGAATTCAGGCATGAGTTCACTCTTACACACAATGCTCTAACCAGTGCCTAAGCTCTCTTAATGCATTTCGAATGGATAGTGGAAAAATTAAAAAGTGAAATTGTGGAAAAAACTACAAGAGGTATCTCCTCAATTTTTGCTGTGCAAATAGGGCTTCAAAACCTGTACAAAATACATTTGGAATTTTGGTTCTATCTGCTTCTATTCCAAAGTTATAAGCATTTTAATTTTTTTTATGCTTGCATTTTGCGTTTCAGAGGCTGTACTGCACTTTCAGACCAACTATATAATTCTACCTTAGAAGTAAAAGAATGTGCAAACTAAACTATACAGGGGCTTCTCCTGTCAAATAAACATGAATTCAGGCATGAGTTCACTCTTACACACAATGCTCTAACCAGTGCCTAAGCTCTCTTAATGCATTTCGAATGGATAGTGGAAAAATTAAAAAGTGAAATTGTGAAAAAAAACTACAAGAGGGATCTCCACAATATTTGCTGTGCAAATAGGGCCTCAAAACCTGTACAAAATACATTTGGAATTTTGGTTCTATCTGCTTCTATTCCAAAGTTATAAGCATTTTAATTTTTTTTATGCCTGCATTTTGCGTTTCAGAGGCTGTACTGCACTTTCAGACCAACTATATAATTCTACCTTAGAAGTAAAAGAATGTGCAAACTAAACTATACAGGGGCTTCTCCTGTCAAATAAACATGAATTCAGGCATGAGTTCACTCTTACACACAATGCTCTAACCAGTGCCTAAGCTCTCTTAATGCATTTCGAATGGATAGTGGAAAAATTAAAAAGTGAAATTGTGGAGAAAAAAAAACTACAAGAGGTATCGCCTCAATTTTTGCTGTGCAAATAGGGCTTCAAAACCTGTACAAAATACATTTGGAATTTTGGTTCTATCTGCTTCTATTCCAAAGTTATAAGCATTTTAATTGTTTTTATGCCTGCATTTTGCGTTTCAGAGGCTGTACTGCACTTTCAGACCAACTATATAATTCTACCTTAGAAGTAAAAGAATGTGCAAACTAAACTATACAGGGGCTTCTCCTGTCAAATAAACATGAATTCAGACATGAGTTCACTCTTACACACAATGCTCTAACCAGTGCCTAAGCTCTCTTAATGCATTTCGAATGGATAGTGGAAAAATTAAAAAGTGAAATTGTGGAGAAAAAAACTACAAGAGGTATCGCCTCAATTTTTGCTGTGCAAATAGGGCTTCAAAACCTGTACAAAATACATTTGGAATTTTGGTTCTATCTGCTTCTATTCCAAAGTTATAAGCATTTTAATTGTTTTTATGCCTGCATTTTGCGTTTCAGAGGCTGTACTGCACTTTCAGACCAACTATATAATTCTACCTTAGAAGTAAAAGAATGTGCAAACTAAACTATACAGGGGCTTCTCCTGTCAAATAAACATGAATTCAGACATGAGTTCACTCTTACACACAATGCTCTAACCAGTGCCTAAGCTCTCTTAATGCATTTCGAATGGATAGTGGAAAAATTAAAAAGTGAAATTGTGAAAAAAAAAACTACAAGAGGTATCTCCTCAATTTTTGCTGTGCAAATAGGGCTTCAAAACCTGTACAAAATACATTTGGAATTTTGGTTCTATCTGCTTCTATTCCAAAGTTATAAGCATTTTAATTTTTTTTATGCCTGCATTTTGCGTTTCAGAGGCTGTACTGCACTTTCAGACCAACTATATAATTCTACCTTAGAAGTAAAAGAATGTGCAAACTAAACTATACAGGGGCTTCTCCTGTCAAATAAACATGAATTCAGGCATGAGTTCACTCTTACACACAATGCTCTAACCAGTGCCTAAGCTCTCTTAATGCATTTCGAATGGATAGTGGAAAAATTAAAAAGTGAAATTGTGAAAAAAAACTACAAGAGGGATCTCCACAATATTTGCTGTGCAAATAGGGCCTCAAAACCTGTACAAAATACATTTGGAATTTTGGTTCTATCTGCTTCTATTCCAAAGTTATAAGCATTTTAATTTTTTTTATGCCTGCATTTTGCGTTTCAGAGGCTGTACTGCACTTTCAGAACAACTATATAATTCTACCTTAGAAGTAAAAGAATGTGCAAACTAAACTATACAGGGGCTTCTCCTGTCAAATAAACATGAATTCAGGCATGAGTTCACTCTTACACACAATGCTCTAACCAGTGCCTAAGCTCTCTTAATGCATTTCGAATGGATAGTGGAAAAATTAAAAAGTGAAATTGTGGAGAAAAAAACTACAAGAGGTATCGCCTCAATTTTTGCTGTGCAAATAGGGCTTCAAAACCTGTACAAAATACATTTGGAATTTTGGTTCTATCTGCTTCTATTCCAAAGTTATAAGCATTTTAATTGTTTTTATGCCTGCATTTTGCGTTTCAGAGGCTGTACTGCACTTTCAGACCAACTATATAATTCTACCTTAGAAGTAAAAGAATGTGCAAACTAAACTATACAGGGGCTTCTCCTGTCAAATAAACATGAATTCAGACATGAGTTCACTCTTACACACAATGCTCTAACCAGTGCCTAAGCTCTCTTAATGCATTTCGAATGGATAGTGGAAAAATTAAAAAGTGAAATTGTGGAGAAAAAAAACTACAAGAGGTATCGCCTCAATTTTTGCTGTGCAAATAGGGCTTCAAAACCTGTACAAAATACATTTGGAATTTTGGTTCTATCTGCTTCTATTCCAAAGTTATAAGCATTTTAATTGTTTTTATGCCTGCATTTTGCGTTTCAGAGGCTGTACTGCACTTTCAGACCAACTATATAATTCTACCTTAGAAGTAAAAGAATGTGCAAACTAAACTATACAGGGGCTTCTCCTGTCAAATAAACATGAATTCAGACATGAGTTCACTCTTACACACAATGCTCTAACCAGTGCCTAAGCTCTCTTAATGCATTTCGAATGGATAGTGGAAAAATTAAAAAGTGAAATTGTGGAGAAAAAAACTACAAGAGGTATCGCCTCAATTTTTGCTGTGCAAATAGGGCTTCAAAACCTGTACAAAATACATTTGGAATTTTGGTTCTATCTGCTTCTATTCCAAAGTTATAAGCATTTTAATTGTTTTTATGCCTGCATTTTGCGTTTCAGAGGCTGTACTGCACTTTCAGACCAACTATATAATTCTACCTTAGAAGTAAAAGAATGTGCAAACTAAACTATACAGGGGCTTCTCCTGTCAAATAAACATGAATTCAGACATGAGTTCACTCTTACACACAATGCTCTAACCAGTGCCTAAGCTCTCTTAATGCATTTCGAATGGATAGTGGAAAAATTAAAAAGTGAAATTGTGGAGAAAAAAACTACAAGAGGTATCGCCTCAATTTTTGCTGTGCAAATAGGGCTTCAAAACCTGTACAAAATACATTTGGAATTTTGGTTCTATCTGCTTCTATTCCAAAGTTATAAGCATTTTAATTGTTTTTATGCCTGCATTTTGCGTTTCAGAGGCTGTACTGCACTTTCAGACCAACTATATAATTCTACCTTAGAAGTAAAAGAATGTGCAAACTAAACTATACAGGGGCTTCTCCTGTCAAATAAACATGAATTCAGACATGAGTTCACTCTTACACACAATGCTCTAACCAGTGCCTAAGCTCTCTTAATGCATTTCGAATGGATAGTGGAAAAATTAAAAAGTGAAATTGTGGAGAAAAAAACTACAAGAGGTATCGCCTCAATTTTTGCTGTGCAAATAGGGCTTCAAAACCTGTACAAAATACATTTGGAATTTTGGTTCTATCTGCTTCTATTCCAAAGTTATAAGCATTTTAATTGTTTTTATGCCTGCATTTTGCGTTTCAGAGGCTGTACTGCACTTTCAGACCAACTATATAATTCTACCTTAGAAGTAAAAGAATGTGCAAACTAAACTATACAGGGGCTTCTCCTGTCAAATAAACATGAATTCAGACATGAGTTCACTCTTACACACAATGCTCTAACCAGTGCCTAAGCTCTCTTAATGCATTTCGAATGGATAGTGGAAAAATTAAAAAGTGAAATTGTGGAGAAAAAAAACTACAAGAGGTATCGCCTCAATTTTTGCTGTGCAAATAGGGCTTCAAAACCTGTACAAAATACATTTGGAATTTTGGTTCTATCTGCTTCTATTCCAAAGTTATAAGCATTTTAATTGTTTTTATGCCTGCATTTTGCGTTTCAGAGGCTGTACTGCACTTTCAGACCAACTATATAATTCTACCTTAGAAGTAAAAGAATGTGCAAACTAAACTATACAGGGGCTTCTCCTGTCAAATAAACATGAATTCAGACATGAGTTCACTCTTACACACAATGCTCTAACCAGTGCCTAAGCTCTCTTAATGCATTTCGAATGGATAGTGGAAAAATTAAAAAGTGAAATTGTGGAGAAAAAAAACTACAAGAGGTATCTCCTCAATTTTTGCTGTGCAAATAGGGCTTCAAAACCTGTACAAAATACATTTGGAATTTTGGTTCTATCTGCTTCTATTCCAAAGTTATAAGCATTTTAATTGTTTTTATGCCTGCATTTTGCGTTTCAGAGGCTGTACTGCACTTTCAGACCAACTATATAATTCTACCTTAGAAGTAAAAGAATGTGCAAACTAAACTATACAGGGGCTTCTCCTGTCAAATAAACATGAATTCAGACATGAGTTCACTCTTACACACAATGCTCTAACCAGTGCCTAAGCTCTCTTAATGCATTTCGAATGGATAGTGGAAAAATTAAAAAGTGAAATTGTGGAGAAAAAAACTACAAGAGGTATCGCCTCAATTTTTGCTGTGCAAATAGGGCTTCAAAACCTGTACAAAATACATTTGGAATTTTGGTTCTATCTGCTTCTATTCCAAAGTTATAAGCATTTTAATTGTTTTTATGCCTGCATTTTGCGTTTCAGAGGCTGTACTGCACTTTCAGACCAACTATATAATTCTACCTTAGAAGTAAAAGAATGTGCAAACTAAACTATACAGGGGCTTCTCCTGTCAAATAAACATGAATTCAGACATGAGTTCACTCTTACACACAATGCTCTAACCAGTGCCTAAGCTCTCTTAATGCATTTCGAATGGATAGTGGAAAAATTAAAAAGTGAAATTGTGAAAAAAAAAACTACAAGAGGTATCTCCTCAATTTTTGCTGTGCAAATAGGGCTTCAAAACCTGTACAAAATACATTTGGAATTTTGGTTCTATCTGCTTCTATTCCAAAGTTATAAGCATTTTAATTTTTTTTATGCCTGCATTTTGCGTTTCAGAGGCTGTACTGCACTTTCAGACCAACTATATAATTCTACCTTAGAAGTAAAAGAATGTGCAAACTAAACTATACAGGGGCTTCTCCTGTCAAATAAACATGAATTCAGGCATGAGTTCACTCTTACACACAATGCTCTAACCAGTGCCTAAGCTCTCTTAATGCATTTCGAATGGATAGTGGAAAAATTAAAAAGTGAAATTGTGAAAAAAAAAACTACAAGAGGTATCTCCTCAATTTTTGCTGTGCAAATAGGGCTTCAAAACCTGTACAAAATACATTTGGAATTTTGGTTCTATCTGCTTCTATTCCAAAGTTATAAGCATTTTAATTTTTTTTATGCCTGCATTTTGCGTTTCAGAGGCTGTACTGCACTTTCAGACCAACTATATAATTCTACCTTAGAAGTAAAAGAATGTGCAAACTAAACTATACAGGGGCTTCTCCTGTCAAATAAACATGAATTCAGGCATGAGTTCACTCTTACACACAATGCTCTAACCAGTGCCTAAGCTCTCTTAATGCATTTCGAATGGATAGTGGAAAAATTAAAAAGTGAAATTGTGGAGAAAAAAAAACTACAAGAGGTATCTCCTCAATTTTTGCTGTGCAAATAGGGCTTCAAAACCTGTACAAAATACATTTGGAATTTTGGTTCTATCTGCTTCTATTCCAAAGTTATAAGCATTTTAATTTTTTTTATGCCTGCATTTTGCGTTTCAGAGGCTGTACTGCACTTTCAGACCAACTATATAATTCTACCTTAGAAGTAAAAGAATGTGCAAACTAAACTATACAGGGGCTTCTCCTGTCAAATAAACATGAATTCAGGCATGAGTTCACTCTTACACACAATGCTCTAACCAGTGCCTAAGCTCTCTTAATGCATTTCGAATGGATAGTGGAAAAATTAAAAAGTGAAATTGTGAAAAAAAAAACTACAAGAGGTATCTCCTCAATTTTTGCTGTGCAAATAGGGCTTCAAAACCTGTACAAAATACATTTGGAATTTTGGTTCTATCTGCTTCTATTCCAAAGTTATAAGCATTTTAATTTTCTTTATGCCTGCATTTTGCGTTTCAGAGGCCACGCCAATACGCCAATCTAAAACGGTAACATGTCTTCATAAACCTGTAGGAGTGGCTGGTTGGTGGCTGTTAATGATGGCGGCAGGAGCAGCAGCAGCAGCGCTGAAACACCTGACCTATAAATTAATTTAAAGAAATTAGAAATTATCCTAATTTCACACACACACACACACACACGCACGCACACACACACACACACACACACACACACACACACACACACACACACACACACACACACACACACACACACACACACACACAGAAAAAGATGTACTGTACCTTTCCCAGTGCCACTAAAACTAAGACTAGTAATAGCACCAGCAGGAGCAGCAGTATAGATGAGGAGATGACGACACATGTCAGAAGGACTTGTTTCACATGGGTCCAATTGTCATATTCTTTTGTAAGCCTGAGTGCTAGATGGATAGATGTTAGCAAAAAAAACAAAAAACAAAAACAAATCCAAAGGACAAGACACAACACATAGACACACAAAATATAACCAAGTGATATCACTCACATGAGACTGACAGTGAAATTACTCCTGGCAATTTTGAACGAGCCTCCACTCACAGGATACAAGGCGTTACACTTTATCAAGAGTCCATCATGGGCGTCTGTCAGAATCATGTTGTGTGTGATTTTAGTAGTAAGAGTGCCATCAGGGTCCCACTCTATGGTGTGGTCACCATAGTCCTGAACTTCTGGGCTGAGGTTCCATGTGAGCCGAGGAAAGGAGAGTGGATCTGTACAGGGCGTGATCGCTGAGCAGGTTATAGACACCACCTGGGCCTGTGTCTGTTTACCAGCAGAGACTTGTATTATGGGCGTCCAGGGAGAGTCTGGTGTGAATAATAATAATAATAATAATAATAATTAAAGCCGCAAGCGGCGTTGGTCGGGACCTCGCACCTGCGTTTGTTCGTCTTACTGAGACGCACAGCCATACCAAATTTCGTGTGCCTGGCACAATTATCTCACTTCCTGTTGGGCGTGGCCATGACATTGTAGATACCCTGTCAGAACAGACCCTGTCAGACCCTGTCAGACCCTGTCAGACCCTGTCAGACTCTGTTAGACCCTGTCAGACCCTGCATGTGGCCTACATGCTGAGGCCTACATGAACCTTCGATGCTTGTCCCTGTCATATGGGGGCCTGTCATATGGGGGCGCCATGTCAAACTGCCAGTTATTTGGCATGAAAATCTTGGTAGTCCTCATCTACATTACCCTGTGAAGTTTTAGTCTGAGGAAGAACTCCAAATTCAATAAAAACCTCCTATTCATAACTCATAACTCCCATTCAATAAATACCGAAGTTTATCGATCCGCCGTATCGTCATATTACCGCCTAGTTGAAAATCCTTCGCAATTTAACATCTCCAACGTCTTAAAATTATGTTCACCAAAATTTAAGCCCATCTGAGGTACGGTGTAGGAGAAATGTCTGCTAAATGAAGTGGTGACACACCTCCTATTGAATTTGGCACTTTCAAATGGTAGCAAAATTCATCAGGCCGCCATTTTGTCATCTTACAAGATATCAAAAATCCCTTTGCAATTTAACATCCCCAATGTCTTGAGCTCATGTACACCAAAATTTATGCCCATCTGATGTACGTTGTAGGAGAAGTGTTTCAAAATGAAGTGGTGACACACCTATTGAATTTGGCACTTTCAAATGGTAGCAAAATTCATCAGGCCGCCATTTTGTCATCTTACAAGATATCAAAAATCCCTTCGCAATTTAACATCTCCCATGTCTTGAGCTCATGTACACCAAAATTTACGCCCATCTGATGTACGGTGTAGGAGGAGTGTTTTAAAATCCATTTTATGTCATATCACACAAAATCGCAATACAAGTCTTCTTATCTCACTTCCTGTTGGGCGTGGCCATGACATTGTAATTACAATTTTGTTCATCTTAGTGAGATACACACCCATACTAACTTTCGTGTGTCTGGCTGAAATCGTATGCCACCCACGATCCTCTTTGTGTTAAAGTGCTCATTTGCTGTACATTTTCTGACAGTTCACTGGCCTGTCATATGGGGGCGCTATGTCAGACTGCCAGTTATTTGGCATGAAAATCTTGGTAGTCCTCATGTACATTACCCTGTGAAGTTTTAGTCTGAGGAAGAACTCCAAATTCAATAAATACCTCCTATTCATAACTCATAACTCTGA
>JAVJIX010000158.1:0-15000 GCA_036785185.1 Paratrypauchen microcephalus | reverse complement strand
ACTAAACTATACAGGGGCTTCTCCTGTCAAATAAACATGAATTCAGGCATGAGTTCACTCTTACACACAATGCTCTAACCAGCTCTCTTAATGCATTTCGAAAGGATAGTGGAAAAAATAAAAAGTGAAATTGTGGAAAAAACTACAAGAGGTATCTCCTCAATTTTTGCTGTGCAAATAGGGCTTCAAAACCTGTACAAAATACATTTGGAATTTTGGTTCTATCTGCTTCTATTCCAAAGTTATAAGCATTTTAATTTTTTTTATGCCTGCATTTTGCGTTTCAGAGGCTGTACTGCACTTTCAGACCAACTATATAATTCTACCTTAGAAGTAAAAGAATGTGCAAACTAAACTATACAGGGGCTTCTCCTGTCAAATAAACATGAATTCAGGCATGAGTTCACTCTTACACACAATGCTCTAACCAGTGCCTAAGCTCTCTTAATGCATTTCGAATGGATAGTGGAAAAATTAAAAAGTGAAATTGTGGAGAAAAAAAACTACAAGAGGTATCGCCTCAATTTTTGCTGTGCAAATAGGGCTTCAAAACCTGTACAAAATACATTTGGAATTTTGGTTCTATCTGCTTCTATTCCAAAGTTATAAGCATTTTAATTGTTTTTATGCCTGCATTTTGCGTTTCAGAGGCTGTACTGCACTTTCAGACCAACTATATAATTCTACCTTAGAAGTAAAAGAATGTGCAAACTAAACTATACAGGGGCTTCTCCTGTCAAATAAACATGAATTCAGACATGAGTTCACTCTTACACACAATGCTCTAACCAGTGCCTAAGCTCTCTTAATGCATTTCGAATGGATAGTGGAAAAATTAAAAAGTGAAATTGTGGAGAAAAAAAACTACAAGAGGTATCGCCTCAATTTTTGCTGTGCAAATAGGGCTTCAAAACCTGTACAAAATACATTTGGAATTTTGGTTCTATTTGCTTCTATTCCAAAGTTATAAGCATTTTAATTGTTTTTATGCCTGCATTTTGCGTTTCAGAGGCTGTACTGCACTTTCAGACCAACTATATAATTCTACCTTAGAAGTAAAAGAATGTGCAAACTAAACTATACAGGGGCTTCTCCTGTCAAATAAACATGAATTCAGACATGAGTTCACTCTTACACACAATGCTCTAACCAGTGCCTAAGCTCTCTTAATGCATTTCGAATGGATAGTGGAAAAATTAAAAAGTGAAATTGTGAAAAAAAAAAACTACAAGAGGTATCTCCTCAATTTTTGCTGTGCAAATAGGGCTTCAAAACCTGTACAAAATACATTTGGAATTTTGGTTCTATCTGCTTCTATTCCAAAGTTATAAGCATTTTAATTTTTTTTATGCCTGCATTTTGCGTTTCAGAGGCTGTACTGCACTTTCAGACCAACTATATAATTCTACCTTAGAAGTAAAAGAATGTGCAAACTAAACTATACAGGGGCTTCTCCTGTCAAATAAACATGAATTCAGGCATGAGTTCACTCTTACACACAATGCTCTAACCAGTGCCTAAGCTCTCTTAATGCATTTCGAATGGATAGTGGAAAAATTAAAAAGTGAAATTGTGGAAAAAAAAACTACAAGAGGTATCTCCTCAATTTTTGCTGTGCAAATAGGGCTTCAAAACCTGTACAAAATACATTTGGAATTTTGGTTCTATCTGCTTCTATTCCAAAGTTATAAGCATTTTAATTTTTTTATGCTTGCATTTTGCGTTTCAGAGGCTGTACTGCACTTTCAGACCAACTATATAATTCTACCTTAGAAGTAAAAGAATGTGCAAACTAAACTATACAGGGGCTTCTCCTGTCAAATAAACATGAATTCAGGCATGAGTTCACTCTTACACACAATGCTCTAACCAGTGCCTAAGCTCTCTTAATGCATTTCGAATGGATAGTGGAAAAATTAAAAAGTGAAATTGTGGAGAAAAAAAAACTACAAGAGGTATCGCCTCAATTTTTGCTGTGCAAATAGGGCTTCAAAACCTGTACAAAATACATTTGGAATTTTGGTTCTATCTGCTTCTATTCCAAAGTTATAAGCATTTTAATTGTTTTTATGCCTGCATTTTGCGTTTCAGAGGCTGTACTGCACTTTCAGACCAACTATATAATTCTACCTTAGAAGTAAAAGAATGTGCAAACTAAACTATACAGGGGCTTCTCCTGTCAAATAAACATGAATTCAGGCATGAGTTCACTCTTACACACAATGCTCTAACCAGTGCCTAAGCTCTCTTAATGCATTTCGAATGGATAGTGGAAAAATTAAAAAGTGAAATTGTGAAAAAAAAAAAACTACAAGAGGTATCTCCTCAATTTTTGCTGTGCAAATAGGGCTTCAAAACCTGTACAAAATACATTTGGAATTTTGGTTCTATCTGCTTCTATTCCAAAGTTATAAGCATTTTAATTTTTTTTATGCCTGCATTTTGCGTTTCAGAGGCTGTACTGCACTTTCAGACCAACTATATAATTCTACCTTAGAAGTAAAAGAATGTGCAAACTAAACTATACAGGGGCTTCTCCTGTCAAATAAACATGAATTCAGGCATGAGTTCACTCTTACACACAATGCTCTAACCAGTGCCTAAGCTCTCTTAATGCATTTCGAATGGATAGTGGAAAAATTAAAAAGTGAAATTGTGAAAAAAAACTACAAGAGGGATCTCCACAATATTTGCTGTGCAAATAGGGCCTCAAAACCTGTACAAAATACATTTGGAATTTTGGTTCTATCTGCTTCTATTCCAAAGTTATAAGCATTTTAATTTTCTTTATGCCTGCATTTTGCGTTTCAGAGGCTGTACTGCACTTTCAGACCAACTATATAATTCTACCTTAGAAGTAAAAGAATGTGCAAACTAAACTATACAGGGGCTTCTCCTGTCAAATAAACATGAATTCAGGCATGAGTTCACTCTTACACACAATGCTCTAACCAGTGCCTAAGCTCTCTTAATGCATTTCGAATGGATAGTGGAAAAATTAAAAAGTGAAATTGTGAAAAAAAAAACTACAAGAGGTATCTCCTCAATTTTTGCTGTGCAAATAGGGCTTCAAAACCTGTACAAAATACATTTGGAATTTTGGTTCTATCTGCTTCTATTCCAAAGTTATAAGCATTTTAATTTTTTTTATGCCTGCATTTTGCGTTTCAGAGGCTGTACTGCACTTTCAGACCAACTATATAATTCTACCTTAGAAGTAAAAGAATGTGCAAACTAAACTATACAGGGGCTTCTCCTGTCAAATAAACATGAATTCAGGCATGAGTTCACTCTTACACACAATGCTCTAACCAGTGCCTAAGCTCTCTTAATGCATTTCGAATGGATAGTGGAAAAATTAAAAAGTGAAATTGTGAAAAAAAAAACAAGAGGTATCTCCTCAATTTTTGCTGTGCAAATAGGGCTTCAAAACCTGTACAAAATACATTTGGAATTTTGGTTCTATCTGCTTCTATTCCAAAGTTATAAGCATTTTAATTGTTTTTATGCCTGCATTTTGCGTTTCAGAGGCTGTACTGCACTTTCAGACCAACTATATAATTCTACCTTAGAAGTAAAAGAATGTGCAAACTAAACTATACAGGGGCTTCTCCTGTCAAATAAACATGAATTCAGGCATGAGTTCACTCTTACACACAATGCTCTAACCAGTGCCTAAGCTCTCTTAATGCATTTCGAATGGATAGTGGAAAAATTAAAAAGTGAAATTGTGGAGAAAAAAAACTACAAGAGGTATCGCCTCAATTTTTGCTGTGCAAATAGGGCTTCAAAACCTGTACAAAATACATTTGGAATTTTGGTTCTATTTGCTTCTATTCCAAAGTTATAAGCATTTTAATTGTTTTTATGCCTGCATTTTGCGTTTCAGAGGCTGTACTGCACTTTCAGACCAACTATATAATTCTACCTTAGAAGTAAAAGAATGTGCAAACTAAACTATACAGGGGCTTCTCCTGTCAAATAAACATGAATTCAGGCATGAGTTCACTCTTACACACAATGCTCTAACCAGTGCCTAAGCTCTCTTAATGCATTTCGAATGGATAGTGGAAAAATTAAAAAGTGAAATTGTGAAAAAAAAACTACAAGAGGTATCTCCTCAATTTTTGCTGTGCAAATAGGGCTTCAAAACCTGTACAAAATACATTTGGAATTTTGGTTCTATCTGCTTCTATTCCAAAGTTATAAGCATTTTAATTTTTTTTATGCCTGCATTTTGCGTTTCAGAGGCTGTACTGCACTTTCAGACCAACTATATAATTCTACCTTAGAAGTAAAAGAATGTGCAAACTAAACTATACAGGGGCTTCTCCTGTCAAATAAACATGAATTCAGGCATGAGTTCACTCTTACACACAATGCTCTAACCAGTGCCTAAGCTCTCTTAATGCATTTCGAATGGATAGTGGAAAAATTAAAAAGTGAAATTGTGAAAAAAAAACTACAAGAGGTATCTCCTCAATTTTTGCTGTGCAAATAGGGCTTCAAAACCTGTACAAAATACATTTGGAATTTTGGTTCTATCTGCTTCTATTCCAAAGTTATAAGCATTTTAATTGTTTTTATGCCTGCATTTTGCGTTTCAGAGGCTGTACTGCACTTTCAGACCAACTATATAATTCTACCTTAGAAGTAAAAGAATGTGCAAACTAAACTATACAGGGGCTTCTCCTGTCAAATAAACATGAATTCAGGCATGAGTTCACTCTTACACACAATGCTCTAACCAGTGCCTAAGCTCTCTTAATGCATTTCGAATGGATAGTGGAAAAATTAAAAAGTGAAATTGTGAAAAAAAAACTACAAGAGGTATCTCCTCAATTTTTGCTGTGCAAATAGGGCTTCAAAACCTGTACAAAATACATTTGGAATTTTGGTTCTATCTGCTTCTATTCCAAAGTTATAAGCATTTTAATTGTTTTTATGCCTGCATTTTGCGTTTCAGAGGCTGTACTGCACTTTCAGACCAACTATATAATTCTACCTTAGAAGTAAAAGAATGTGCAAACTAAACTATACAGGGGCTTCTCCTGTCAAATAAACATGAATTCAGGCATGAGTTCACTCTTACACACAATGCTCTAACCAGTGCCTAAGCTCTCTTAATGCATTTCGAATGGATAGTGGAAAAATTAAAAAGTGAAATTGTGGAGAAAAAAACTACAAGAGGTATCTCCTCAATTTTTGCTGTGCAAATAGGGCTTCAAAACCTGTACAAAATACATTTGGAATTTTGGTTCTATCTGCTTCTATTCCAAAGTTATAAGCATTTTAATTGTTTTTATGCCTGCATTTTGCGTTTCAGAGGCTGTACTGCACTTTCAGACCAACTATATAATTCTACCTTAGAAGTAAAAGAATGTGCAAACTAAACTATACAGGGGCTTCTCCTGTCAAATAAACATGAATTCAGGCATGAGTTCACTCTTACACACAATGCTCTAACCAGTGCCTAAGCTCTCTTAATGCATTTCGAATGGATAGTGGAAAAATTAAAAAGTGAAATTGTGGAGAAAAAAAACTACAAGAGGTATCGCCTCAATTTTTGCTGTGCAAATAGGGCTTCAAAACCTGTACAAAATACATTTGGAATTTTGGTTCTATCTGCTTCTATTCCAAAGTTATAAGCATTTTAATTGTTTTTATGCCTGCATTTTGCGTTTCAGAGGCTGTACTGCACTTTCAGACCAACTATATAATTCTACCTTAGAAGTAAAAGAATGTGCAAACTAAACTATACAGGGGCTTCTCCTGTCAAATAAACATGAATTCAGACATGAGTTCACTCTTACACACAATGCTCTAACCAGTGCCTAAGCTCTCTTAATGCATTTCGAATGGATAGTGGAAAAATTAAAAAGTGAAATTGTGAAAAAAAAACTACAAGAGGTATCTCCTCAATTTTTGCTGTGCAAATAGGGCTTCAAAACCTGTACAAAATACATTTGGAATTTTGGTTCTATCTGCTTCTATTCCAAAGTTATAAGCATTTTAATTTTTTTTATGCCTGCATTTTGCGTTTCAGAGGCTGTACTGCACTTTCAGACCAACTATATAATTCTACCTTAGAAGTAAAAGAATGTGCAAACTAAACTATACAGGGGCTTCTCCTGTCAAATAAACATGAATTCAGGCATGAGTTCACTCTTACACACAATGCTCTAACCAGTGCCTAAGCTCTCTTAATGCATTTCGAATGGATAGTGGAAAAATTAAAAAGTGAAATTGTGAAAAAAAAAACTACAAGAGGTATCTCCTCAATTTTTGCTGTGCAAATAGGGCTTCAAAACCTGTACAAAATACATTTGGAATTTTGGTTCTATCTGCTTCTATTCCAAAGTTATAAGCATTTTAATTTTTTTTATGCCTGCATTTTGCGTTTCAGAGGCTGTACTGCACTTTCAGACCAACTATATAATTCTACCTTAGAAGTAAAAGAATGTGCAAACTAAACTATACAGGGGCTTCTCCTGTCAAATAAACATGAATTCAGGCATGAGTTCACTCTTACACACAATGCTCTAACCAGCTCTCTTAATGCATTTCGAATGGATAGTGGAAAAAATAAAAAGTGAAATTGTGGAAAAAACTACAAGAGGTATCTCCTCAATTTTTGCTGTGCAAATAGGGCTTCAAAACCTGTACAAAATACATTTGGAATTTTGGTTCTATCTGCTTCTATTCCAAAGTTATAAGCATTTTAATTTTTTTTATGCTTGCATTTTGCGTTTCAGAGGCTGTACTGCACTTTCAGACCAACTATATAATTCTACCTTAGAAGTAAAAGAATGTGCAAACTAAACTATACAGGGGCTTCTCCTGTCAAATAAACATGAATTCAGGCATGAGTTCACTCTTACACACAATGCTCTAACCAGTGCCTAAGCTCTCTTAATGCATTTCGAATGGATAGTGGAAAAATTAAAAAGTGAAATTGTGAAAAAAAAACTACAAGAGGTATCTCCTCAATTTTTGCTGTGCAAATAGGGCTTCAAAACCTGTACAAAATACATTTGGAATTTTGGTTCTATCTGCTTCTATTCCAAAGTTATAAGCATTTTAATTTTTTTTATGCCTGCATTTTGCGTTTCAGAGGCTGTACTGCACTTTCAGACCAACTATATAATTCTACCTTAGAAGTAAAAGAATGTGCAAACTAAACTATACAGGGGCTTCTCCTGTCAAATAAACATGAATTCAGGCATGAGTTCACTCTTACACACAATGCTCTAACCAGTGCCTAAGCTCTCTTAATGCATTTCGAATGGATAGTGGAAAAATTAAAAAGTGAAATTGTGGAGAAAAAAAACTACAAGAGGTATCGCCTCAATTTTTGCTGTGCAAATAGGGCTTCAAAACCTGTACAAAATACATTTGGAATTTTGGTTCTATCTGCTTCTATTCCAAAGTTATAAGCATTTTAATTGTTTTTATGCCTGCATTTTGCGTTTCAGAGGCTGTACTGCACTTTCAGACCAACTATATAATTCTACCTTAGAAGTAAAAGAATGTGCAAACTAAACTATACAGGGGCTTCTCCTGTCAAATAAACATGAATTCAGACATGAGTTCACTCTTACACACAATGCTCTAACCAGTGCCTAAGCTCTCTTAATGCATTTCGAATGGATAGTGGAAAAATTAAAAAGTGAAATTGTGGAGAAAAAAAACTACAAGAGGTATCGCCTCAATTTTTGCTGTGCAAATAGGGCTTCAAAACCTGTACAAAATACATTTGGAATTTTGGTTCTATTTGCTTCTATTCCAAAGTTATAAGCATTTTAATTGTTTTTATGCCTGCATTTTGCGTTTCAGAGGCTGTACTGCACTTTCAGACCAACTATATAATTCTACCTTAGAAGTAAAAGAATGTGCAAACTAAACTATACAGGGGCTTCTCCTGTCAAATAAACATGAATTCAGACATGAGTTCACTCTTACACACAATGCTCTAACCAGTGCCTAAGCTCTCTTAATGCATTTCGAATGGATAGTGGAAAAATTAAAAAGTGAAATTGTGAAAAAAAAACTACAAGAGGTATCTCCTCAATTTTTGCTGTGCAAATAGGGCTTCAAAACCTGTACAAAATACATTTGGAATTTTGGTTCTATCTGCTTCTATTCCAAAGTTATAAGCATTTTAATTTTTTTTATGCCTGCATTTTGCGTTTCAGAGGCTGTACTGCACTTTCAGACCAACTATATAATTCTACCTTAGAAGTAAAAGAATGTGCAAACTAAACTATACAGGGGCTTCTCCTGTCAAATAAACATGAATTCAGGCATGAGTTCACTCTTACACACAATGCTCTAACCAGTGCCTAAGCTCTCTTAATGCATTTCGAATGGATAGTGGAAAAATTAAAAAGTGAAATTGTGGAGAAAAAAAACTACAAGAGGTATCTCCTCAATTTTTGCTGTGCAAATAGGGCTTCAAAACCTGTACAAAATACATTTGGAATTTTGGTTCTATCTGCTTCTATTCCAAAGTTATAAGCATTTTAATTGTTTTTATGCCTGCATTTTGCGTTTCAGAGGCTGTACTGCACTTTCAGACCAACTATATAATTCTACCTTAGAAGTAAAAGAATGTGCAAACTAAACTATACAGGGGCTTCTCCTGTCAAATAAACATGAATTCAGGCATGAGTTCACTCTTACACACAATGCTCTAACCAGTGCCTAAGCTCTCTTAATGCATTTCGAATGGATAGTGGAAAAATTAAAAAGTGAAATTGTGGAGAAAAAAACTACAAGAGGTATCGCCTCAATTTTTGCTGTGCAAATAGGGCTTCAAAACCTGTACAAAATACATTTGGAATTTTGGTTCTATCTGCTTCTATTCCAAAGTTATAAGCATTTTAATTTTTTTTATGCCTGCATTTTGCGTTTCAGAGGCTGTACTGCACTTTCAGACCAACTATATAATTCTACCTTAGAAGTAAAAGAATGTGCAAACTAAACTATACAGGGGCTTCTCCTGTCAAATAAACATGAATTCAGACATGAGTTCACTCTTACACACAATGCTCTAACCAGTGCCTAAGCTCTCTTAATGCATTTCGAATGGATAGTGGAAAAATTAAAAAGTGAAATTGTGGAGAAAAAAACTACAAGAGGTATCTCCTCAATTTTTGCTGTGCAAATAGGGCTTCAAAACCTGTACAAAATACATTTGGAATTTTGGTTCTATCTGCTTCTATTCCAAAGTTATAAGCATTTTAATTTTTTTTATGCCTGCATTTTGCGTTTCAGAGGCTGTACTGCACTTTCAGACCAACTATATAATTCTACCTTAGAAGTAAAAGAATGTGCAAACTAAACTATACAGGGGCTTCTCCTGTCAAATAAACATGAATTCAGGCATGAGTTCACTCTTACACACAATGCTCTAACCAGTGCCTAAGCTCTCTTAATGCATTTCGAATGGATAGTGGAAAAATTAAAAAGTGAAATTGTGGAGAAAAAAACTACAAGAGGTATCGCCTCAATTTTTGCTGTGCAAATAGGGCTTCAAAACCTGTACAAAATACATTTGGAATTTTGGTTCTATCTGCTTCTATTCCAAAGTTATAAGCATTTTAATTGTTTTTATGCCTGCATTTTGCGTTTCAGAGGCTGTACTGCACTTTCAGACCAACTATATAATTCTACCTTAGAAGTAAAAGAATGTGCAAACTAAACTATACAGGGGCTTCTCCTGTCAAATAAACATGAATTCAGACATGAGTTCACTCTTACACACAATGCTCTAACCAGTGCCTAAGCTCTCTTAATGCATTTCGAATGGATAGTGGAAAAATTAAAAAGTGAAATTGTGGAAAAAACTACAAGAGGTATCTCCTCAATTTTTGCTGTGCAAATAGGGCTTCAAAACCTGTACAAAATACATTTGGAATTTTGGTTCTATCTGCTTCTATTCCAAAGTTATAAGCATTTTAATTGTTTTTATGCCTGCATTTTGCGTTTCAGAGGCTGTACTGCACTTTCAGACCAACTATATAATTCTACCTTAGAAGTAAAAGAATGTGCAAACTAAACTATACAGGGGCTTCTCCTGTCAAATAAACATGAATTCAGGCATGAGTTCACTCTTACACACAATGCTCTAACCAGTGCCTAAGCTCTCTTAATGCATTTCGAATGGATAGTGGAAAAATTAAAAAGTGAAATTGTGAAAAAAAAAACAAGAGGTATCTCCTCAATTTTTGCTGTGCAAATAGGGCTTCAAAACCTGTACAAAATACATTTGGAATTTTGGTTCTATCTGCTTCTATTCCAAAGTTATAAGCATTTTAATTTTTTTTATGCCTGCATTTTGCGTTTCAGAGGCTGTACTGCACTTTCAGACCAACTATATAATTCTACCTTAGAAGTAAAAGAATGTGCAAACTAAACTATACAGGGGCTTCTCCTGTCAAATAAACATGAATTCAGGCATGAGTTCACTCTTACACACAATGCTCTAACCAGTGCCTAAGCTCTCTTAATGCATTTCGAATGGATAGTGGAAAAATTAAAAAGTGAAATTGTGGAGAAAAAAACTACAAGAGGTATCGCCTCAATTTTTGCTGTGCAAATAGGGCTTCAAAACCTGTACAAAATACATTTGGAATTTTGGTTCTATCTGCTTCTATTCCAAAGTTATAAGCATTTTAATTGTTTTTATGCCTGCATTTTGCGTTTCAGAGGCTGTACTGCACTTTCAGACCAACTATATAATTCTACCTTAGAAGTAAAAGAATGTGCAAACTAAACTATACAGGGGCTTCTCCTGTCAAATAAACATGAATTCAGACATGAGTTCACTCTTACACACAATGCTCTAACCAGTGCCTAAGCTCTCTTAATGCATTTCGAATGGATAGTGGAAAAATTAAAAAGTGAAATTGTGGAGAAAAAAAACTACAAGAGGTATCGCCTCAATTTTTGCTGTGCAAATAGGGCTTCAAAACCTGTACAAAATACATTTGGAATTTTGGTTCTATCTGCTTCTATTCCAAAGTTATAAGCATTTTAATTGTTTTTATGCCTGCATTTTGCGTTTCAGAGGCTGTACTGCACTTTCAGACCAACTATATAATTCTACCTTAGAAGTAAAAGAATGTGCAAACTAAACTATACAGGGGCTTCTCCTGTCAAATAAACATGAATTCAGACATGAGTTCACTCTTACACACAATGCTCTAACCAGTGCCTAAGCTCTCTTAATGCATTTCGAATGGATAGTGGAAAAATTAAAAAGTGAAATTGTGAAAAAAAAAACTACAAGAGGTATCTCCTCAATTTTTGCTGTGCAAATAGGGCTTCAAAACCTGTACAAAATACATTTGGAATTTTGGTTCTATCTGCTTCTATTCCAAAGTTATAAGCATTTTAATTTTTTTTATGCCTGCATTTTGCGTTTCAGAGGCTGTACTGCACTTTCAGACCAACTATATAATTCTACCTTAGAAGTAAAAGAATGTGCAAACTAAACTATACAGGGGCTTCTCCTGTCAAATAAACATGAATTCAGGCATGAGTTCACTCTTACACACAATGCTCTAACCAGTGCCTAAGCTCTCTTAATGCATTTCGAATGGATAGTGGAAAAATTAAAAAGTGAAATTGTGAAAAAAAAAACTACAAGAGGTATCTCCTCAATTTTTGCTGTGCAAATAGGGCTTCAAAACCTGTACAAAATACATTTGGAATTTTGGTTCTATCTGCTTCTATTCCAAAGTTATAAGCATTTTAATTGTTTTTATGCCTGCATTTTGCGTTTCAGAGGCTGTACTGCACTTTCAGACCAACTATATAATTCTACCTTAGAAGTAAAAGAATGTGCAAACTAAACTATACAGGGGCTTCTCCTGTCAAATAAACATGAATTCAGGCATGAGTTCACTCTTACACACAATGCTCTAACCAGTGCCTAAGCTCTCTTAATGCATTTCGAATGGATAGTGGAAAAATTAAAAAGTGAAATTGTGGAGAAAAAAAACTACAAGAGGTATCGCCTCAATTTTTGCTGTGCAAATAGGGCTTCAAAACCTGTACAAAATACATTTGGAATTTTGGTTCTATCTGCTTCTATTCCAAAGTTATAAGCATTTTAATTTTTTTTATGCCTGCATTTTGCGTTTCAGAGGCTGTACTGCACTTTCAGACCAACTATATAATTCTACCTTAGAAGTAAAAGAATGTGCAAACTAAACTATACAGGGGCTTCTCCTGTCAAATAAACATGAATTCAGGCATGAGTTCACTCTTACACACAATGCTCTAACCAGTGCCTAAGCTCTCTTAATGCATTTCGAATGGATAGTGGAAAAAATAAAAAGTGAAATTGTGGAAAAAACTACAAGAGGTATCTCCTCAATTTTTGCTGTGCAAATAGGGCTTCAAAACCTGTACAAAATACATTTGGAATTTTGGTTCTATCTGCTTCTATTCCAAAGTTATAAGCATTTTAATTTTTTTTATGCCTGCATTTTGCGTTTCAGAGGCTGTACTGCACTTTCAGACCAACTATATAATTCTACCTTAGAAGTAAAAGAATGTGCAAACTAAACTATACAGGGGCTTCTCCTGTCAAATAAACATGAATTCAGGCATGAGTTCACTCTTACACACAATGCTCTAACCAGTGCCTAAGCTCTCTTAATGCATTTCGAATGGATAGTGGAAAAATTAAAAAGTGAAATTGTGGAGAAAAAAAACTACAAGAGGTATCGCCTCAATTTTTGCTGTGCAAATAGGGCTTCAAAACCTGTACAAAATACATTTGGAATTTTGGTTCTATCTGCTTCTATTCCAAAGTTATAAGCATTTTAATTGTTTTTATGCCTGCATTTTGCGTTTCAGAGGCTGTACTGCACTTTCAGACCAACTATATAATTCTACCTTAGAAGTAAAAGAATGTGCAAACTAAACTATACAGGGGCTTCTCCTGTCAAATAAACATGAATTCAGACATGAGTTCACTCTTACACACAATGCTCTAACCAGTGCCTAAGCTCTCTTAATGCATTTCGAATGGATAGTGGAAAAATTAAAAAGTGAAATTGTGGAGAAAAAAAACTACAAGAGGTATCGCCTCAATTTTTGCTGTGCAAATAGGGCTTCAAAACCTGTACAAAATACATTTGGAATTTTGGTTCTATTTGCTTCTATTCCAAAGTTATAAGCATTTTAATTGTTTTTATGCCTGCATTTTGCGTTTCAGAGGCTGTACTGCACTTTCAGACCAACTATATAATTCTACCTTAGAAGTAAAAGAATGTGCAAACTAAACTATACAGGGGCTTCTCCTGTCAAATAAACATGAATTCAGACATGAGTTCACTCTTACACACAATGCTCTAACCAGTGCCTAAGCTCTCTTAATGCATTTCGAATGGATAGTGGAAAAATTAAAAAGTGAAATTGTGAAAAAAAAAACTACAAGAGGTATCTCCTCAATTTTTGCTGTGCAAATAGGGCTTCAAAACCTGTACAAAATACATTTGGAATTTTGGTTCTATCTGCTTCTATTCCAAAGTTATAAGCATTTTAATTTTTTTTATGCCTGCATTTTGCGTTTCAGAGGCTGTACTGCACTTTCAGACCAACTATATAATTCTACCTTAGAAGTAAAAGAATGTGCAAACTAAACTATACAGGGGCTTCTCCTGTCAAATAAACATGAATTCAGGCATGAGTTCACTCTTACACACAATGCTCTAACCAGTGCCTAAGCTCTCTTAATGCATTTCGAATGGATAGTGGAAAAATTAAAAAGTGAAATTGTGGAAAAAACTACAAGAGGTATCTCCTCAATTTTTGCTGTGCAAATAGGGCTTCAAAACCTGTACAAAATACATTTGGAATTTTGGTTCTATCTGCTTCTATTCCAAAGTTATAAGCATTTTAATTGTTTTTATGCCTGCATTTTGCGTTTCAGAGGCTGTACTGCACTTTCAGACCAACTATATAATTCTACCTTAGAAGTAAAAGAATGTGCAAACTAAACTATACAGGGGCTTCTCCTGTCAAATAAACATGAATTCAGACATGAGTTCACTCTTACACACAATGCTCTAACCAGTGCCTAAGCTCTCTTAATGCATTTCGAATGGATAGTGGAAAAATTAAAAAGTGAAATTGTGGAGAAAAAAAACTACAAGAGGTATCGCCTCAATTTTTGCTGTGCAAATAGGGCTTCAAAACCTGTACAAAATACATTTGGAATTTTGGTTCTATCTGCTTCTATTCCAAAGTTATAAGCATTTTAATTGTTTTTATGCCTGCATTTTGCGTTTCAGAGGCTGTACTGCACTTTCAGACCAACTATATAATTCTACCTTAGAAGTAAAAGAATGTGCAAACTAAACTATACAGGGGCTTCTCCTGTCAAATAAACATGAATTCAGACATGAGTTCACTCTTACACACAATGCTCTAACCAGTGCCTAAGCTCTCTTAATGCATTTCGAATGGATAGTGGAAAAATTAAAAAGTGAAATTGTGGAAAAAACTACAAGAGGTATCTCCTCAATTTTTGCTGTGCAAATAGGGCTTCAAAACCTGTACAAAATACATTTGGAATTTTGGTTCTATCTGCTTCTATTCCAAAGTTATAAGCATTTTAATTTTTTTTATGCCTGCATTTTGCGTTTCAGAGGCTGTACTGCACTTTCAGACCAACTATATAATTCTACCTTAGAAGTAAAAGAATGTGCAAACTAAACTATACAGGGGCTTCTCCTGTCAAATAAACATGAATTCAGACATGAGTTCACTCTTACACACAATGCTCTAACCAGTGCCTAAGCTCTCTTAATGCATTTCGAATGGATAGTGGAAAAATTAAAAAGTGAAATTGTGAAAAAAAAACTACAAGAGGTATCTCCTCAATTTTTGCTGTGCAAATAGGGCTTCAAAACCTGTACAAAATACATTTGGAATTTTGGTTCTATCTGCTTCTATTCCAAAGTTATAAGCATTTTAATTGTT